>CM033475.1:74192101-74214601 GCA_019447015.1 Hymenochirus boettgeri | reverse complement strand
ATTATGGGTAAAGCAGCTTTTTGGCTTTATTGGTGCTCTGTTCCTGGAAGCAGCAATAGGAGCCGGACCGGCAGCCAATCACAGACGTGGCTGCCAGCTATGCAGAAAATTGATGGAACGAAGCTTGGTAAGTCTATTTCTGCACTTTTTTGTGCCCCACACTACAGAAAATGTATATTATTGCTAGAAGATGATGGAAGCTTGAAGGTGTCCGGAAGGTGGGAGGGAGGGCTCCCCTGTGCATGCCAGAGTCCTAGTGTCATTTGGTAGTAGCAAGCACCAGATGACATACAAACAGCATCTACTCTTCCCTTGTTGAGGCTTTGAACAGGTATTGCTGGAGAACCATAAGGAGCTGAAGAGTAAGGTAAGGGTTTTTATACTACACAATGGAGCCAGCACTGGGGCAAATTTTAGTTTTGGGGGTGGACATGCCCTTTAATTTTGCATATGCTTCATATCCGCTGACCAGATGTGTCAAAAAGTCACACAAGACTTATGCTAATTCTGTCATATATATTATTACATTGCTTGTACTGTGAAGACTTATTCTGCTCTTGATGCACACACTGTAAAATACATCTAATACATGCTAATGCTTGGTACATTGGGTACTGTACTATAATATACAGGCACAGCGAATGTTGCCTTCTTGTGTGACACTTATCCTGGTCCAAGATGTCAAATCTAAGAAGTTGGGGAATAAAGGGAATGTCCACCCCCAAAAACATATTTAAATATGTTATAGACCAGCTTTCTAGGTTTAAAACAAAAAAAATGAAGAAAATTGGTTCAGGCTAACCTGAAATAGAAGAGCTTTTGTCAGCATGGATTTTAACAGCAGGAGCCTCGGTGTCATTTTCCAAGCTTCACTACGTCCCCCTGTGCCTTTTCCCATGCAGCTAAGATAACCTGTCTGCATACAAGCACAGGAAGTCCAGCTTAATGATGTCACAAGTAGGTTGACCCCTTTGATCCCACCCTAGAACAGTGAGTCGCCAATCGGGATACAAGAGAGTTACCGATCCTTCTCTGTCAGCAGCTGTAGTAGCAGAAAAATTGACATCGAGTTCCAGGGCAGGAGCGCTTTCTGATGGGCCTCTTTGTCCTGTTTTCGGAGTTCCGAAACGTCAATCCAATACATAGAAATATTACTGTTCAAATCTGGTGTGCTGTGAATCCTCTATTATATATTCACCTGGATTGGATAAATGGGCGATTGGACATGTTGGTAAATCGTGCGGCCCATAAGAGACATTCGGCGCAACCAACAGTGCTTCGTCTTGGCAGACCTCTCAATGGTCGGGACAAAAGTTCTCTTTTATTGAGAAATCCACATTTGCACTTTATTATGAAAGGTGTCTTTCAAAGTCAGTGCTGTGACACTTAAGGCGGATCTGACAGAATTTTCTGAATATTATTGGTAATGGGACCTATGGGGCACTGTATATAAACCCAGTCTCAGCAATAACCTTAGGCAGCTGCAAGTTTAATGTTGATACCATTTTCAATGCTCCTTCTCTCTCACAGCTCAATTTAAAATTTAACAATCTATGGAACAAACTATATACAGTAACATATATATATATATATAACAATCTATGCAATAATCTATGTAACAATCTATGTAACAGCCGATGTAACAGTCTATGTAACAATCTATGTAACAATCTATATAACAATCTATGTAATAATCTATATAACCCACCCCTCCCATTAATCCCTATGGGACCCAACTGTAAATAATATTGCTATAATCGGCGCGCTTCTGCGTAGTAGCGCGCCGATTATAACAAGGAAGTGGTTCCCCCTTGTAGTTATGCAGGTTCACTCACTGTGTAGTCCGTCTCTCAGCCCAATGCCGAGTCATCCTCCCCCAGGATATTCTGTGCGGAAGCAGAGGGGGCGGAGAGCGAAGTGAATATTTAATTAGTGCAGGGCTGTAACTCTTCCTGACAGCGGGGGAGGGAACTGGAACATCGCGTTGCTGCTTCCTGGTCTGACTTCTATGCATGAAGGTAAATGGGGGTTGAGGAGGGGGAACCAAGTTCAGTTTATAATTTTAAAGCAGAGTTTTAAGGCATGGTATGCTTGGGGGGGGGTTAGGGAATGTGTTAGTGTTTATCTGTAGGAAAAGGGGAGGTGTGTGTGAATCTAAGAAGGGGGGGCACAGTGTTGTGTGTTTAACATAGAGGGTTGTGGTGTTACAGGCAGGGAATATCTGACAAAAAAAAAATTGAAAGGGGTGAATTATAATGGATAATGTACCCCTTACTGTAAATTATAAGGGTATTAGAAGACACCTCGGAGTTCCGTGTCCTATATAAAAGTCACTCGGCCTGCGGCCTCGTGCTTTTATATGGTCACGGAACTCCTCGGTGACTTATAATATCCTTATAATTTACAGTAGGGGGTACATTATCCACTATATAACCATCTATGTAACAGTCTATGTAACCATATATGTAACAGTCTATGTAACAATTTATGTAACAATTTACGTAACTACTATATCTACGTAACCATCAATGTAACAAAGGTTCTAGCTGAGTAGCGAGAAAACGCACACACTTATAAATTCAACTGTATTGTGACATTGTATGTGCACAACGTTTTGTCCAAAATATCAGTGCACACCAGACTTAATCATAAGCAATGTTTTATTAACATGTGACGATTCGGTGTCAAAATGGCCCCTTCTTCAGACCATGTTTTGGGGTAGCCCCCTTCTTCAGATGTATGTTAAAACATACAGTGAACTGGTTTAAATAATGTGGCTACACTTTTAAAGGGGTGGGGTTACAACAATCTGTGCTGTGATTGGACTAAAGTGCTAGTGCTAGACTTAAATATTTTAAAACACGTTGGTTCTACTCATAACTATTTTACAAGTTTGAACTAATTTTAAAAAGTTTAGACCATTTCAACTATAAATTTAAAGTGCTGCTTTGTTTTAATTACCTTACAGGTGTGAGTAAATGCTTAAACTTTAACATTCTGCATTTGTTAAAAAGGGATGTTAAAATGATGGGGTTAACCAGCATTATTAACTTCCTACTTTCTTTTGAAACTTTGTTGACGCTTTTTCTTAATACATTGCTTTTACATTGTTTAGATACTTTCAGGGCCATGTACGGAGAGCTGTTATTCGCTTTTTCCATCTTAAAGTCATGTTAACCCATGTACCAAGAGTTAATGTGTCGTTAAGACATAACTTACGGTGGTTGCGGCAGTAAGCAAAAATTGTTTCTCGCAACCGCCCCAAGGTATGTACTGAGCCAATAACGTGTCTTTAAGACAGAAACATTAACATTAAAGTTTCGGAATGAGAAAACCCCATTTGCTATGCACTAGAGGAGGCAATAGAGAGTGATACCGGCTCTTGGTACATAGCCCTATTTATCTATACACATTGATATTTTATACTCTGTTTAATATAAAATAAACCTTTAAAATAAACTTTTGCTGCAGTGTAGTGGACCCTTTTCCCACCCCGAATCGCCATAAAATAATCAGAAAGGTACTTACAGAGCTTTGTTCCCCCGGCGTTCTAATCCGGCCCTCTGCTTGCAGGAAATTTCTAGCAGGGGGCCGGACCAGCAGCCGCATCCATGATTGGCTAAGAGGCAGCCAATCACAGACACGGCTGTTGGCAGTGCAGATCACCAGGGGAACGAAGCTCTGTAAGTACATTATCAATTTAAAAAAAAAACAACAAATATGGCGGTTGGGGGTGGGATAGGGTCCACTACACTACAGAAAAAGGATTTAATGCTAAGGCACAAGGCAGCAAACAGGGATCGAGAGGGGGGGATGGGTTCCAGTGGGCAAGCCAGAAACCTCTCAGAGGAAAGCTAAGAGGCAGAAACCTTTTCACTCACAGCCAGGCTCCTACTCTTCACTTTCTGGGACTTTGGACAGACATTGCAGGAGAACCATTTGGAGCAGAGGGGTAAGGTGAGGATTTTTAAATACTGCATAGTGGGGACAATACTTTTGCAGGTTTTCCCATTGTGGATAAAGAACAATCAGTATATTTTTATTATGAAGGAAATTATTAATCTAATTACCTTTGTAATTAGGTTATTAAGGAATGATGTATTTGACTATATTACAGAAAACATTTGTAGCTCATATCCTCCTTTATACCTATTGGATGCATGGTGTTGAGGCGATGTATCCAGAATAACTCTCTGAAAGAGTTTTTTTTCCCCTCCACCTCTTGGAGATTTATTTACCACCTCCAACACCATCCATCTCAACTGGGCTGCGTTATGTCCATTGCTTTTAAAGTGCCCCGAGATTGGGGTCACCCTCTCATTTCTTTCTAGATTACATTTTACGTTACTTGTCTTTTGGTATTCCCCACATATACAAAGCCACAAAGGCACTATATTATATATAATGCCTGTGGTAACCCCCCCCCCACCTATATTTAGGCTTGGTTTCTTTATTTTCACATAAATGGCCTCCTTAACACCTATCTTGAAGCAGTCACGTTCCTTTGCCAATATGTTAACATTACAATCTTCAAAGGTATGTCCTTTATCCTTAAGATGCAGGTACACGGCTGAGTCCTGGCCCAAGGAATTGGCTCTTCTGTGCTGTGCCATACATTGATGCAGTTGCTGTTTGGTCTCCCCCACATACAAATCAGAGCATTCTTCACTGCACTGCACTGCATATATGATGTCGCTTTTCTTGTGTTTCGGTTTCGGGTCTAAATAGAGGTGGGGGGGTTCGACACCAACTGTCTGTCATGTACAATGCTGTTTTGACACCTTACCCTGGGTGTTCCTATAACACCTCTTAGCCACTATGCAATCCTGCCCTTAACACTTGGCTGTAATTTGCTAATTGGGATTTTCCAGGGTACATAATTGCCACAGATTCTTGTACAAGTCATTCTGAATTGAGAAAGCCAGTCGGATGACTAGCGAAATGTCTTCAAGAACTAAACTTCAAGTCCAGTTGATCTAATTGAATACATCAGATATACCATGACCTAGATGAATGAGAACCTTCACAAGCCCTTTAATAATGGTGATGCTTTATAAATAAATTTACACATACTTACATACAATTTGATTACCATAAACTCTTTTAGGTTTCTTATTTAGCAGTTAGTGTGTGTCTGAGTGTGGATAGTTCTTTTTGGGCTACTTCTTTGTATCTATTTGATACCCTCTCAGTTTGAAAACAGTTTGAAACACCATCACTTGACACATATCTCCTCACTCTCAGAAACTGACCTAATGGTTTACCTTATCATATTTTTAGGATTAAAGCTTGATGTATAGGTCAGAGTGGAATTTTCTTGTGCACTATACAATTTATTACATTTTAAATACTGTTTTTCAAATTCACATATGTAAATGTTCGCATATGATGGTGCGTAAATCACACCCACGCTAGTTTCATATAGTTGTAAGTAAAAGAGTGTTGTTACATCTGAAGTAATTTTGAGTTAGAGCTATTGTCATCAAACCCAAGATGAGATATGTTAGTGCTGTGGATAGTTCTAGTAGCCTCTTTTCTATTCTCTTAATCCATCTTCGTGAGGGATGCAGGTGTATAGCGATTGTATGTCCATGGTTACTAAAAATGTACCTTTCTGTTTAGAAAGATATATTGTGATTCTTTTGGCTATGGGGTGTAGAAAATGTTCTATGAAGGTACCCAGTAGCTGTAAGATGGAGCCTAGGCTGGCTACAATGTCTTCCTCGTGGGTTGATTGGTTATTTGTGAATTTTTGGAACTACGTAGAACACAGGTTTTATAAAGTTTTCTTCTATCAGGAAGTCTCTAGTTGTAGCATCTATTGTTCCACATGTCCAAGTGTCCCCTACTGTATTTTTAATTGACTGGGAAAGTTTATGGACTGGGTCTGATGTTAATTCCTGTAACATCATGTAGTTCTCCTCATTGTTTAATTGTTTTGTTACTTCCTCCATATATGCTATTTTGTTTAAGGAGACCATCGCTCCCCACTTTTCAGCTTTTTTGATTATTATATTATCCCTCTTCTTTAATTTCTGTAAGGCCAGCGATTCTTAATAAGTTCAATTACATATTGATTTCTGTTCATCCCAGTTCAGGGATTGTATATCAGTGAGTACTAATTTAGTATGTCTAGGGCTTTCAAACTTACTGTTGGATTAAAGTCACTTTTTTTTCTTAAAGGATACTGTCAACTTATAAAGGTCTATCTTACTGTCTAATAGGGAACCTGTATGTGTGGCAACAAAGTTTAGCCCTTTGCTTATATCTTTTATTTCATCTGTGTCCAGTTTAATACCGGATATATTAATACCTAGGGTATCTGATGTTTCTTTAGTTCGCCCGTTCCCTCCCAAGACTGACCTGTTTGTAATCATCATCTCCTCCATGTTTCCTTGACTGAGCAGGCTGGAAGGACTCTTTAATGGCTTAATGGCTTTCCTCTTCTGTCCTCTACAAACTCTTTTACTCTCTGGGTTATCCGCATTGTCCTTATTTGTGCTGAATGTTGGGAACCTAAAAAATGCTGTTTGTGGCTGTTGTCACATTGCTGGTTGCGGCTGTACGACATTTGGGATGTGGCGCTTTCTGATGAAGTCAGTGCCCATGGACTCTGCTCGTCTGCCTCAATACTTCACTGGAGACCATGTGTATACTGTTTTATGATCATAGTCCAATGTATCTCTTTTAAATGTCTTGAATGTCTTCAATTTGAAGTAACTCATACCTTGAGTTTTGATTGTAGTTCTATTTTTAATTAATAATGAAAAATTAATGAAAAATATCTTGCTGTAGAGGATTTTCTAATGTCCTGTTCAATTTTAGTTGCTGTTGCATTTGTTCATTTTATGCTGGCTGTAGGTGTTCTATTGTAAGCAACATTACGGTCAAAACTTCATCTATTCAGTACTTTATACCACTTTTCCACATACTGGCATCTATGTAACAGTCTATGTAACAGTCTATGTAACAGTTCCACAGGAACAATTCTAGGCACCAGTAATCCCCCCTAAACATTCCCCTGTACTGGAGTGCAGAAAGCTACATGGAAGGGCTTACTAGCATGTACATTCCCATTATAGGGTCCATGTGTATCCAAGTTAAAGGGTGAAAAAATATATAATAATCTGACCAAGGAAGTCATCAAATCAACTTCTATCATGAAAAGTGTATTATAATCCCAAATTATATCTGTTGTATTCAATTAGATCAACTGGACTTGAAGAACTAAACTTCAAGTCCAGTTGATCTAATTGAATACAACAGATATACCATGGCCTGGATGAATGAGAACCTTCACAAGCATAATCCCAAATTAAACCTGTTTGGTCATAATTTAAACCAAACCTTGATCCAATAAGTTGTGACCATGCTAATGACCCTGCCTTTCTAATTTCTAGTTTAGCAAAGGGAAAAGAGAAAACATAAGCAAACGGAAAGTTGGTATATGTGCATTAAATATCCCTCATACTGTAGGTACACTGTTACATCAAGCAGGAATTTCCCTCCTCGGGTGAACAGATGAATAATTCTACTGAGAAGATGATTTTGCAGATTTTAACCAGGCACTAAAACCCACCCCTAAAAAAAAAAGAATAGTTTAGCCAAGATGGAATTTTGTCATTGTTGTTAATTTGCAAATGTAGCTCTTAATCTGACTTCTTCATAGGGTGCTTTCATCTGCTCTAGTAATATATGGGCAATCATTTCAGAACTGGATGTTGCTTGAAACTGTTAGTGTGTTTTGCAGGTAGGGCATGCCCACTGAGATTGTATAATTGGATGGTTATTATTACACAGTTAACAGTTATTCTATTCACTGTAGCCGAGATGTCCCTCTAATTTATGTATGAGATCTGACACTTGTTTTGTAAAATGATTCTAGGTTAATTTCTAGTTTATCTTAATCTATGGCCACAAGTAAAAAAAAAAAATTGCTATTTGTAATTGATTACTATAATTGTTTCCTCCCAGAGAATCCAAAGAGAACACAAAGCAAACATTTACTCTCATTAGAAACAATGAAAACTCCAAACAAATGTTGGTGGAATGTTCAAATTTTGAAAGTTGGAACTATGGTTGAAAATTTTAAAAATGATGTTCAAAATTGCATTCAAAAGGAATAAAATCACGGTTGAAAAATTTAGTACTTTAGTACTTAAAGTATATCTTAACTGTAAAAAATATTTTTGCTGAATTGCCCAATAAAGATGGTCAAACTTCCTGAAGTTCAGTTCATTTTCGAACTGAAGTTCTGAAGTTTGGATTAAAAAAATTAAAATAGAAATGGTAACTTACTGTAAATGGCTGTGGCCAGGTCTGGGAAACATGTCCATATCACCAAAACTTAAACACTACCTTCCTCCACGATCGGGCAATTGACGGGTTTCCGCATGCTACATTCAAGGGTTATGGCCAAATTGAGGGATACCGAACAATACATTCGAGGGTTACTGAACGCTACATTCAAGGGTTACCTAGCGCTACATTTGAGTGTCCCGAACGATAGATTTGAGGGTTACCAACAAAGCAATCGAGGGTTACCGAACAATACATTTGAGGGTTACCGATCGATAAATTCAAGGGGTACCAAATGGTACATTCAAGGGTTACTGAAATTAAAGGCTACATTCAAGGGTAACTGAATCAAATGCTACATTCAAGGATTACCGAAATCGGATGATACATTCATGGGTTACTGAAATTGAAGGATATATTAGACGGTTACTGTGTCGAGAATTAGATAATCCATGAATTGATAATTATCGAAAATAAGTCCATGAATTAGAAAAACCCAAACTAGTTTGTAGCAAGGGACATTCGGAAGAGTTTGAGTTTGTCCGAACTATTAAAGTTCACTTCGAACTCGGCATCGGTCCATCTCTATTGCCCATTACTGGAAACTATCATTTTTCCCAACGATCACTGCATTTTTTTTTTGTAGATCCTATTTGTCCCCTATTTTCTTAAAAACATTTTACATTTCAGCTGTCAATCAAGTGCCTTATTATCAAAAACTCTTCTGCTGTGTGCAGTTTTGCTGTAATTAAAATAGTGACAGTGGCATGTGTAAATTGCATAGTTTGAAATCCCCCCTCCCAATGCTGACTCATAATGACTACTGAGCATGCCTGGCATTTCTGAAAGTCATGTCAGATGGAAGGAGGATATGGTTAAGAGTGGGAGGGAGTATTTAGGCTGAGCAAAAGATGCACTGGATTGAAGGCTTGCAGAAACATACACACTTCAGAGTAAGGGCTACTTACATGTATTTATTTATAAATTAAGATGAGTCAAAGTAATTTTTACCATGTATATCTGTTGTATTCAATTAGATCAACTGGACTTGAAATGTAGTTCTTGAAGACGTTTCGCTAGTCATCCGACTGGCTTTCTCAATTCAGAATGACTTGTACAAGAATCTGTGGCAATTATGTACCCTGGAAAATCCCAATTAGCATATCACAGCCAGGTGTTAAGGGTGGATTAGATAGTGGCTAAGAGGTGTTATAGGAACGCCCAGAGTAAGGGGTTAAAACAGCATTGTACATGGCATTGACAATGCTGTTTTAACACCTTACTCTGGGCGTTCCTATAAAACATCTAGCCACTATTAATCCACCCTTAACACCTGGCTGTGATATGCTAATTGGGATTTTCCAGGGTACTAATTGCCACAGATTCTTGTACAATTCATTCATGACATTGAGAAAGCCAGTCGGATGACTAGCGAAACGTCTTCAAGAACTACATTTCAAGTCCAGTTGATCTAATTGAATACAACAGATATACCATGACCTGGATGAATGAGAACCTTCACAAGCATTTTACCATGTAGTTTCCCTCTAACAAGCTGGAGCCACTGCATTGAGATTTAAGGTGATTGGAAGAATTAGGTGATGAGCCCCTTGCTGTGATCTTGTCGTGTTAAAGCTTATACAGTATGCGGTATCCATTCTGATTTATGGTCCTACTGTAGCTAGGTAGAATCACTTGCAGTAGGCATGTCTGTATGAGACATCCTAAAGTAACTTTATATATGTCATGCAGTTTCACTTGATGTCATTATATTCCCCTTCTTCTCAAATAAGAACAAATGGTAGAACATTTATCTCAAAAGTTTAGCAAAACGAGAGTAAATATTTCACAATATTTTGGAAATTGTAATGTATTATCTGAAAAACAGCAGTAGCAGGCGTTTCTGCTTTGCATTTTATAATTAATTAGTATTTAACAGTGTACATGCCCAGTATCGGTATGTGATTTGCATAGTAATGGGGACTAACTAGACCTGCTAGTGTATAAATATCATTTTCTCTTTGCCCCTGAAAACAGCTACATTTGCATTTTATTTAATGGGCTGCTTAATTAGTTTAGTTTTTTTTTAACCATTTTTACTTTGCTTACTGCAAGTAGAAGATAAAAATCATTTGCATTGTATTACAAAATTTAGCCACTGTCTAAAGCATCATATGTAACCAACCTCTAATGAACTGAACCCTTTGTGTATTTAGACTGTGTATTCATATTTAAATCGTATAGTAAATTTATTTTGAAATTATGAAAAAGATTAGAATTTCAATTATTTGTGAAATTGCCATGGCCTAGATACATGAGAACCTTCACAAGCATTAGAATTTGAACTGATACATTTGGATTAGTGATTAAAGGCCAAAAATAACAAAAAGCCCCTTTTAATATTAAAGTACATTTCCCAGGGAGGTAAGAAAGCATACTCCTACCTTCCTGAGTGGCCACTATCAGGCATGGTGAGCTGTCAAAGTATGCTCATGTGCAGCTAACAGCACATCAATCCTTCCATGTATGGCTATTTCTCTCCAGAGAGATGGGATAAATGGTAGACATTCTGCCAAACACAAGAAGATCTTTGGCAGTTCACTGATACAGATCCTCCTCTTCTTCTTCCTTTTTATTCTCCTATTTCATCCTTCCTATTTTTGGACTTTATCTCCTTCCACATTATCTGTGAATTTACAGATAGGCTTTAAGCTAAGGCAACACTGAACACACGCAATTCATGTGCGTTGATACCCACTTGCCTTGCGATAGCTGTAATATTCCAGTATCGAAGCGCATGTGGATCGCACTAAAAATGGTGATTGGATGCACTCGTATAAGCTGATCACATCGCCACAGGCACGAGCGCACCCAGAATTGCCCAACCATAGTGTCTGCTTTTTAATGCATGATCGCATAGCTCTTTTAGACAAGCTAGTGTGGCCCAGCCCAAAATGGATTTTAGTTATTAAAATGAGAATTTTATAATGGGATTTAGTTATAAAGTAAAAAAGAAACAAACCCTTTTCTAATGTAATATGATCCTCTCTGGCATGTTGTATTGAGTTGGTGATATGTGCAGAATGCAGATGAAGGTTGCCACTTGCCAAGTATCCTGATTTAGGTGGGACTGCCCTGACTGCAGGGACGAAATCTCGTGTCACGCAGTCTAAAATACCAGTCCCCGCCACAGAATACACACTCTCCGTGTCCCCCCTAAACATCTAGAATTAAGAAGAAAACATCATGAAGCATACTATGTGAGCTATCACATTACATTAGACTGTAGTTGGAAGTGCAGCGGAATGTGCTATGTAAGAAAATAAATACATACATACATACTGAGCCAGGTTTAGGGGAAAAAAATGTATCTTTAATGTAGGCCCAGACAGATAATGGCACCATCTATCTGCTTGCATATTCTTTACCTTGACAAATCACCCCTATTATCTTTCCTAGTCAATAAAGACCACAGGAATCTGTTGGAAAAGAACTAATGCATTTCTCAGCATTGGACATGTCAACATGACCCATCACGTCCTTCACAAGAATACTTCAGTAGAAATCTCTGAAAACTTATGTGAGAATTGTACACATGACATTAGATACAATATGAGTGAAGAACCTAAAACAAGTAAAGGATGAAAAAACAGATATAGTAGAACTCAAAGCTGCTTTGCTAATATATAGGTGGATTTTTTTACAATTTGTTTTTGTGTGTGTGTGTGTATTATTTTTTTTGGTATTATTACCACCCCTAAAGGCAGATCACACCCCAAACCACGCATATTTTTTTCTTACTTTTATATTTATGCTAAAAATGTATGAACTGCAAAAACATTAACTGCTTAAAATATTGTAAAGCAGGCGGATGTCAGAGGCTTTTTAAAACCTAAAATGCCAACAGTGGGAGTTTAAAAAGGGGGAGAAATTGACAGCCACCTACATGCCTACTGTGTCTAATGGTAAATCTGGCTCTGACTGTAGGAAGGAATACTAGAAAGTTTCTAATGCCAGCGTTACTGTCTTTGTAATAAAGAAGGATGGAGGGATGGTGGCTTTCATTACAAGGGGTTTAGATATAAAGAACCATATAATTAAAAAAAATTGTGCTAAATGGGTCTATACTGTAATATGCTTCTGTTCTAGGTGGGATAACTAAGTTAAGTTAGTATGCATCCATGATTACAGAGCCATAGACTGCATTGCGATTTTTAGCAAATAGAAAAAGGGCTCACATGATGTACTATATTTTAATTGTCTCTAGCAGAAAAACTGGTACCCTACCCTACCCCAGAAACTGGGGTACACATAACTAATAATAACTAGTAATTGGGGTGCACATAACTGTTTTAAATTCCTCATGAGTGACCTTTCTACAGTGAAATCTTACATGAGGTGATGTTAATACACAATAGAGAACGCTGAGGTCTCCTTGTACTTGGCAAACGAAGAAATGACTTTTTAATCTCAGAACATGAATTATTGGCACAGCGTTTGAAGTGGATCCAAAATCTCATTCTTACTGACTTGTATTTTTGCAGCAGATTTTTCAGAGGTTTTGGATTTTAGAAAGATTGTATTAGAGAGTAACAAAGGGCAGACATTTGCTACCTCTTAAACTTTACAGAGCCTGACTTCTTTCCAATATTTCTCAAAGATCAAACATCCCATTACTGCTACTGTATATGAATCATTACCTGGAAAGGAAAAAGTATACATTTACTTTTGGTATGGGTCTACACTTACGGACACAAAAATGATTGAAATACAAAATAAGAAAAAGCGTTAACATTGTGGCCAAACTTACTAGACCAAAAACTTGAACAAAAGAAATGTTTCCTTGAATTTTAAGTTTTGAGACCGTGCCTATGATAACTCATTTGTCTTTATGGTATATTTATAAACCAACATATATTTATATAGTGGCACCTGAACAAAATTAATCTGTACATTTCATCTAGAAATATATATATATATATATATATATATATATATATATATATATATCTACTGCACCAGATAATATAAAATTATCTGTACAATGTAACAGGAATGATAAAAATAGCTAACACAACGGGGCATATTTATAAAGGGGCGTTAACTGTTCACTGCCATTTTCACCAAAAAAAACCCCAAAAAACCCTTTCCCCTTACCGTACGTTCACGGGGGGAAGGGGTGCTGGGGATGAGGGGTGCGGAGTGGGGGGACACCCGCCAGCGGGGCACTGAGAAGTGCCTTTTGGGGCTTAAGGGGTCCTGCAGCTTGAACCGGGACCACCCTTCCCCGGCACTTATAAGTGTGCTTGTGGTCTCTGGAAAGGCCCTTTGGGGCTTAAGGGGTCCCGCAGCTCGAACTGGGACCCCCCCTCGCTGGCACTTAAAAGTGCCCTTGACAAGTGTCTTTGTTGGGGGTCCTGCAGCTCGAAACAGGACCCCCATTGGCCCTTAGAAGATCCCTTGGGCGTGTCTTCTTTCTTCCCAGCTGGCGACACCAACTCCGCCAATGTCACTGCGGCTGCCAGTGACACCTCCGGCGCTCGCAACATCAACAAAGCTGATGTTGTCGGCGTCTTTATCCAAAGTCTTCTTTCTTCTCAGCTGGCGAAACCAACTCCGCTGATGTTGCCAATACCAGGCGGTGTCACTGCGGCCTCCAGTGACACCGCTGGCACTGGCGACATCAACATAGCCAAAATTGCCGACCTCTTCTTTCTTCTGCCATCAACTGTGATGACTTCTGAGCTCCGCTTCTTGCACCTCTTTATATAGGTTTGCTGAAGGACCTAATCCAATAGTGATTATTTAATATTTCAATGCTTGTGATCATATGATTATACGGTAACCAATTTTATTTCTGAAATAAATTTGGCCTCTTCCTGTGTCAGCCATTCCTTTGGTGGAAGTGTTGAAGGATATTTTTGAGGAGTCAGCCCACTGACGATACATTTGGCAGAAAATCTGAAAGAAAAAATATGCAAAAATAAGTTTGTGGATATTTGATCTCTGGTATCAACCGACATGGTGACTGGGGGTAAAGAGATAGATGATAAAGTCAGAAAAGTGCATCTTAATGACGTAGGGCTAGATATATTCTTATCAGGCTTATAGGACAGAATAGGAATCATATTTTTTGGGTGATGGTTGTTGTTCTGTGTAGACATACAAAAACTCCTGGTGGCAGATACATCCTTGCGTATGTGGTTATTGGAGTCATTACATGTCCTTTGTGGCTTTGGAGGTTTGGCATTCAAGCTGTGGCTATGGCTAGGTTCATCTTATTGTATGCAAGGATGTATATTTCAAAATCCAGCATTTAAATAAAGTAAATAACGACATGCCAGTTTTGTGAATGGAAATACCCTTTAAGAGTTTTAAAAATTATGCATCCTGGATCGATCCCAGCCAGGGTCATCTGGACACTTTTTGCCTACTATTTGTAGAAACAATAGCAAAAAATGTTGACTAATGTATAGGCACCATGAAGGTTTTTGTCTTACCTCCCTTTCTTCAAATAATTTAGAAGGAGCTAGGAACAAATAAGTTAAACTCACCTTGCGCAAGATCCACTGACAGGCCCCAACCACTTCCACATTCAGTGTAACTATAGTGTGTATGAGTTCTACTGGCAGCAACATAGCAGCCTTCTTAGTTATAGACTCTGGGGACACAAGCTTTCAAAGAATTATGTTTAGTTCTCCTTTAAAACAAAATTACTGTCATAGTATATGGCCAGTATATGGCCAACATTAGGAACGTGCAGAAACGCGCATTTGGTGCTACTCTCCTTTCAATTTCAAGTCTATAAAATGGGATTGCCGTGCCCTGAGCAGGATTTTCAATCTGCCTCATGGGTGAAGTGGCCCTGGGAACATGTGTATGTGCACTTACTTACTGCTAATATTAAAGGGGATGTCCACCCCTCTGGTTAAAAATTAGTATGTTATGCAGTATGTTATACCCCCCTAAAACTAGAGTTTGTTTTAAATCTGCTCCTAGCAAGAGCTCTCATACTTACAAGCTCCGCAATCCACCATTGCAGCTCTGCTCTTCGTGCTCCACTTCCGGGTAAGGCAGTCAGTCTCGGACGTGACAGTGACGTCACGGCCAATCACTGACTGCCATTCCTGGACGAGCCTCCACTGTAGCTGCTCGGGAACAGAAAAAGAACACAGCAGCCGCAGTAGCGAGGGAATGGAGAGACAAGAAGCGGCGGTGGATCGCAAACTTGTAAGTATGTAGGGGGTCCTGCACAACATCATTTATTTCCAGAGGGGTAGATATTCCTTTTAAGTAGAGATGGCTGAAACTCACCAGTTTCGTTCCGTTTTCGGATTCCCGGATATCGTGAAAATCCCGAAGATCCAAAAACAGAACAAATTTTCAATTATTATCGAATGTTCAAGGCTATTTTAAAGGATTATTTTCGGTAATTATAGAAAATAGGACCCGAAGTCCTGAAATCTGGACAATCATTTGGATTTTGGAACCAAGGGTTCCCATCTCTACTTTTAAGTAAACCCTGGAGCTAGTTATTAATTTGGCTTGAAGAGCCAAATTACTGTTCTTTCTATTTCTTCTTCTTTTTCTTCTTCCGTTTTTTCTTCTTCTGCTTTTTTGGACTGTATCTCCTCCCACAGTTTTTGTGCTAGAGACATGAAATTCGGTACAGACATGCGGGGCATATAGGAGAAGTGTGCTATTACCTAGTTAAGGAATCCACAGAAGCTTTACGGCGTATTCGGCGAATTACGGGACATTTTTCCCCATAGACTATAATGGTAACAATCCTAAAATGTGAATATTTCAAAACAGTTTGTTTCATAGTCATGAACACAAACTCTGATACCCCCAACCCCCCACAAAGACACAGGTACACCCACCTACTGACCTACCTTTCCATGCCCATGGAAGCCACACTTAAAGGGTAACTATAGTCAAAAAACTAATTTTGATATATATTGTCAAGAAAAGTTAGTTATATGGTCATACATGCAAAAACCCATACCCCAACCTCACACGAGTACACACACCAAATGACTTACCCTTCAATACCGTGGCAAACATACTTTTTTTTAACCCCCAACGTGACACAGGTACAAACATCTACTGACCTACCCCTCCACTAACCTATGGCAGCCATACTTAAAGGGTAACTAAAGTTAAAAAAAAAATATTTTGACCAATCATCAAAAAAGTTTGTTTTTTAACCCTGACACAGGTACACATACCTACTGGCCTACCCTTCGATTTCTGTGGAAGCCATATTTAAAGGGTAACTATAGTCAAAAAATTTTGATCAATAATCAAAACAGTTTGCTTTTTTTTTACTTCCAACCTGACACAGGTAAACACATCAAATGAGCTTCCCATTCATTCAGGTGGCAACCATATTTAAAGTTCAGCCCCAAAATGAAAACTTACATACAGGTAAATCACCCCCCAAAACCCAATAGTTTGAAATGTGAAATATATAAGTCTAACCTGAAATCCTGCACAATGTCCTGTTTTCCTGTTTCTGCTTCCTGGTTTTTCCAGTTAGTAACTGTCAGTTATGGATTTGACAGTTGACATCACAGCCAATGACTGAATGTTAATCCACTGTCTGCCTTTTCTGAGCATGCTCAGTAAAGGCTCCATCAAAAAAGTTAGTTTTTTATCCCCCAACCTGCCACAAGTACACCAACTGACATACCCATTTATTCCTGTGACAGCTATATTTAAAGGCTAAGTAAAAGAACAACAATGTCCTCAACATTGCCATTACTGAGTTTTAAAATCTGCAGCACAAACACACACATTTCCTTCCAAAATGTGGCCTTTCAAGCCAAATTCAAAGTTTATACTTAAACTTTCCCTTTCTAGTTTAAACTTGCGTTTCATTTAATACACTGGAATCCTTTTATACTTGCAAAACACCAAACATTTTTATTTTCCTTGAGTTCCCTTTTTAATGTATGGGACATTATAAGACATTACCAAATATATTTACACATTGTGTGAGGATGGGATGGGGCTATTGTTGTGGGTATTCATAGGATATTATATAACACCATTACCAGAGGTATTTTTCATATGGGTATTAAACGTTAGCTTTGTGTATTTGGGGGATGGATTATGTAGATATGTGACACCCATCCACTGTTCCAGACTAAAAAGCATGTCACACTGATGAAGTATTATAAATGCTGAATTTTTGATGCACATACTTATTTCTATAGTTATATATTTATGTAATTAGTTACATAAATGTATTTATATTTATTTCTTCCCGTTATTTGTTCACATTGTTTTGTATTCTAATATTGTACAGTGCTGCGTCCCCAAGTGGCTCTATATAAAAAAACATATACATACATATTTGGGGCATATTTATAAAGGTGCACATTTTCACTGCTAATTATTTCCCCCATTTTCGCCAAATGGACTTAAAGGACAACTCCACTCTCCTAAGAACATCTTTTAGAAAGAATGGTCTCTTTAAAATATGTTGATATATCATAGTTTGTCCTATGAATTCATTACTGTATGCCTGCTATGCTTTTGGAAGCTTCATAGAAACTGAGCAATTTAGTGACCTGTAATGAGCCTGGGCATGCTCAGAAGAGGCAGACAGGGGATTAACATTCAGTCATTGGCTGTGATGTCAACTGTCAAACCCATAACTGACAGTTACTAACTGGAAGAACCAGGAAGCAGAAACGGGAAACAGGACATTGTGCAGGATTTCAGGTTAGACTTATATATTTCAGATTTCAAACTATTACCGTTTAGGGTTTTGGGGGTGATTTACCTGTATGTAAGTTTTCATTTTGGGGCTGGCCTTGCCCTTTAAACACAATTTCAGCATTAAAAAAAACGCTGATATTAGCCCTTCTTTATAAATATTCCCCTTGGTGTTAATATTAACAACAAAACAATTAATAGTTGCAATATAACATGTTTATGAATATCTGTGCACTGTATACATGCATACATATATACATTTATACATTTCTGTGAACTGTATACATACATACATTTAAAAATATCTGCGCACTGTATACATACATTTTGAAATATCAGTGCACTTTATACATGGATACATTTATAAATATACATATACTGTATACATACATTTATAAATATCTGTGCACTTTATACATGGATACAATTATAAATATAACTGTACTGTATACATACATTTATAAATATCTGGGTACTATATACATGCATACATTTATAAATATCTGTATGCTGTCTACATACATATATACATTTAGAAAGTTCTGTGTACTGTATACATACATACATACATTTATAAATATCTGGGTACTATATACATACATTTATAAATACCTTGATACATACATACATTTATAAATACATGGGTACTGTACACATACGTACATTTATAAATATTGGTGTACTGTATACATGCATATATATATATTTAGAAATAACTGTGTACTGTATACATACATACATACATACATTTCTAAATATCTGGGTACTGTATACATAATACATACATTTATAGATATCTGGATACTATATACATACATATATTTATAAATAGCTGTGTACTGTATACATACATATATTTATAAATATATGGTACAGTATACTAAAGTACATTTATAAATATCTGTATACTGTATACATACATATATATACATTTATAAATATCTGTATGCTGTATACATACATTTATAAATGTGTACTGTATACATACATATATTTATAAATTTCTGTGTACTGTTTACATACATTTATAAATATCTGTGTACTGAATACATACATATATTTATAAATAACTGTGTACTGTATACATACATACATTCATACATACATTTATAAATATCTGTGTATGGTATACATACATACATTTATAAATATCTGTGTATTGTATACATACATTTGTAAATATCTGTGTACTGTATACATACATACATCTATAAATATCTGTGTAATGAATACATTCATACATTTATAAATATTGGTGTACTGTATACATGCATGCATACATACATACATAGATGTATTAATATCAATGTACTGTATACATACATACATTTATACATAGATGTGTACTATATTAATACATACATACATTTATAAATATATGTGCACTCTATACATACCGTAAATACATTTATAAACATTTTTGTACTGCATATATGCATATTTACATACATTTATAAATATTGGTGTACTGTTGGTTCTACTGATGCTGTATACATATGTACATTTCTAAATAGCTGTGTACTGCATACATACATGTATACATGCATTTCTAAGTATATGTGTGCTGCATAAATACATGCACACATTTCTTAGTATCTGTGTACTGCATACATAGATACATACATAAATACATATACATTTATAAATATATAATATAATATATGTGATTAAATAAAATTGTTTTTTTTTTAGAATTTATCTGAAATAAATGTTATATCCCAGGTGTCATCTTACATCCCAGGATCCTCCAGGGGTACAGTATATTACTGGCTTTTGATCCTTCATCATGAACAGTACAAGTCTATAAATAATTGCAATTAATGTGTCCAGTCTGCAAACAAGCAGAAAGACAAGGGTCTCTGCATCTCTGCCATCCACTGGGTTGTTGTAAGTCCTAAATAAAGGTTAAAAAAAGGATTAACGGTAATTTCTCCTCAACATTAAAAAAAAAACAAAACTGTGTGATACATGAAAAAAAAAAATTAGCAGGCCATTTGTCTTGTGCTCCTCCATCACCTTCAGACCCAATGAGGGAGAGAGTAAAGTGTCTACAACTGTAAACTGCACCAGCAGAGCACGCAACAGTAACCAGGAATGTGTATTTCTGCAGATGATTAAATCAATACAATTTTGACAAGACTTGTTGGAACATGCTTCTTTATTTTACGCAATTCCTTCCCTTTCTTCGTGGGCATTTATCAACCTGCCTGGCTGTCAGCTAATGGAGATTGTTCTTTAGACTGCACTTGATAGAAGGACGTGGTTATGATGCATGCCAATAGTTAGCCAAGATATCGTTGGGGGAACAAAGAGCTTAGCTGGGGCTGAGGGCCTTTTAGCCAGGGTAATGTTTTTCTGACAATAAAGCTTTAAGGATGAAAAAAAAATTCTCATCATCTACAAAGCACTGAATAGTCTGAGCATAACATACAAAACAGCAGCATGCTAATGATTCTTATTATGGAGAGAAAGAAATGGCTGAGGCTGAAGCTCTCTGTAGGGGTTAAAATGGATTTTGAGAGGGTACAAAATGGGATTAAGGAATTAGCATGAACCAATTATCTTTGAACTAAGAATCCGCAAAGCTGTACAGCATGAGGCTTTTGTGTTTTGTACAAATGGCCTTCTTTTTGTTGCAAAAAAATGTGAGTAAATAATAAATACAGTGTACATGTGTGAACAGGAATGTATAGATATTCATACATGACTATTTTCATATATGTGTCATGAACAATATTATGTAAAGCATACTCTTTAGATAATTAGCAGCCCATGAATTGTTCCAGGTTTAGAAAACACAATTAAACCAATATATATCTGTAGCAAAGTAGATCCAGGTACTTTGCATTTTTCAAACCGAAAACATTGACATGTTATAAATAATTAGGGGCCTATGTTGTGGCGGCTGCACAAGCCTATTTACCAGAGACTGTGTAGCATCCTTTGCGCAAGTATTCAAATATTTGCTCTAGGGTGTGTTTCACCCAGAGTCCACTTCTGGGAGATTTGTCCAGAGTGTGTGTGCTGCTCTGGGTGAATCTACCTGAATATATTTTTTAAAAATCCAGGGTGCCTGGGTCTACTGCAGATTTTAAAACTCAATAATGGCAATGATGAGGACATTGTAGTTTTTCTGCTATAGTTACCCTTTTAGTATGTCTGTCATAGGAATGGAAGGGTAAGTAAGTAGGTGTGTGTTGCCAAGTTGGGGGTATGTGTTTTTGTGTTTATGACCATAAAACCAATTTTTTAAGATATGATTTGATTGTTTGATCAAATTTTTTTTTTTTTAACTCTAGTTGCCCTATAAGTATGGCTGCCACAGGAATTGAAGGGTAGGCCAGTAGGTGTGCCTGTTCTGGAGTTTTAGTCATGCTAGCATGCGTGGCTAGCGCAGAAGTTAACCGTGCAGCCGCTGCAAACTATGTTATATGCCGAAAGTGGCATTGTATTGTGACACTTTAAGCGTCAGCTGATAGCTGGCTTTAAAAGTGGCGTAATAGTAAAAGGTCAGTTTTTGCACCAAGAGCCGATATCAGTATATAGCATCGAGCTGTTTGATCCAATGACTGTGAAACCCTTAAAGGATAAGTGCACTGTAAAATTAAGTTATGCTCAATTGGAAGCTGCAGCTTTAAAAATGCTTTTGGCATATTTTTTTTCCCCTAAGCCCCCCGGAGCCTACCTTTTTAGATTCAAAGTTGCTGACATATTGTTTGTCCTTAGGTGCATGTCTAGGTCCTCCCCTCCGAGATTATCATCTACCTCCTGATTGGTAAGCCTCAATAGGTAAGGTTTGCTCTGTGCGCTGCATGCGCGTGCGCCGGTGTAAAATCTTTTTAGCGTATGATAGCTCCCCCCTGCTCACCTCTAACCGCCATATTATTTATTTAAAAAAGCATTCGGATCAGTACTTACAGCCCTTCGTTCCCGTGATGCTTTCCATGTCGTCAGCCTGGTCTGTGATTGTCTGTGTCTCAGCCAATCACAGACATGGCTGATAGTCCGGCCCCCTGCTTGCAAGTCCCGGCAAGCAGGGAGCCTGAACAAAACGACGGGGGAGTGAAGGGCTGTAAGTATCGATCTGAATGCTTTTTTAATGAAATAACATGGCGGTTGAGGGTGGGCAGCGGGGAGCTTTCATACAATAAAAAGTTATTTTTATGGAGGACATGCCCTTTAAGTATTAATCTTAGTGATATCAGCTGCTAACGGGCAAAAAAGAGTAAACAAATGATTTACAATGTAATACCGGGGTGGGTTTAACGGCACAGGCACACTACAAACTACTGCTAGGTAGAGATGGCCGAACTTTGTAGTCCGTTCTGATTTTTGTTCTTTGGTTGATAATTATCGAAAAAAGTTCAGTGAGTTTGAAAAGTCTGAAAAGTCAGTTCAGATCCATTAAATCCGATTCAGAACTAGGTTTGAGTCCATATCTACTAAGTGGGTTTCCTCTGGGCACTCTGATTTCCC
>CM033475.1:73889601-74187101 GCA_019447015.1 Hymenochirus boettgeri | reverse complement strand
GACTGAACTTTCGAAAGTTCAGCCATCTCTACTTACCTGAAGAGCTTCCATAACTGTCGCAAAGTGATAATGGCATAATAAAAAAAGAGTTGAGAAACTTATCCTTAGCAACTAGAAGACATGATATTAGATCAGAATGGTCACTGATCAAAACAACCATTTCACATGTTTGTGAATGAAAAGAAAAGCAAATCATTATAAATTTACCAACTTTTATTAAATAAAGCATGGATGTAAATTAATTTTAGAATTTTTATATTATGTCTATCAATTTTTTTCCCCTTTTTTAACAGGATTGCAAAACCTTTTACAAGAAATTCCAGAATTTCCTTAGAACTCTTCTTTTTGATGTTTTTATGTTTCTAGACCCTGTACAGCTACGCTAGTTTTTAGCTGCTGAGAGCGATGTAGGTTATCATGTAACGTGCAGTGTTCCCTCTGAGTGGTGCACATTTTTGCATTAGCCAGAGAGCAAATTTTAGTGAATTCAGACTTTGTGTGTTAGAATCATAAACAAGAAAAATAAAACCTTTAAAAGAAACACTCAGTTGGGTTTGTCAGTAGGTGCCTGTCAACATTGTGTTTTAAAGAAAGCAAAGAACTTTGGGGGTTTCATGAAATGTCATTGTGTACCAGTTCAAAGTACCAGTAACTGTCATTAACTTGCACTAGAACATTCAAATCGTATTGCTGCTGATTTACTAGCCTGGGTTTCTGCACTTCTGCTGCATCTAGATTTAAAGCTCTATGAGGCAGGGACCTCCTTACCTCTTGGCAAAGCTCTAGCACTTCTATTTATATAATTTATATATTTATGTACTGAACTATCTATGTATTTATCCCCCTTGTATGACTATATGACTATATTATTTTGTTACTGTACAGCGCTGCTCCCCATGTGACCCTTTATAAGTAACCTATACATACATACATATACAATTAGTTAGAAACACAAAAGGGGCAATACAATATGGCTCCCAATTGCTTCTTACTTTACTGCATACCACAAGGAATTAATCCCTAAGTGACTAGGGACAGGGGTTTTATACCTTGATATAATATTCTTTTGCGCTACTTAGTAGTAGTTATTTCTCTTCTATTTTCTTAAAGTATTTCCATAATGCAGCAAGTGAAATGTTACCGCATATACTGGAGCATAAACTGAGATGTTTTACCTTTAAAATCATCCTGAAAGTCTCCCCTCTGTTTATACTCGGGTCTGTGCTGATCTGGATGCTGCTGGACAAAATCACATAACCTTGGGAAAGCAAAAGCTGTACCCTGTAACATAAAATCCTCTTGATTTCAGTGGGTTATGCAATTGTTGTCCTGCTCACTCAGTCCAGACTGCAAGGGAAAGGGAAAAAAGATCTTTAAGTGACCAGGCTGCACAGAAAGGTATGAAGGGCACCTCTGTGTATGGGACTTTCTATGGGGCTGTGTATGGGACTTTCTATGGGGCTGTGAATGGGACTTTCTATGGGGCTGTGTATTGGACTTTCTATGGGGCTGTGTATTGGACTATCTATGGGGCTGTGTATTGGACTTTCTATGGGGCTGTGTGTGGGACTTTCTATGGGGCTGTGTGTGGGACTTTCTATGGGGATGTTTATTGAACTTTCTATGGGGCTGTGTATTGGACTTTCTATGGGACTGTGTATTGGACTTTCTATGGGACTGTGTATTGGACTTTCTATGGGGCTGTGTATTGGACTTTCTATGGGACTGTGTATTGGACTTTCTATGGGACTGTTATTGACTTCTATGGGCTGTGTATTGGACTTTCTATCTAGGGCTGTGGTATGGGACTTTCTATGGGGCTGTGTATGGGACTTTCTATGGGACTGTGTATGGGACTTTCTATGGGGCTGTGTATGGGACTTTCAATGGGACTGTATATGGGACAGTGTATGGGGCTGTGTATTGGACTTTCTATGAAACTGTCTGTGTATGGGACTTTCTATGGGGCTGTGTATGGGACTGTATATGGGACAGTGTATGGGGCTGTGTATTGGACTTTCTATGAAACTGTCAGTGGAACTATGGAGCTGCCTATGGGAGAAAATCAACCCTCAGTTTATACTCAAGTCAAGCAATTTTCTTAGTTTATTAGTTGAAGTAAGTACCACAGTTTATATTTGGGATGGTTTACACTCGAGTATATATGGTATATTGATTGTGGAAAATAACAGGTTGAAGGCAACCTGAAATCAGCACCAGAACCTACTGTAGCCAAGGATTATAATAAAAAGAGGCTAAAAATGGCGAAGCTCTCCCTAGTTTACTGTATCAATTGGTCTGTTCACAGAATTTTCATCTTCATAAAAGGAAAAATTCCCTACTTATAAAAACAGTCATCTTTCATTTATTTATGTAGAGGGCATGTATTAGTGTGTGCACTGATTTATAGGTAGGAATGAGAGGGATCAGTAGAACTGGAGATGAGCTAAGCTAAGCAATATTTTATCTCCTATACATATGTATTAATGCAAATATGTAGAGGAAGAATGTGTTGTGTGCACTGTTAATGTATAATCTAAATAATAGATTGTTAATGCTGCCATAAACCAAGCCACCTACCTAACCCCTTTTAATTTGTCTGTGCTGTAGGCCATGGCCGCCTCTATGTTAAATATGTCTCTGAAAGAGATCAGAAGAATCTATTCAAGATTATGTTTTGTTGCAAAAGTTGGCTTTGTAGTAAAAATGATGTTTTTACCAGTGAAAACTTACAGCAATTTTTTTTTTGCAATAAAACACTAGTAAAATGTATGTATTCACATTGTGTGGCTCCCACAGACACAACTGTAACCATTGCTAAATGTTTCTCATACCATTTCCCAAATACCAAATACCATGGTTTTGACTTTAAAATCCCATAGACTTTTGTCATTTGGAAACCAAAGTTTTGCCTAAATTTGCAGAGTTGCCAAAGAAACAAATCCCAGTGTTTTTTTTGTTTTTTTTTAAAGGACATGTCCACCCCCAAAACTATAATCCCCCCCACTACTCGCCCCATCATGTAGTGTAGTTTAATCCTTACCTCACATCCCAGCTCCATAAGGTTCTCCTGTTGTCCCCCCCCAAAGTCCCCAAAACTGCCCACCAGGAGGATAGCAGAGTCCATATAGGACTCTGCCTCCTACCTGGCCTCCGGGAGAAGTTTGGCATGCGTACTGCAGCCCTTCTCCCCCTCCCTCCCCCTCCCCCTCCCTCCCGATTAGGATTCCCTCCCCCTAGTGTAAAACCCTTTTCACCAAAGATTCCCCCTCTCCCCCCAGCCCCAACCACTATGCTAGTATTATTAGAAAATGCCCGAAACATTACTTACCTTCCCTCTTGCCTCCACTGCACTTAGCTTCCGGCAGCCTCATCCGTGATTGGCTGCCGCTCAGCCAATCACAGATGCGACTGCCGATCCCGCCCCTCTGTTTGCATTTACTCGCAAGCAGAGGGCTTGGCAGCGCGGCGGAGGCAAGAGGGAAGGTAAGTAAAGTTTGGGGCATTTTCTAATAATACTAACATAGCGGTTGGGGCTGGGGAGACAGGGGGAATCTTTGGTGAGAACATTTTTTTAAGGGTGGACATACCCCTTAAATGTTTGTTTTTATTTTGTCAAAAATATCTCTGCATCCTTTACAAAATATTACCTTATATTTGTACAAATTTTTAAAAACATTATTAAAGCATTATTATCAATTTAACATAAAACCATAAAACCAAAATATAAAACATGAAACAGTATAACTTTTTTGGTACTGTGTTATAGCCATTAGGCTATTGTTTATACTATCACAAATTTTACATTATAGTGTAATATAATCAATCTTCAATTGTATCCTGTGGTGTCAGCCTTAAAAAACTCAAATTATATATTTGACAATTGTAATGGCTATCACCTATACCATTCTTAACATTAATATCAATATCCATATCACTGTCGACCTTGCTGGCTCTTCATTGCTGGCTCTCCTATAATTCCCTAGTTGGGCTATGTTGTTGTGTGTGCACTTGTATAGGGTTGGTTACCAGGGTGACAGAAGGGGGGGAAGCACCTCTACCTCTCCCATACACTTGCTCCATGGTGCCCAGATTTTGTTAAGTTTGGGGATTCTGTTCTCCATTAAGGCAGTCAGATATTCCATCCTTTTAATATCGTTGATTCTGTTAATCAGTGCTGGCTGTGGTGGTGGAGCGGTAGTTTTCCAGTGTCTGGCTATTTCACAGCATGCTGCTGTGTAAATATGAGTAGCTGTCCCGGATATATGTATTAGAAGCATTTAGTAAACCATTTATTGGATTCAGCGGTATGGTTTAACGCAGGACTTTTTGCAGAATGTCCTGTATCTCTGACCAGTATATTTGTATAAAAGGGCAAGTCCAGAATATATGGTACAAGGTGCCAGTGGAGGAGTGGCATCTCCAGCAGATTCTAGATGTAGAAGGAAAAAATGATTTAGCAGATATGGTGTATGGTACCAATTGAGCATAGTTTTATAGATATTTTCCTTGTATAGCGTACAGATGGAGGTTTTCTGGACTGTTTGCCATATTTCCGTCCATGTAGATTCTGGGATAAGAATCAGATCAGTTCAGCTTCCCAGTTAGACATATATTTGTGAGGACCGATTGATTCCATTGTCAGATTCTGTAGTATCCGGTATATTGATGATATACATTTTTTTGTCTTGGGCCCATATAGAAAATTCTTTCCAAACCCTTTAGCGGATGGAAAATAAGGGAACGGAATGTTCTTTGTACAAAATGTTTCAATAAGAGATAGAAATAATAGAAATTTTTGGGAGCTTGGAATGTAGAGCAGAATGTCTGGAAGTTGGGAAATTCCCCGGTCAGTTTGTGCAATAGATCTCTGACTCTGGTCAACCCTTTATGTAGGAACCATACATGGTATTTTGTTTTATTCACAGGGGGAAAATATGATTTCCCTATAAGAGGGGGAGGGGCGTTCCGAGCCAGCATATTTCTTAACCATTCTATTCCACACCGAGACTGTACACTTTGAAGAGGAGAGCAGATTTACATTTGTTTTTGGAGTGGTTGGTGACCCCGCGCACTCTTAGGTTCTGCTGCCTTTCAAGGTTCTTTAGGTCCTTGTGGAGGGTCTGGAGGGTTGTTAGCTCTTGTCGGAGGAAAAGGACATCATCCTCCATGTTGCCCTGGTGGTGGATTATGCCATCCACTTTCTCCTCCAAGTCTGCTGTGCGCTCACCAATGCTATTGATTTCCGCCCGTAGCTCCGTTACGGCCTTCTTCAATGCTGCGGTGAGTGTCTTAGAGAGGCGATGATGGAGCGAGTCCAGGTTATCCTGTAGAATTGAGGCTGTTAGGAGGGCTTCAGAGCTATTATCTTCCCTTGTGGGGGAAGCTGACATGCTACTGTATGTAGGTGAGAGCGTCTCTGAGGCCTGTGACAAGGAAGTGCTACGTGTTACAAAACTGTCTATAGGAATCTGAGGCGTAGGCGTTTGCGGACGTGATTGTTGGTTTTTCCGCTTCACCATTCTGGTGAAATATGCCTCCTATTACACAAGGTAAGTTTGCTTACGTAAGTATGCCCGCTGCTTATCAGGGGAGGACTGGAACCTTTTGGCCTGGGGGGCAAACACAACCAAGTGGCCTTTTCACTGTAGAATGCAAAATGTTTGACCACACGCACTTTGCTAAGGTCACACATACTTTGTTTAAGTTAAGCCCATTTTTAAAACTATTCCCATTTTACATGGTTGCCTGCAACATTTTCAAGTGTATGACGTGGGTAAAGGGCATGTCCACCCCCAAAACTATAATTCCCCCCACCACTGGCCCCACTCTGTAGTAAATAAAAATCCTGCCTCTCAGCCAATCACAGACGCGGCTGGCGGTCCCGCCACTCTGCTTGCATTTTCGCGCAAGCAGAGTGCCAGGTAGTGCGGTGAAGGAAAGAGGGAAGGTAAGTAATGTTTGGGGAAGTTTCTTACATTAAAAATATAGCCGTTGGGGCTGGGGGACTAAGCCCTACACTACATAAAAAATCAAAATGAAGGGTGGACATACCCTTTAAGATAACTAACAGGCTAATAAACTGGAAGGCTGATTAACACTGGCTAATGATCTGGAGAGCTAATAACACTTGGTAATTATATAGAGGGCTGACAACACTGGCTAAGGATCTGTAAGGGCTGACTAAAGATCTGGAAGGCTGATGTAACAGTGGCTAATGAACTGGAGGGCTGACTAACACTGGCTAATGAACTGGAGGGCTGACTTACACTGGCTAATGATTTGGAGGGCTAACTAACACTGGCTAATGAAGTAGAGGGCTGACTAACACTGGCTAATGAACTAGATGGCTTACAACACTGGATAAGGATCTGGAGGGCTTCTATTAATCTGACAGTCTGGAAAGGAGTAACTTACTAATAGCTTCTGTGGCAGCCCAAATTTTTCTTTTTAGACCAGTCTGGGGGGCATTTGCCCCTCAGCCTACTGGGCCAGTCCTCCCCTGCTGCTAATGTTAGCTTTGATGGAGTTTTAATACGAGTCCTTCGTGGGGGGTCTAGGATGGTGCGTCCATCTTGAGCAGTGGTTAGACTCTGCCCCCCAAAATCCCAGTGGTTTTTATCATCGCTACAACCTATCCATATTGTTTTATTGGTTCATTTATTTATAACATGACTAGCAAAATACCCGCGCTTCGCAGCGGAGATGTATTGAAATAACGTTTTAAGTAAGAAACCAATAACGTATCAAGATTGCTGTAATAACTCGGCACTTGATATATTAAAGAAAGACAATTCAATAAGCTTTACGATAATGCAACACTCATTAACTTTAATTTAATATTATATTTTTTTCTTCAACTATGAAATTTTGGTGAAAATAACCCCCTACGTCCCTCCCCGTCCACCCCTAATAACCCCCACTATTCCTCTCTGTCCACCCTCCAAACCCTTCCCCTTACATCTCAGCCAGTCCCCGCACACACCCTAAATGTTTGGTAAAAATGGTCCCAGCCGTTAGTGTGCAGGAGTTCAAAATTCTATTCCCCCCCATTCACACCCACCCTAAAAAATTTTTTTTCGTTAACCTTTTACTAGTAAAGGAGTATATGCATACCAAATTTGGTTGAAATCGGACCAACCAGTCTGTGCAATGTCAGATACTCACCGTTACAGGTGCAATGTCAGATACTCACCGTTACAGATGGAATTTCGAAACGAAACCTGCTTAACTTTTGTAAGTAAGGTGCAATGAATGAGCCAGCCAAATTTAAGCCGTGTGCCTCCACGGCAAGTTGGAGAATTAGTGATGAGTGAGTAAGTGAGTGAGTGAGGGCTTTGCCTTTTCGAAACGAAACCTGCTTAACTTTTGGAAGTAAGGTGCAATGAATGAGCCTGCCAAATTTAAGCTGTCTGCCTCCACAGCAAGTTGGACAATTATTGATGAGTGAGTGAGTGAGTGAGTGAGGGCTTTGCCTTTTCGAAACGAAACCTGCTTAACTTTTGTAAGTAAGGTGCAATGAATGAGCCTGCCAAATTTAAGCCATCTGCCTCCCCGGCAAGTTGGAGAGAATTAGTGTGATGAGTGAGTGAGTGAGTGAGGGCTTGCCTTTTTCGAAACGAAACCTGCTTAACTTTTGTAAGAGGTGCAATGAATGAGCCTGCCAAATTTTAAGCGTCTGCCTCCACGGCAAGTTGGAGAATTAGTGGTGAGTGAGTGAGTGAGGGCTTTGCCTTTTCGAAACAAACCTGCTTAACTTTTGTAAGTAAGGTGCAATGAATGAGCCTGCCAAATTTAAGCCGTCGCCTCCACGCAAGTTGGAGAATATGTGATGAGTGAGGCAAGTGGAGGAAGTATGAGTGAGTGAGTGAGTGAGTGAGGCTTTGCCTTTTCGAAACGAAACCTGCTTAACTTTTGTAAGTAAGGTGCAATGAATGAGCCTGCCAAATTTAAGCCGTCTGCCTCCACGGCAAGTTGGAGAAGGTGTTGAGTGGTGATTGATGTGATGAGTTAGTGATGAGTGAGTGAGTGAGTGAGTGAGGGCTTTGCCTTTTCGAAACGAAACCTGCTTAACTTTTGTAAGTAAGGTGCAATGAATGAGCCTGCCAATTTAAGCCGTCTGCCTCCACGGCAAGTTGGAGAATTAGTGGTGAGTGAGTGAGGAGTGAGGGCTTTGCCTTTTGAAACAAACATCTTAACTTTTGTAAGTAAGGTGCAATGAATGAGCCTGCCAAATTTAAGCCGTCTGCCTCCACGGCAAGTTGGAGAATTAGTGATGAGTGAGTGAGTGAGTGAGGGCTTTGCCTTTTCGAAACGAAACCTGCTTAACTTTTGTAAGTAAGGTGCAATGAATGAGCCTGCCAAATTTAAGCCGTCTGCCTCCACGGCAAGTTGAGAATTATGATGATGAGGCAAGTTGAGAATGAGTGATGAGTGAGTGAGTGAGTGAGTGAGGGCTTTGCCTTTTCGAAACGAAACCTGCTTAACTTTTGTAAGTAAGGTGCAATGAATGAGCCTGCCAAATTTAAGCCGTCTGGTCCACGGCAAGTTGGAGAATTAGTGGTGAGTGAGTGAGTGAGGGTTTGCCTTTTCGAAAAAACAGCTTAACTTTTTAAGTAAGGTGCAATGAATGAGCCTGCCAAATTTAAGCCGTCTGCCTCCACGGCAAGTTGGAGAATTATGATGAGTGAGCAACGTTGGAGGATTAGTGATGAGTGAGTGAGTGAGTGGTGAGGGCTTTGCCTTTTCGAAACGAAACCTGCTTAACTTTTGTAAGTAAGGTGCAATGAATGAGCCTGCCAATTAAGCCATCTGCCTCCACGGCAAGTTGGAGAATTAGTGATGAGTGAGGCAAGTTGGAGAATTAGTGATGAGTGAGTGAGTGAGTGAGTGAGGGCTTTGCCTTTTCAAACGAAACCCTTAACTTTTGTAAGTAAGGTGCAATGAATGAGCCTGCCAAATTTAAGCCGTCTGCCTCCACGGCAAGTTGGAGAATTAGTGATGAGTTAGTGATGAGTGAGTGAGTGAGTGAGTGGGCTTTGCCTTTTCGAAACGAAACTGCTTAACTTTGTAAGTAAGGTGCAATGAATGAGCCTGCCAAATTTAAGCCGTCTGCGTCCACGGCAAGTTGGAGAATTAGTGGTGAGTGAGTGAGTGAGTGAGTGAGTGAGGGCTTTCCCTTTTCGAAACAAAACATGCTTAACTTTTCTAAGTAAGGTGCAATGAATGAGCCTGCCAAATTTAAGCCGTCTGCCTCCACGGCAAGTTGGAGAATTAGTGATGAGTGAGGCAAGTTGGAGGATTAGTGATGAGTGAGTGAGTGAGTGAGTGAGGGCTTTGCCTTTTCGAAACGAAACCTGCTTAACTTTTGTAAGTAAGGTGCAATGAATGAGCCTGCCAAATTAAGCCGTCTGCCTCCACGGCAAGTTGGGAATTAGTGTGATGAGTGAGGCAAGTGGAGAATTAGTGATGAGTGAGGCAAGTGGAGAATTAGTGATGAGTGAGTGAGTGAGTGGAGGGCTTGCCTTTTCAAAACGAAACCTGCTTAACTTTTGTAAGTAAGGTGCAATGAATGAGCCTGCCAAATTTAAGCCGTCTGCTCTCACGGCAAGTTGGAGAATTAGTGATGAGTAGTGATGAGTGAGTGAGTGAGTGAGTGAGTGAGGGCTTTGCCTTTTCGAAACGAAACCTGCTTAACTTTTGTAAGTAAGGTGCAATGAATGAGCCTGCCAAATTTAAGCCGTCTGCCTCCACGCAAGTTGGAGAATTTAGTAGAGTTAGTGAGAAGTGAGTGAGTGAGTGAGGGCTTTGCCTTTTCGAAACGAAACCTGCTAACTTTTGTAAGTAAGGTGCAATGAATGAGCCTGCCAAATTTAAGCCGTGTGCCTCCACGGCAAGTTGGAGAAATTAGGTGTTGATGATGAGTGAGTGAGGGCTTTGCCTTTTCGAAACGAAACCTGCTTAACTTTTGTAAGTAAGGTGCAATGAATGAGCCTGCAAATTTAAGCCGTCTGCCCACAGCAAGTTGGACAATTAGTGATGAGTGAGTGAGTGAGTGAGTGAGTGAGGGCTTTGCCTTTTCGAAACGAAACCTGCTTAACTTTTGTAAGTAAGGTGCAATGAATGAGCCTGCCAAATTTAAGCCATCTGCCTCCACGGCAAGTTGGAGAATTAGTGATGAGTGAGTGAGGGCTTTGCCTTTTCGAAACGAAACCTGCTTAACTTTTGTAAGTAAGGTGCAATGAACGAGCCTGCCAAATTTAAGCCGTCTGCCTCCACGGCAAGTTGGAGAATTAGTGGTGAGTGAGTGAGAAGTGGAGCTTTGCCTTTTCGAAACAAACTGCTTAACTTTTGTAAGTAAGGTGCAATGAATGAGCCTGCAAATTAAGCCGTCTGCCTCCAGGCAAGTTGGAGAATTAGTGATGAGTGAGTGAGTGAGTGAGGGCTTTGCCTTTTCGAAACGAAACCTGCTTAACTTTTGTAAGTAAGGTGCAATGAATGAGCCTGCCAAATAAGCCGTCTGCCTCCACGGCAAGTTGGAGAATTAGTGTGAGTGGCAAGTTGGACAATTAGTGATGAGTGAGTGAGTGAGTGAGTGAGGGCTTTGCCTTTTCGAAACGAAACCTGTAACTTTTGTAAGTAAGGTGCAATGAATGAGCCTGCCAAATTTAAGCCGTCTGCCTCCACGGCAAGTTGGAGAATTAGTGATGAGTGAGGCAAGTTGAGATTGATTGTAATTTGTGGTGAGAGTGAGTGAGTGAGGGTGGCAAGTTGGAGAATTATGTGAGTGAGTGAGTGAGGGCTTTGCCTTTTCGAACGAAAACCTGCTTAACTTTTGTAAGTAAGGTGCAATGAATAGCCTGCCAATTTAAGCCGTCTGCCTCCACGGCAAGTTGGAGAATTAGTGATGAGTGAGTGAGTGAGTGAGTGAGGGCTTTGCCTTTTCGAAACGAAACCTGCTTAACTTTTGAAGTAAGGTGCAATGATGAGCCTGCCAAATTTAAGCCGTCTGCCTCCACGGCAAGTGGAGAATATTGTGAGTGAGGCAAGTTGGAGAATAGTAGAGTGAGTGAGTGAGGGTGGCAAGTTGGAGAATTAGTGAGTGAGTGAGTGAGGGCTTTGCCTTTTCGAAACGAAACCTGCTTAACTTTTGTAAGTAAGGTGCAATGAATGAGCCTGCCAAATTTAAGCTCTGCCTCCACGGCAAGTTGGAGAATTAGGATGGTTAGTGATGAGTGAGTGAGTGAGAGGGCTTTGCCTTTTCGAAACGAAACCTGCTTAACTTTTGTAAGTAAGGTGCAATGAATGAGTAGCCTGCAAATTTAAGCAGGTGCTCCTCGGCAAGTTGGAGAATTAGTGATGAGTGAGTGAGTGAGGGCTTTGCCTTTTCGAAACAAACCTGCTAACTTTTGTAAGTAAGGTGCAATGAATGAGCCTGCCAAATTTAAGCGTCTGCCTCCCAGCAAGTTGGAACATTATTGATGAGGGGAGTGAGTGAGTGAGTGAGGGCTTTGCCTTTTCGAAACGAAACCTGCTTAACTTTTGTAAGTAAGGTGCAATGAATGAGCCTGCCAAATTTAAGCCATCTGCCTCCACGGCAAGTTGGAGAATTAGTGGTAGTGAGTGAGTGAGGGGCTTTGCCTGTTTTCGAAACGAAACCTGCTTAACTTTTGTAAGTAAGGTGCAATGAAGAGCCTGCCAAATTTAAGCCGTCTCCTCCACGGCAAGTTGGAGAATTAGTGTGGTGAGTGAGTGAGTGAGTGAGGGCTTTGCCTTTTCGAAACAAACTGCTTAACTTTGTAAGTAAGGTGCAATGAATGAGCTGCCAAATTTAAGCCGTCTGCCTCCACGGCAAGTTGGAGAATTAGTGATGATGAGTGAGTGAGTGAGTGGGGCTTTGCCTTTTCGAAACAAAACATGCTTAACTTTTGTAAGTAGGTGAATGAATGAGCCTGCCAAATTTAAGCCGTCTGCCTCCACGGCAAGTTGGAGAATTAGTGATGGTGAGGCAAGTTGGAGAATAGTAGTGAGAGTGGGAGTGAGGAGTGAGTGAGAGGTGGCAAGTTGGAGATATGTGATGAGTGAGTGAGGGCTTTGCCTTTTCGAAACGAAACATGCTTAACTTTTGTAAGTAAGGTGAATGAATAGCCTGCCAAATTTAAGCGTCTGCCTCACGGCAGTTGGAGAATTGTGATGATGGAGTGAGTGAGTGAGTGAGGGCTTTGCCTTTTCGAAATGAAAACCTGCTTAACTTTTGTAAGTAAGGTGCAATGAATGAGCCTGCCAAATTTAAGCCCTCTGCCTCATGGCAAGTTGGAGATTAGTGATGAGTGAGGCAAGTTGGAGAATTAGTAGTGAGTGAGTGAGTGAGTGAGGGCTTTGCCTTTTCGAAACGAAACCTGCTTAACTTTTGTAAGTAAGGTGCAATGAATGAGCCTGCCAAATTTAAGCCATCTGCCTCCACGGCAAGTTGGAGGAATTAGTGATGAGTGAGTGATGAGTGAGTGAGTGAGTGAGGGCTTTGCCTTTTCGAACGAAACCTGCTAACTTTTGTAAGTAAGGTGCAATGAATGAGCCTGCCAAATTTAAGCCGTTGCCTCCACGGCAAGTTGGAGAATTAGTGATGAGTGAGTGAGTGAGGGGCTTGCTTTTCGAAACGAAACCTGCTTAACTTTGTAAGTAAGAGGTGCAATGAATGAGCCTGCCAAATTTAAGCCGTCTGCCTCACAGGCAAGTTGGAAATTAGGATGATGAGTGGAGTGAGTGGAGGGCTTTGCCTTTTCGAAACAAAACATGCTTAACTTTGTAAGTAGGTGCAATGAATGAGCCTGCCAAATTTAAGCAGTCTGCCTCCACGGCAATTTGGGAAATTAGTGATGAGTGGGCAAGTTGGAGAATTAGTGATGAGTGAGTGAGTGAGTGAGTGAGGGCTTTGCCTTTTCGAAACGAACCTCTTAACTTTTGTATAGTAAGGTGCAATGAATGAGCCTGCCAAATTTAAGCCGTCTGCCTCCACGGCACAGTTGGAGAATTAGTGATGAGTGAGGCAAGTTGGAGGATTAGTGATGGTGAGTGAGTGAGTGAGTGAGGGCTTTGCCTTCGAAACGAAACCTGCTTAACTTTTGTAAGTAAGGTGAATGAACGAGCCTGCAAATTTAAGCCGTCTGCCTCCACGGCAAGTTGGAGAATTAGTGGTAGAGTGAGTGATGTAAGTGAGAGCTTTGCCTTTTCGAAACAAAACATGCTTAAATTTTGTAAGTAAGGTGCAATGAATGAGTCTGCAAAATTTAAGCGTCTGCCTCCACGGCAAGTTGGAGAATTAGTGATGAGTGAGGAGTGAGTGAGGGGCTTTGCCTTTTCGAAACGAAACCTGCTTAACTTTTGTAGTAAGGTGCAATGAATGAGCCTGCCAAATTTAAGCCGTCTGCCTCCACGGCAAGTGGAGAATTAGTGATGAGTGAGGCAGTTGAGAATTAGTGATGAGTGAGTGAGTGAGTGAGTGAGTGAGGGCTTTGCCTTTTCAAAACGAAACCTGCTTAACTTTTGTAAGTAAGGTGCAATGAATGAGCCTGCCAAATTTAAGCCATCTGCCTCCACGGAGAGTTGGAGAATTAGTGATGAGTGAGGCAAGTTGGAGGAATTAGTGATGAGTGAGTGAGTGAGTGAGTGAGTGAGGGTGGCAAGTTGGAGAATTAGTGATGAGTGAGTGAGGGCTTTGCCTTTTCGAAACGAAACATGCTTAACTTTTGTAAGTAAGGTGCAATGAATAGCCTGCCAAATTTAAGCCGTTGCCTCCCGGCAAGTTGGAGAATTAGTGATGAGTGAGTGAGTGAGTGAGTGAGGGCTTTGCCTTTTCGAAATGAAACCTGCTAACTTTGTAAGTAAGGTGCAATGAATGAGCCTGCCAAATTTAAGCCCTCGCCTCCATGGCAAGTTGGAGAATTAGTGATGAGGAGGCAAGTTGGAGAATTAGTAGTGAGTGAGTGAGTGAGTGAGGGCTTGCCTTTTCGAAACGAAACCTGCTTAACTTTTGTAAGTAGGTGCAATGAATGAGCCTGCCAAATTAAGCATCTGCCTCACGGCAAGTTGGAGAATTAGTGATGAGTTAGTGATGAGAGTGAGTGAGTGAGGGCTTTGCCTTTTCGAAACGAAACCTGCTTAACTTTTGTAAGTAAGGTGCAATGAATGAGCCTGCCAAATTTAAGCCGTGTGCCTCCACGGCAAGTTGGAGAATTAGTGATGAGTGAGTGAGTGAGGGCTTTGCCTTTTCGAAACGAAACCTGCTTAACTTTTGTAAGTAAGGTGCAATGATGAGCCTGCCAAATTTAAGCCGTCTGCCTCCACAGCAAGTGGGACAATTAGTGATGAGTGAGTGAGTGAGTGAGGGCTTTGCCTTTCGAAACAAAACATGCTTAACTTTTGTAAGTAAGGTGCAATGAATGAGCCTGCCAAATTTAAGCGTCTGCCTCCACGGCAATTGGAGAATTAGTGATGAGTGAGGCAGTTGGAGAATTAGTGATGAGTGAGTGAGTGAGTGAGTGAGGGCTTTGCCTTTTCGAAACGAAACCTGCTTAACTTTTGTAAGTAAGGTGCAATGAATGAGCCTGCCAACTTAAGCCGTGCCTCACGGCAAGTTGGAGAATTAGTGATGAGTGAGGCAAGTTGGAGGATTAGTGATGAGTGGTGAGTGAGTGAGTGAGTGAGGGCTTTGCCTTTTCGAAACGAAACCTGCTTAACTTTTGTAAGTAAGGTGCAATGAAAAGAGCCTGCCAAATTTAAGCCGTCTGCCTCCACGGCAAGTTGGAGAATTAGGTGAGTGAGTGAGTGAGTAAGTGAGAGCTTTGCCTTTTCGAAAAAAACTGGTTAACTTTTGTAAGTAAGGTGCAATGAATGAGTCTGCCAAATTTAAGCCGTCTGCCTCCACGGCAAGTTGGAGAATTAGTGATGAGTGAGTGAGTGAGTGAGGGCTTTGCATTTCGAAACGAAACCTGCTAACTTGTAAGTAAGGTGCAATGAATGAGCCTGCCAAATTTAAGCCGTCTGCCTCCACGGCAAGTTGGAGAATTAGTGATAGATGTGGCAAGTTGGACATTAGTGATGAGTGAGTGAGTGAGTGAGTGAGGGTTTGCCTTTCGAAACGAAACCTGCTTAACTTTTGTAAGTAAGGTGCAATGATGAGCCTGCCAAATTTAAGCGTCTGCCTCACGGCAAGTTGGAGAATTAGTGATGAGTGAGGCAAGTTGGAGAATAGTGATGAGTGAGTGAGTGAGGGTGGCAAGTTGAAGTAGTGTGAGTGAGTGAGTGAGGGCTTTGCCTTCGAAACGAAACATGCTTAACTTTTGTAAGTAAGGTGCAATGAATCAGCTGCCAAATTTAAGCCGTCTGCCTCCACCGGCAAGTTGGAGAATTAGTGATGAGTTAGTGATGAGTGAGTGAGGTGAGTGAGGGCTTTGCCTTTTCGAACGAAACCTGCTTAACTTTTGTAAGTAAGGTGCAATGAATGAGCCTGCCAAATTTAAGCCGTGTGCCTCCTGGCAAGTTGGAGAATTAGTTGATGATGAGTGAGTGAGTGAGGGCTTTGCCTTTTCGAAACTAAACCTGCCTAACTTTTGTAAGTAAGGTGCATGAATGAGCCTGCCAAATTTAAGCCGTGCCTCCACACAAGTTGGACAATTATTGATGAGTGAGTGAGTGAGTGAGTGAGGGCTTTGCCTTTTCGAAACGAAAACTGCTTAACTTTTGTAAGTAAGGTGCAATGAATGAGCCTGCCAAATTTAAGCCATCTGCCTCCACGGCAAGTTGGAGAATTAGTGGTGAGGATGAGTGAGTGAGGGCTTTGCCTTTAGTATCGAAACGAAACCTTCTTAACTTTGTTAAGTAAGGTGCAATGAACGAGCCTGCCAAATTTAAAGCCGTCTACCTCCACGGCAAGTTGGAGAATTAGTGGTGAGTGAGTGAGTGAGTGAGGGCTTTGCCTTTTCGAAACAAAACATGCTAACTTTTGTAAGTAAGGTGCAATGAATGAGTCTGCCAAATTTAAGCCGTCTGCCCACGGCAAGTTGGAAGAATTAGTGATGAGTGAGTGAGTGAGTGAGGGCTTTGCTTTTCGAAACAAACATGCTTAACTTTTGTAAGTAAGGTGCAATGAATGAGCGCCAAATTTAAGCCGTCTGCCTCCAAGGCAAGTTGGAGAATTAGTGATGAGTGAGGCAAGTTGGAGATTAGTGATGAGTGAGTGAGTGAGTGAGTGAGGGCTTTGCCTTTTCAAAACGAAACCTGCTTAACTTTGTAAGTAAGGTGCAATGAATGAGCCTGCCAAATTTAAGCATCTGCTCCACGGAGAGTTGAGAATTAGTAGGATGAGTGAGGCAAGTTGGAGAATTAGTGATGAGTGAGTGAGTGAGTGAGTGAGTGAGGGTGGCAAGTTGGAGAATTAGTGATGAGTGAGTGAGGGCTTTGCCTTTTCGAAACGAAACATGCTTAACTTTGTAAGTAAGTGCAATGAATCAGCCTGCCAAATTTAAGCCGTCTGCCTCCACGGCAAGTTGGAGAATTAGTGATGAGGAGTGAGTGAGTGAGTGAGGGCTTTGCCTTTTCGAAATGAAACCTGCTTAACTTTTGTAGTAAGGTGCAATGAATGAGCCTGCCAAATTAAGCCCTTGCCTCCATGGCAAGTTGGAGATAGATGAGTGAGGCAAGTGGAGAATTAGTAGTGAGTGAGTGAGTGAGTGGGGCTTTGCCTTTTCGAAACGAAACCTGCTTAACTTTTGTAAGTAAGGTGCAATGAATGAGCCTGCCAAATTTAAGCCATCTGCCTCCCGGCAAGTGGGAATTAGTGATGAGTTAGTGATGAGTGAGTGAGTGAGTGAGGGCTTTGCCTTTTCGAAACGAAACCTGCTTTACTTTTGTAAGTAACGTGCAATGAATGAGCCTGCCAAATTTAAGCCGTCTGCCTCCACAGCAAGTTGGACAATTAGTGATGAGTGAGTGAGTGAGTGAGGGCTTTGCCTTTTCGAAACAAAACATGCTTAACTTTTGTAAGTAAGGTGCAATGAATGAGCCTGCCAAATTTAAGCCGTCTGCTCCACGGCAATTTGGAGAATAGTGAGAGTGAGGCAAGTTGGAGATAGTAGTGATGAGTGAGTGAGTGATGAGTGGGGCTTTGCCTTTTCGAAACGAAACTGCTTAACTTTTGTAAGTAAGGTGCAATGAATGAGCCTGCCAAATTTAAGCCGTCTGCCTCCACGGCAGTTGGAGAATTAGTGATGAGTGAGGCAAGTTGGAGATTAGTGAGAGTGAGTGAGTGAGTGAGTAGAGGTGGAAGTTGGAGAATTAGTGATGAGTGAGTGAGGGCTTTGCCTTGAAACGAAACATGCTTAACTTTTGTAAGTAAGGTGCAATGAATCAGCCTGCCAAATTTAAGCCGTCTGCCTCCACGGCAAGTTGGAGAATTAGTGATGAGTGAGTGAGTGAGTGAGTGAGGGCTTTGCCTTTTCGAAACGAAACATGCTTAACTTTTGTAAGTAAGGTGCAATGAATGAGCCTGCCAAATTTACGCCGTCTGCCTCCACGGCAAGTTGGAGAATTAGTGATGAGTGAGGCAAGTTGGAGAATTAGTAGTGAGTGAGTGAGTGAGTGAGTGAGGGCTTTGCCTTTTCGAAATGAAACCTGCTTAACTTTTGTAAGTAAGGTGCAATGAATGAGCCTGCCAAATTTAAGCCATCTGCCTCCACGGCAAGTTGGAGAATTAGTGATGAGTTAGTGATGAGTGAGTGAGTGAGTGAGGGCTTTGCCTTTTCGAAACGAAACCTGCTTAACTTTGTAAGTAAGGTGCAATGAATGAGCCTGCCAAATTTAAGCCGTGTGCCTCCACGGCAAGTTGGAAAAATTAGTGATGAGTGAGTGGTTAGGGCTTTGCCTTTTCGAAACGAAACCTGCTTAACTTTTGTAAGTAAGATGCATGAATGAGCCTGCCAATAAGCCGTCTGCCTCCACAGCAAGTTGGACAATTAGTGATGAGTGAGTGAGTGAGTGAGTGAGGGCTTTGCCTTTTCGAAACGAAACCTGCTTAACTTTTGCAAGTAAGGTGCAATGAATGAGACTGCCAAATTTAAGCCATCTGCCTCCATGGCAAGTTGGAGAATTAGTGGTGAGTGAGTGAGTGAGTGAGGGCTTTGCCTTGTATTAGTATCGAAACGAAACCTGCTTAACTTTGTAAGTAAGGTGAATGAATGAGCTGCCAAATTTAAGCCGTCTGCCTCCACGGCAAGTTGGAGAATTAGTGTGTGAGTGAGTGAGTGGGGGCTTTGCCTTTTCGAAACCTGCTTAACTTTTGTAAGTAAGGTGCAATGAATGAGCCTGCCAAATTTAAGCCGTCTGCCTCCACGGCAAGTTGGAGAATTAGTGATGAGTTAGTGATGAGTGAGTGAGTGAGTGAGTGAGTGAGGGCTTTGCCTTTTCGAAACGAAACCTGCTTAACTTTTGTAAGTAAGGTGCAATAAATTGGCCTGCCAAATTAAGCCGTCTGCCTCCACGGCAAGTTGGAGAATTAGTGGTGAGTGAGTGAGTTGAGGGCTTTGCCTTTTCGAAACAAAACATGCTAATTTTGTAAGTAAGGTGCAATGAATGAGCCTGCCAATTTAAGCCGTCTGCCTCCACGCAAGTGAATTATGGAGCATGATTAGTGATGAGTGTGAGTGAGTGAGTGAGGCGTTTGCCTTTTCGAAACGAAACCTGCTTAACTTTTGTAAGTAAGGTGCAATGAATGAGCCTGCCAAATTTAAGCCGTCTGCCCCACGCAAGTTGGAGAATAGTGATGAGTTAGGATGAGTGAGTGAGTGAGTGAGTGAGGGCTTTGCCTTTTCGAAACGAAACTGCTAACTTTTGTAAGTAGGTGCAATGAATGAGCCTGCAAATTAAGCCGTCTGCCTCCAGGCAAGTTGGAGAGAATTAGTGGTGAGTGAGTGAGTGAGTGAGGGCTTTGCCTTTTTGAAACAAAACTGCTTAACTTTTGTAAGTAAGGTGCAATGAATGAGCCTGCCAAATTTAAGCCGTCTGCCTCCACGGCAAGTTGGAGAATTAGTGATGAGTGAGTGAGTGAGTGAGGGCTTTGCCTTTTCGAAACGAAAACCTGTAACTTTTGTAAGTAAGGTGCAATGAATGAGCCTGCCAAATTTAAGCCGTCTGCCTCCACGGCAAGTAATGTGGATGGAAGTGGAGATAGTGAGGTGAGTGAGTGAGTGAGTGAGGGCTTTGCCTTTTCGAAACGAAACCTGCTTAACTTTTGTAAGTAAGGTGCAATGAATGAGCCTGCCAAATTTAAGCCGTCTGCCTCCACGGCAAGTTGGAGAATTAGTGGTGAGTGATTGGTGGGTAGTGAGGGCTTTGCCTTTTCGAAAAAACTGCTTAACTTTTTAAGTAAGGTGCAATGAATGAGCCTGCCAAATTTAAGCCGTCTGCCTCCACGGCAAGTTGGAGAATTAGTGATGAGTGAGGCAAGTTGGAGATTAGTGATGAGTGAGTGAGTGAGTGAGTGAGGGCTTTGCCTTTTCGAAACGAAACCTGCTTAACTTTTGTAAGTAGGTGCAATGAATGAGCCTGCCAAATTTAAGCCGTCTGCCTCCACGGCAAGTTGGAGAATATAAGTGAGGCAAGTTGGAGATAGTGATAGTGAGGAGTGGTGGTGAGGCTTTGCCTTTTCAAACGAAACCTGCTAACTTTTGTAAGTAAGGTGCAATGAATGAGCCTGCCAAATTTAAGCCGTCTGCCTCCACGGCAAGTTGGAGAATAGTGAGAGTTAGTGATGAGTGTGAGTGAGTGAGTGAGTGGGGCTTTGCCTTTTCGAAACGAAACCTGCTTAACTTTTGTAAGTAAGGTGCAATGAATGAGCCTGCCAAATTTAAGCCGTCTGCCTCACGGCAAGTTGGAGAATTAGTGGTGAGTGAGTGAGTGAGTGAGTGAGTGAGGGCTTGCCTTTTCGAAACAAAACACTGTTAACTTTTAAGTAAGGTGCAATGAATGAGCCTGCCAAATTTAAGCCGTCTGCCTCCACGGCAAGTTGGAGAATTAGTGATGGTGAGGCAGTTGGAGGATTAGTGATGAGTGAGTGAGTGAGTGAGTGAGGGCTTTGCCTTTTCGAAACGAAACCTGCTTAACTTTTGTAAGTAAGGTGCAATGAATGAGCCTGCCAAATAAGCCGTCTGCCTCACCCGGCAAGTTGAGAAGTGTGAGAGTGAGGCAAGTGGAGAATAGTGATGAGTGAGCAGTTGGAGAATAGTGAGAGTGAGTGAGTGAGTGAGTGAGGGCTTTGCCTTTTCAAAACGAAACTGCTTAACTTTGTAAGTAAGTGCAATGATGAGCCTGCCAAATTTAAGCCGTCTGCCTCACGGCAAGTTGGAGAATTAGTGATGAGTATGATGAGTGAGTGAGGAGTGAGTGAGTGAGGGCTTGCCTTTTCGAAACGAAACCTGCTTAACTTTTGTAAGTAAGGTGCAATGAATGAGCCTGCCAAATTTAAGCCATCTGCCTCCACGGCAAGTTGGAGAATTAGTGATGAGTTAGTGATAAGTGAGTGAGTGAGTGAGGGCTTTGCCTTTTCGAAACGAAACTGCTTAACTTTTGTAAGTAAGGTGCAATGAATGAGACCTGCCAAATTTAAGCCGTTGCCTCCACGGCAAGTTGGAGAAGATGAGTGATGAGTGAGTGAGGGCTTTGCCTTTTCGAAACGAAACCTGCTTAACTTTTGTAAGTAAGGTGCAATGAATGAGCCTGCCAAATTTAAGCCGTCTGCTCCACGCAAGTTGGAAATTAGTGATGAGTGAGTGAGTGAGTGAGTGAGTGAGGGCTTTGCCTTTTCGAAACGAAACCTGCTTAACTTTTGTAAGTAAGGTGCATGAATGAGCCTGCCAAATTTAAGCCTCTGCCTCCACGGCAAGTTGAGAATTAGTGTGAGTGAGTGAGGGCTTTGCCTTTTCGAAACGAAACCTGCTTAACTTTTGTAAGTAAGGTGCAATGAAGAGCCTGCCAATTTAAGCCGTCTGCCTCCACGGCAAGTTGGAGAATTAGTGGTGAGTGAGTGAGTAAGTGAGAGCTTTGCCTTTTCGAAACAAAACATGCTTAACTTTTGTAAGTAAGGTGCAATGAATGAGTCTGCCAAATTTAAGCCGTCTGCCTCCACGGCAAGTTGGAGAATTAGTGATGAGTGAGTGAGTGAGTGAGGGCTTTGCCTTTTCGAAACGAAACCTGCTTAACTTTTGTAAGTAAGGTGCAATGAATGAGCCTGCCAAATTTAAGCCGTCTGCCTCCACGGCAAGTTGGAGATATGTAGTGTGGAAGTTGGAAATGATGAGTGAGTGAGTGAGAGTGAGAGTGAGGGCTTTGCCTTTTCGAAACGAAACCTGCTTAACTTTTGTAAGTAAGGTGCAATGAATGAGCCTGCCAAATTTAAGCCGTCTGCCTCCACGGCAAGTTGGAGAATTAGTGATGAGTGAGGCAAGTTGGAGAATTAGTGATGAGTGAGTGAGTGAGGGGCAAGTTGGAGAATAGGAGTGAGTGAGTGAGGGCTTTGCCTTTTCGAAACGAAACCTGCTTAATTTTGTAAGTAAGGTGCAATGAATCGCCTGCCAAATTTAAGCGTCTGCTCCCACGGCAAGTTGGAGAATTAGTGATGAGTGAGTGAGTGAGTGAGTGAGGGCTTTGCCTTTTCGAAACGAAACCTGCTTAACTTTTGTAAGTAAGGTGCAATGATTGAGCCTGCCAAATTTAAGCCGTCTGCCTCCACGGCAAGTAGGAGAATTAGTGATGAGTGAGGCAAGTTGGAGAATTAGTAGTGAGTGAGTGAGTGAGGGTGGCAAGTTGGAGAATTAGTGAGTGAGTGAGTGAGGGCTTTGCCTTTTCGAAACGAAACCTGCTTAACTTTTGTAAGTAAGGTGCAATGAATGGCCTGCCAAATTTAAGCCATCTGCCTCCACGGCAAGTTGGAGAATTAGTGTGAGTTGATTGAGTGAGTGAGTGAGTGAGGGCTTTGCCTTTTCGAACGAAACCTGCTTAACTTTTGTAAGTAAGGTGCAATGAATGAGCCTGGCAAATTTAAGCCGTGTGCCTCCCGGCAAGTTGGAGATTAGTGAGTGAGTGAGTGAGTGAGGGCTTTGCCTTTTCGAAACAAACTGCTAACTTTGTAAGTAAGGTGCAATGATGAGCCTGCCAAATTTAAGCGCTCTGCCTCCACGCAAGTTGGACAATTATTGATGAGTTGAGGGAGTGTGAGTGAGGTGAGGGCTTTGCCTTTCGAAACGAAACCTGCTTAACTTTTGTAAGTAAGGTGCAATGAATGAGCCTGCCAAATTTAAGCCATCTGCCTCCACGGCAAGTTGGAGAATTAGTGGTGAGTGAGTGAGTGAGGGGCTTTGCCTTGTTTTTCGAAACGAAACCTGCTTAACTTTTGTAAGTAAGGTGCAATGAACGAGCCTGCCAAATTTAAGCCGTCACCTCCACGGCATTGGAGAATTAGTGGTGAGTGAGTGAGTGAGTGAGGGCTTTGCTTTTCGAAAAAAACATGCTTAACTTTTGTAAGTAAGGTGCAATGAATGAGTCTGCCAAATTTAAGCCGTCTGCCTCCACGGCAAGTTGGAGAATTAGTGAGGAGTGAGTGAGTGAGTGAGGGCTTTGCCTTTTCGAACAAAACTGCTTAACTTTTGTAAGTAAGGTGCAATGAATGAGCCTGCCAAATTTAAGCCGTCTGCCTCCACGGCAAGTTGGAGAATTAGTGATGAGTGAGGAAGTTGGAGAATTAGTGAGAGTGATGTGAGAGTGAGTGAGTGAGGGTGGCAAGTTGGGATTAGTGATGAGTGAGTGAGGGCTTTGCCTTTTCGAAACGAAACATGCTTAACTTTTGTAAGTAAGGTGCAATGAATCAGACCTGCCAAATTTAAGCCGTCTGCCTCCACGGCACAGTTGGAGAATTAGTGATGAGTGAGTGAGTGAGTGAGTGAGGGCTTTGCCTTTTCGAAAGAAACTGCTTAACTTTTGTAAGTAAGGTGCAATGAATGAGCCTGCCAAATTTAAGCCCTCTGCTCCATGGCAAGTGAGAAATGTGAGTGATGAGGAGTTGGAGAATTGTAGTGAGTGAGTGAGTGAGTGAGGGCTTTGCCTTTTTCGAAACGAAACTGCTTAACTTTTGTAAGTAAGGTGCAATGAATGAGCCTGCCAAATTTAAGCTCTGCCTCCACGGCAAGTGGAGAATTAGTGATGAGTTAGGATGAGTGAGTGAGTGAGTGAGGGCTTTGCCTTTTCGATACGAAACTGCTTAACTTTTGTAAGTAAGGTGCAATGAATGAGCCTGCCAAATTTAAGCCGTGCCTCACGGCCAAGTTGGAGAATTAGTGATGATGTGAGGTGAGTGAGGGCTGCCTTTTCGAAACGAAACCTGCTTAACTTTGTAAGTAAGGTGCAATGAATGAGCCTGCCAAATTTAAGCCGTCTGCCTCCACGCAAGGTTGGAAAATTATTAGATGATGAGTGAGTGAGTGAGGTGAGGGCTTTGCCTTTTCGAAACAAAACATGCTTAACTTTTGTAAGTAAGGTGCAATGAATGAGCCTGCCAAATTTAAGCGTCTGCCTCCACGGCAATTGGAGAATTAGTGATGAGTGAGGAAGTGGAGAATTGTGATGAGTGAGTGATGAGTGAGTGAGGGCTTTGCCTTTTCGAAACGAAACTGCTTAACTTTTGTAAGTAAGGTGCAATGAATGAGCCTGCCAAATTTAAGCGCTCTGCCTCCACGGCAAGTTGGAGAATTAGTGATGAGTGAGGCAAGTTGGAGTAGTGATGAGTGAGTGAGTGAGTGGAGGGTTTGCCTTTTCGAAACAACATGTTAACTTTTGTAGTAAGGTGCATGAAGAGCCTGCCAAATTTAAGCCGTCTGCCTCCACGGCAAGTTGGAGAATTAGTGGTGAGTGTAGTGAGTAGAGAGTGAGGAGCTTTGCCTTTTCGAAACAAAACATGCTTAACTTTTGTAAGTAAGGTGCAATGAATGAGTTGCAAATTTAAGCCGTCTGCCTCCACGGCAAGTTGGAGAATTAGTGAGATGAGTGAGTGGGTGAGTGGGCTTTGCCTTTTCGAAACGAAACTGCTTAACTTTTGTAAGAAGGTGCAATGAATGAGCCTGCCAAATTTAGCCGTCTGCCTCCACGGCAAGTTGGAGAATTAGTGATGTGGAGTTGGAATTAGGATGAGGAGTGAGGAGTGAGTGAGTGAGGGCTTTGCCTTTTCAAACGAAACCTGCTTAACTTTTGTAAGAAGGTGCAATGAATGAGCCTGCCAAATTTAAGCCTCTGCTCCACGGAGAAATAGTAGAGTGGGCAAGTTGGAGAATAGATGAGTGATTGAGTGAGTGAGTGAGTGAGTGAGTGATGTGAGGGCTTTGCCTTTTGAAACGAAACTGCTTAACTTTTGTAAGTAAGGTGCAATGAATAGCCTGCCAAATTTAAGCCGTCTGCCTCCACGGCAAGTTGGGAATTAGTGATGAGTGAGTGAGTGAGTGAGTGAGGGCTTTGCCTTTTCGAAGAAACCTGCTTAAATTTTGTAAGTAAGGTGCAATGAATGAGCCTGCCAAATTTAAGCCTCTGCCTCCAGGCAAGTTGGGAATTAGTGATGAGGAGGCAAGTGGAGATAGTAGTGAGTGAGTGAGTGAGTGAGGGCTTTGCCTTTTCGAAACGAAACCTGCTTAATTTTGTAAGTAGGTGCAATGAATGAGCCTGCACATTTAAGCAATCTGCCTCCACGGCAATTGGAGAATTAGTGATGAGTAGTGATGAGTGAGGAGTGAGTGAGGGCTTTGCCTTTTCGAACGAAACTGCTTAACTTTGAAGTAAGGTGCAATGAATGAGCCTGCCAATTTAGCCGTGTGCCTCCCACGGCAAGTTGGAGAATAGTGATGAGTGAGTGAGTGAGGGCTTTGCCTTTTCGAAACAAACCTGCTTAACTTTTGAAGTAAGGTGCAATGATGAGCCTGCCAATTTAAGCCGTCTGCCTCCACAGCAAGTTGGACAATTAGTGATGAGTGAGTGAGTGAGTGAGGGCTTTGCCTTTTCGAAACAAAACTGCTTAACTTTTGTAAGTAAGTGCAATGAATGAGCCTGCCAAATTTAAGCCGTCTGCCTCCACGGCAATTGGAGAATTAGTGATGAGTGAGGCAAGTTGGAGAATTAGTGATGGTGAGTGAGTGGTGGTGAGGGCTTTGCCTTTTCGAAACAAACCTGTTAACTTGTTGTAAGTAAGGGTGAATATGAGCCTGCCAATTTAAGCCGTCTGCCTCCACGGCAAGTTGGAGAATTGTGATGAGTGAGGCAGTGGAGATAGATGAGTGAGTGGTGAGTGAGGAGTGAGGGCTTTGCCTTTTCGAAACGAAACCTGCTTAACTTTTGTAAGTAAGGTGCAATGAAGAGCTGCCAAATTTAAGCCGTCTGCCTCCACGGCAAGTTGGAGGATAGTGGATGAGTGAGTGAGTAGTGAGAGGGCTTTGCCTTTTGAAACAAAACATGCTTAACTTTTGTAAGTAAGGTGCAATGAATGAGTCTGCCAAATTTAAGCCGTCTGCCTCCACGGCATAGTGGAGATTAGTGATGAGTGAGTGAGTGAGTGAGGGCTTTGCTTTTCGAAACGAAACCTGCTAACTTTTGTAAGTAAGGTGCAATGAATGAGCCTGCCAAATTAATTTAGCCGTCGCTCCACGGCAAGTTGGAGAATGGATGAGTGTGGCAAGTTGGACAATTAGTGATGAGTGAGTGAGTGAGTGAGTGAGGGCTTTGCCTTTTCGAAACGAAACTGCTTAACTTTTGTAAGTAAGGTGCCATGAATGAGCCTGCCCAATTTAAGCCGTCTGCCTCCACGCAAGTTGAATAGTGGAGCAAGTTGGAGAATTGTGATGAGTGAGGAGTGAGGTGGCAAGTTGGAGTTAGTGAGTGAGTGAGTGAGGGCTTGCTCTTTCGAAACGAAACCTGCTTAACTTTTGTAAGTAAGGTGCAATGAATCAGCCTGCCAAATTAAGCCGCTCTGCCTCCACGGCAAGTTGGAGATTAGTGATGAGTTAGTGATGAGTGAGTGAGTGAGTGAGGGCTTTGCCTTTTCGAAACGAAACCTGCTTACTTTTGTAAGTAAGGTGCAATGAATGAGCCTGCCAATTAAGCCGTTGCCTCCCGGCAGTTGGAGAGTTAGTGATGAGTGAGTGGAGTGAGGGGCTTTGCTTTTCGAAACAAACCTGCCTAACTTTTGTAAGTAAGGTGCAATGAATGAGCCTGCCAAATTTAAGCCGTTGCCTCCACAGCAAGTTGGACAATTATTGATGAGTGATGTGAGTGAGTGAGTGAGGGCTTTGCCTTTTCGAAACGACCTGCAACTTTTGTAAGTAAGGTGCAATGATGAGCCTGCCAATTTAAGCCATCTGCCTCCACGGCAAGGGGTTGAGAGATTTAGTGGTGAGTGAGTGAGTGAGGGCTTTGCCTTGTATTCGATCGAAACGAAACCTTCTTAACTTGTAAGTAAGGTGCAATGAACGAGCCTGCCAAATTTAAGCCGTCTACCTCACGGCAAGTTGGAGAATTAGTGGTGAGTGAGTGAGTGAGTGAGGGGCTTTGCCTTTTCGAAACAAACATGCTTAACTTTGTAAGTAAGGTGCAATGAATGATCTGCCAAATTTAGCCGTCTGCCTCCACGGCAAGGTGGAGAATTAGTGATGAGTGAGTGAGTATGAGTGAGGGCTTTGCCTTTTCGAAACAAACATGCTTAACTTTTGTAAGTAAGGTGCAATGAATGAGCCTGCCAAATTAAGCCGTCTGCCTCCACGGCAGTTGGAGAATTAGTGATGAGTGAGGCAAGTTGGAGAATAGTGTAGTGATGAGTGATGAGTGAGTGAGTGAGGGCTTTGCCTTTTCAAACGAAACTGCTTAATTTTGTAAGTAAGGTGCAATGAATGAGCCTGCCAAATTTAAGCCATCTGCCTCCACATGCAAGTGATGCAGGAGGCAAGTTGGAGAATTATGATGAGTAGTGAGTGAGTGCAAGTGAAGTAGTGAGAGTGAGGGCTTTGCCTTTTCGAAACGAAACTGCTTAACTTTGAGTAAGGTGCAATGATAGCCTGCCAAATTTAAGCCGTCTGCCCCCGGCAGTTGGAGAATTAGTGATGAGTGAGTGTGAGGGAGTGAGGGCTTTGCCTTTTCGAAAGAAACCTGCTTAACTTTTTAAGTAAGGTGCAATGAATGAGCCTGCCAATTTAAGCCCTTGCCTCATGGCAGTTGGAGAATTAGTGTGATAGCAAGTTGGAGAATAGTAGGTAGTGAGTGAGTGAGTGAGGGCTTGCCTTTTCGAAACGAAACCTGCTTACTTTTGTAAGTTAGGTGCAATGAATGAGCCTGCCAAATTTAAGCATTTGCCTCCACGGAAGTTGGAGAATTAGTGATGATTAGTGATGAGTGAGTGAGTGAGTGAGGGCTTTGCCTTTGCGAAACGAAACCTTCTTAACTTTTGTAAGTAAGTGCAATGAATGAGCCTGCCAAATTAAGCCGTCTGCCTCACAGCAAGTTGGAAATTAGTGATGAGTGAGTGAGTGAGTGAGGGCTTTGCCTTTCGAAACAAAACATGCTTAACTTTTGTAAGTAAGGTGCAATGAATGAGCCTGCCAAATTTAAGCCGTCTGCCTCCACGGCATTTGGAGAATAGTGATGAGTGAGGCAAGTTGGAGAATTAGTGATGAGTGAGTGAGTGAGTGAGTGAGGGCTTTGCCTTTTCGAAACGAAACCTGCTTAACTTTGTAAGTAAGGTGCAATGAATGAGTGCCAAATTTAAGCCGTCTGCCTCCACGGCAAGTTGGAGAATTAGTGATGAGATGAGGCAGTTGTGGAATTAGTGATGAGTGAGTGGGGAGTGAGTGAGGGTGGCAAGTTGGAGATTAGTGAGAGTGAGTGAGGGCTTTGCCTTTTTCGAAACGAAACATGCTTAACTTTGTAAGTAAGGTGCAATGAATAGCCTGCCAAATTTAAGCCGTCTGCCTCCACCGGCAAGTTGGAGAATTAGTGATGAGTGAGTGTGAGTGAGTGAGTGAGGGCCTTTGTTTCGAAACGAAACGCTTAACTTTTGTAAGTAAGGTGCAATGAATGAGCCTGCCAATTTAGCCGTCTGCCTCCACGGCAAGTTGGAGAATTAGTGATGAGTGAGGCAAGTTGGGAGATTAGTAGTGAGTGAGTGAGTGAGTGAGGGCTTTGCCTTTTCGAAAGAAACCTGCTTAACTTTTGTAAGTAAGGTGCAATGAATGAGCCTGCCAAATTTAAGCCATCTGCCTCCACGGCAAGTTGGAGGAGAGAATTAGTGATGAGTTAGTGATGAGTGAGTGAGTGAGTGAGGGCTTTGCCTTTTCGAAACGAAACCTGCTTAACTTTTGTAAGTAGGTGCAAGAATGAGCCTGCCAAATTAAGCCGTTGCCTCCACGGCAAGTTGGAAAATTAGTGATGAGGTGAGTGAGTGAGGGCTTTGCCTTTTCGAAACGAAACCTGTTAATTTTGTAAGTAAGTGCAATGAATGAGCCTGCCAAATTTAAGCCGTCTGCCTCCACGCAGTTGGAAATTAGTGATGAGTGGAGTGAGTGAGTGAGTGAGGGCTTGCCTTTTCGAAACGAAACCTGCTAACTTTGTGAAGTAAGGTGCAATGAATGAGACTGCAAATTTAAGCCATCTGCCTCCACGGCAAGTTGGAGAATTAGTGTGAGTGAGTGAGTGAGTGAGGCTTTGCCTTTTCGAAACGAAACCTGCTTAACTTTTGTAAGTAAGGTGCAATGAATGAGCCTGCCAAATTTAAGCCGTCTGCCTCCACGGCAAGTTGGAGAATTAGTGTGTTGAGTGAGTGATGTGTGCTTTGCCTTTTCGAAACAAAACATGCTTAACTTTTGATGAAGTTGCAATGAATGAGCCTGCCAATATAAGCCGCTGCTCCACGGCAGTTGGAGAATTAGTGATGAGTGAGTGGTGAGGAGTGAGGGCTTTGCCTTTTCGAAACGAACCTGCTTAACTTTTGTAAGTAAGGTGCAATGAACGAGCCTGCCAAATTTAAGCCGTCTACCTCCACGGCAAGTTGGAGAATTAGTGGTGAGTGAGTGAGTGAGTGAGGGCTTTGCCTTTTCGAAACAAAACATGCTTAACTTTTGTAAGTAAGGTGCAATGAATGAGTCTGCCAAATTTAAGCCGTCTGCCTCCACGGCAAGTTGGAGAATTAGTGATGAGTGAGTGAGTGAGTGAGGGCTTTGCCTTTTCGAAACAAAACATGCTTAACTTTTGTAAGTAAGGTGCAATGAATGAGCCTGCCAAATTTAAGCCGTCTGCCTCCACGGCAAGTTGGAGAATTAGTGATGAGTTAGTGATGAGTGAGTGAGTGAGTGAGTGAGTGAGGACTTTGCCTTTTCGAAACGAAACCTGCTTAACTTTTGTAAGTAAGGTGCAATGAATGAGCCTGCCAAATTTAAGCCGTGTGCCTCCACGGCAAGTTGGAGAGTTAGTGATGAGTGAGTGAGTGAGGGATTTGCCTTTTCGAAACAAAACCTGCTTAACTTTTGTAAGTAAGTTGCAATGAATGAGCCTGCCAAGTTTAAGCCGTCTGCCTCCACGGCAAGTTGGAGAATTAGTGGTGAGTGAGGGCTTTGCCTTTTCGAAACGAAACCTGCTTAACTTTTGTAAGTAAGGTGCAATGAATGAGCCTGCCAAATTTAAGCTGTCTGCCTCCACGGCAAGTTGGAGAATTAGTGATGAGTGAGGCAAGTTGGAGAATTAGTGATGAGTGAGTGAGTGAGGGCTTTGCCTTTTTCGAAACGAAACCTGCTTAACTTTTGTAAGTAAGGTGCAATGAATGAGCCTGCCAAATTTAAGCCGTCTACCCCACGGCAAGTTGGAGAATTAGTGATGAGTGAGTGAGTGAGTGAGTGAGTGAGTGAGGGCTTTGCCTTTTCGAAACAAAACATGCTTAACTTTTGTAAGTAAGGTGCAATGAATGAGCCTGCCAAATTTAAGCCGTCTGCCTCCACGGCAAGTTGGAGAATTAGTGATGAGTGAGGCAAGTTGGAGAATTAGGGATGAGTGAGTGAGTGAGTGAGTGAGTGAGGGCTTTGCCTTTTCGAAACGAAACCTGCTTAACTTTTGTAAGTAAGGTGCAATGAATTAGCCTGACAAATTTAAGCCGTCTACCTCCACGGCAAGTTGGAGAATTAGTGATGAGTGAGTGAGTGAGTGAGGGCTTTGCCTTTTATTAGTATAGATTAAACTTACATTGGAAGGTTATATGATTCCTATAATGGCACCTGTGTTTGTAATAGTCTAAATGTGATAAAACTTCATAAATAAACATTTCTGAAATAATAGGAAACACTTGCCCTATGGAACATATAATCAACATTTTGACTGGATGAAAAGATAGTTCTTGATTTTGAAGATGCACAGAAAATACAATAGCACTAACCATACAAGGAATAACGGCAGCTATACAATGAAAGAGTTTTCTTGCGTACAAATAATCATTTGTCTCAAATGTGAGAGCGTAACATTTGGAGAACTTTTGGTGAACTATGATTATTTCATATACACAGATCATGAAGGGGTATAACATGCTTGTGCCATATGTGTATATGGATATGAAAGAAGCAGAATTTTCAAAAATGCTTAAATAAAGTGCCCCCTGATGGGCACTAACTGTCTGAAACTTCACATATAGCTTGGGTACTTTCTTGGAAAAATAATAGCCCACTTTTCTTATGTACATTATATGTACATTATATGAGTTTCCTGTCTCTAGCTCATAAAAAAAAGCCTAGTGCACATCCAATTATTTGCTTACATTTTATTTAACCATTCTATTGCAACTTAAAAAGCCTGCCCTTCTCTTGGATAAATTAAAGCAATTAGTTCTATAACTTGGCCAAATTATTTTAAGCCCAGCAACCACTTCAAGTTTTGCTGTATTCTGCTGGGTCCTAACTTTTAACCTTTTTCACCTTAACTTTTACCTTCTTAGGAGACATATTTCTCAAACATTTTCTTAATATCAGTACCTGCCTATGATTAGATGAAAGTCCCTGCTGCTCTTTCACTTGCTTTCTTTGGACTAACTCTCCAGCTCTAAGTACTTGAACACATGACCCACTTTGGGTGGGGTACACTGTATAAAGAGATGCAGTCCAACAAATGGACAAATAAAAAAGTAGGTGAAAAAATAAAACACTAATTAAGCTTTTTCCTAAAGATGGCTCAATAAAGCCAAAACTAGCCTGTAACTGTCTCTGGTTTTGCATTAGGTCATGGAATGCAGTTTAAACCACTAAGAAGGTATAGCATTTTCTAAAGGGCTACCATGGAAAAATGAAAATTCCCATGAAGTCTATAGGCCTCATTAACCAGGAGTGTCAACCGTGAAACCTGTGAAGCCACCGCTAACATGGAGTTCAAGTTTTACATTTCCCTTTAACATTTCTGTCCAGGAGGATGTGGAGCCTGGTTCCTGAATGCAACTATGACCATTCTGCCCTTTAACAGCTCCTATTAGTTTACATCACTCACCCGCGGTTTAAAATGGGTGGCAATATGAATCGGAAACTTCATGCTGCAAATAACAAAATAATGGTGTGAAAATTAGAATTATCATCAACATGTAGATTTTATTTAACTGCTCTGAACTGTAAATTAAACTTTATATTGCTGACATCTGGCTTTCATCTTAAGGGCACATTTTAGCGAGGCGGCAATTCTTTCATTTGAAAGTAATTTGATTAAATAAACTAAGTGTTAACTAGTTACAAAATGATAAGTCATTGCAATTTAAATTAGCTATGACAAAAGATGTGGCAGAATATAGAATCAAATCACTATCCTAATTTATTGTTGGAATTAACGCACACAAGACTTAAATAGTCAAAACACATCAGCGAAAACCAATATTACAGTCTTTGTGATTATTTGCTCTGTTGCCTAAGTTAAAATGATCCTTTTCAATGTGAAAACAAATCTGAGGATTGACCATATCCCAGTTGAAATCCTGTATACGTTCAGTGCACTCTATCCAACAGTGGGTGCTGACACCCCCACAATAAAATGGATACTCTGGCTACGCATCAGAACACACAGTGAGAAGACATATCTTACCAACATTTTCCCCTACAGAATGGGGCACAATGCAGGGCCTAATCTTTGCTACAGATGGGATCTGGGTCCATCTCAGTCCTGGATCCATCACGGAACCCCTCAGTTTTGAAATCCGAAATATGCGTCTGAAACTGAGCGGATCATTCGGATTTCGGGACTTATTTTCGAGGTTTACCAAACATATGAGGTCACTTCCGATAACCCTTGAAAATAACTTTGAATGTCGATAACCCTCGAAAATTAGATCGGAAACTACTTTTGAGTTTACAATCGTATTTACGAGGGTTATCGAACGTTCGTGGTTATTTTCGAGGGTTACCCTCGAAAGTACATTTTGTTTTCAGGTTTTTCCAGAGTCCCATAAATCCAAAAATGGATTTCGAGTTTCGCACATCTCTAATCTTAGCCTGTTCAGCTCTGCTCCAGCCCAAATAAAATGGCCCTCAAAACTGAGGTTGTCTTGAAATAAATGTTGCAGTTGGGAAGTATGGAAAAAAATAAGATGCAAATTACTCTGCATTGTGTCAGTGGTGGAGGTAAGTGAGTGGTAACAGTTCTCTGTAAATGTCTTTTGTTTGTTTGAGATTTTTGCTTATTCCCAAACTACAAACTAGTTTGTTTTTCCTCGCTGACTTATTTTCGAAAACCGTCAAACATTCGAGGATTTCCAAACAGGATTTTTGGATGTTCAGTAAACCTTGAACGTTCAAAATCAAAAATCCTAGGATGGTCGAGTGTTCTCGAATTCAGCCATTCAAAGCTTCCCGAATGGCTGGAAATCCCGTGGCCAGATGTTTGGGGGTCCTGCGGCTCAACCTTGAAACCCTCTCCTGAGTCCTATGAAGGACCATTGTGGCCCTGGGAAGGACCTTTTGGGGATTTAGGGCTCCCCGCAGCTCAAACCAGGACCCCTCTCCCCGGCACTTAGAAGTGCCTTTGTGGCACTGAAAAGTGCCTTTTGGGGTTTAAAGGGCAAGTCCAGCCCCAAAATGAAAACTCACCCCCCAAAACCCTAAACGGTATCAGGTATCAGATGTCGTGTATCAGGTGTCATTTATCAGGTGTTAGGTATCAGGTGTCAGGTATCAGTTGCCGGGTATCAGTTATCAGGTGGCATGTATCGGTGTCAGGTATCAGGTGTAAGGTATCGGGTGTCAGGTATCGGGTATCAGGTATCGGGTGTCAGGTATCAGCTTTCGTGTATTAAGCTGGCCAATCACGAAGCAAACATTAAATGGATTAGACATTAGACAAATTAGCATAACGTGACCTAGCTTTTGGGGAATAACATTAAAAGCTTTTTATTAAAGGTGGACATACCCTTAACAGCCAGTAAGTGACGATAAATGTGGGGACGGTGAGGGATCTGGAGCAGGTATGAATAGGCTCCCACAGAAATAGAAGGGTAGGTCAGTAGGTGTGTGTGTACCAATTGGGGGTTATGGTTTTTTTGGCATTTTTGACTATATTTACCCATTAAGTAAGGCTGTCACAGGAATGGAAGGGTTGATCAGTAGGTATATGTGCCTGTGTCTGTGTGGGTTGGAGGTATCAGTGTTTGCATTTATGACAACTGTTTTGATCACATGAACCTTAAACTTCAAAATATCCATATTATAGGATTGTACCCATTATGGGAAAAAATATCCTGATATTTGCCGATAATGCGGTAACACTTCCACTGATTCCTTAGCTAGCTAATAACACACTTTTCCGAAAGCCTGTAACGAATTTCATGTCTCTCGCTTAAAAACTGAGGATACACAGTCCAAAAAAGTGGAACAAGAAAAGAAGACGAAGAGAAAGAAATAGCCAAATTTAAAAAAAAGAAAAAAAAAAAAAAAAAAAAAGTAAGGCTGCCACAGGAATGGAAGGGTGGGTCAGTAGGTATATGTAACTGTGTGTGTGTGGGGGTTGGAGGTATCAATGTTTGCATTTATGACAACTGTTTTAATTACAGGACCCTTAAACCTCAAAATATCCATATGAGAGGATTGAAACCATTATGGGGAAAAAATATCCTGATATTTGCCGATAATGCGGTAACACTTCCGCTGATTCCACACTTTTCCGCAAGCCTGTACCGAATTTCATGTCTCTTGTTTAAAAAATTGAATTTTCAAGCCAAATTAAAAAAAAAAAAAACATTTGAAAAAGGAGTGCTGAGTAACTTATCTCCTGTGTGTGTGTACAAAGTGTCGGATAAAGCGGTCTACGCGTTTCAGCCATTAAATCATCCGTCCTCAGGATCAAATTGTTCGCTTTACTCGCACCATCTTAAAGGTGAGGCAGGATCCTCCCACCTCCACCTATATGGTGGTAATATATATATATTAAAGTCCCCCGCACTCCGTCCAAAATCCAGCTGCCTGGGTGCTACCAGTAAAGAAAATCAATATCCAAATAGGTACAGAGCACTCCAAGGACTTAAAAACTTGTAATGTTTATTATAACATAGTAGGTCTGTATAGGTACTATGTTACAATAAACATTACGAGTTTTCAAGTCCTTGGAGTGCTATGTACCTATATATACTATATATATATATATATATATATATATATATATATATATAAAGCTAAAAATTAAGCTGCAAATAAGAAGCACATGTCCTTAAATGTACAGAAAAACACATCTTTGTGTCATTCCTCATGTTTCAGGTTTTATGTATCATTCATCAGGTGTCATGTCAGAATCAGGTATCAGAATCAGGTATCAGAGTCAGGCATCATTCATCAGGTATTTAAGAGTCAGGTTATCAGAGTCAGGCATCATTCATCAGGTATTAGAGTCAGGTATCAGAGTCAGGCATCATTCATCAGGTTAAGTCAGGTATCAGAGTCAGGCATCATTCATCAGGTGTCAGAATCAGGTATTATTAATCAGGTATCAGAGTCAGGCATCATTCATCAAGTATCATTCATCACGTATCATTCATAAGGTGTCAGAATCAGGTATCATTCATCAGGTATCAGAGTCAGGCATCATTCATCAGGTATCAGAGTCAGGCATCATTTATTGGGTATCAGAGTCAGGTATCATTCATCAATGATATCCTATGGCTGATATCTGATTCCTGACTCTGATACATGATGAATGATACCGGAATTTGATAACTGACTTCGATGCCTGATGAATGATACCTGACTCTGATACCTAATGAATGATGCCTGAGTCTGATACCTGATGAATAATACCTGATGAATGATGCCTGAAACCTGAGGAATGACACAAAGATGTTTTTTTCTGTGAATTTTAGGACACGTGCTGACTGTTACATCCAATAGAGGGTGCTTATTTCTAGCTTAAATTTTAGCTTTATTTTTTTTTTTTATTTCGCTTGAAAAGCTAAATTACTGTTCTTTATATTTCTTTATCTTTGTCTTCTTTTATTTAAATTTTTTTGGGGGGATTATTGATCAAATTTTGTATTTTGACTATAAGTTACCCTTTAAGTCGTGGAAATGGAAGGGGAAGTCAGTAGGTGTGTGTACCTGGGTAAGATTGGGGGTTAAGATATCCCTTTTGTATATGGGATTCCAAAACTGCACCGCATATTCCAAATGAGGACTTACCAGTGCCTTGTAAAGAGGGAGAATATTTTTCTCTCTTGAATCTATTCCCCTCTTTATAAAATATCTTGCTAGCTCTACCTGGCATTGTTTGCTACAGCTAAGTCTGTTATCTACCAGAACCCCCAAATCTTTTTCCATTACAGATTCACTTAATACAGAGTTATTTATGGTGTAGGTGGCATATATATTATTAAATCCCAAATGCATCACATTACATTTATTAACATTGAATCTCATCTGCCATTCTGTTGCCCATTTTGATAATCTATCTAGGTCTGCTTGCAGCACTTGCACATCATTTGAAGTTTCCAAAGCTCTGCATAGTTTAGTGTCATCAGCAAACACCTTGCTCTCAATGCCCCCTTCTAAGTAATTTATAAACAGATTTAAAAGAAGCGGCCCCAGTACAGAACCCTGAGGCACTCCGTTTCGAACTTTAGTCCACATAGATGTAGCTCCGTTTACCACCACTCTCTGTTTGTGATCCAATAACCAATTCTCTATACATGTACAAATGTTTTCTTCTAGGCCAAGAGTCCTCACTTTATACATTAGTGGCCTATGTGGCACAGTATCAAAAGCTTTTGCAAAATCCAAGTATACCACATCCACTGCTGTGCCTGAATCTAAATTCTTACTCGCTTCTTCATAAAAACTAATTAAATTTGTCTGGCATGATCTATTTCTCATAAATCCATGCTGACTACTACTTATAAGATCAGTTCTGGACACAAAGTCAAAGTTTCCATCACCTTCCCTACCACTGATGTTAGGCTTACAGGTTTATAGTTACCAGGCTGTGAACGGCTACCTTTTTTGAATATTGTTATAAGGGCTTGGCCACACTAGCACGTTTTTTGCGCGTTTGCGCCTGCGATTTTCGCTAAAATGGAGATCGCGGGAACGCAAAAATTCCCGCGATTTCCGATGCGCATGTGATTGCGCGTCCGTTCGCGTTTTGGTAACGCATGCGTTCACCATTTTTGGTGCATTAACGCAATGTTTCCATAACGTGAAAAGGCGAAAACGCAAACGCGAAGGCGAACGCACAAGAAAAGCGCACACAATCGCGTGCGAGTACCAGCAGCCTTCGCCAACTGCATATGGAGAGTTATTTCCACCTCCTCCCGGTATTTGGCGGCTTATACTTATAACATACCCCAACAGTTAATTTACCCACCTTCTTGCTTCCTGTACACAGCTCTACCCATATTGTTTCTGCCATGTCGTTTATACCCCCATCTATTCCATCTTTTAGATTTTGCTTCAATTCCTGTTTAACATAAATACATACTCCCCTTCCTTTCTTATTAACTCATGTCATGACTAAATAAGGATTATCCTTTAATATTTGTCATGTCATGTCTAAATAAGGAGTATTCTTCAATATTTACTGTCCAGTTGTGTGAATCATTTTGCCATGTTTCTGCTATACCGATCACATCATACCTTTACTTTAAAACTATTAGTTCTAGTTCCCCAGTTTTTCCAGACAGAATTCTTGCATTTGTAAACATACATTTTAGATCATCAATTGATTTACTTCCATTATTGGACGTACATGTCTCCTTATCCTTTATGCTGTCCCCTCCCCAGTCTCCTCCCTCCATTGTGTCATTAGCCCCCTGATCCCTAACTTCTCTATCTACTCCTGTGTAGTTCAACGTACCCTCCCCCATACTTAGTTTAAAATCTCCTCCAACCCCCTAGCCCTCTTCTCCCCAAAACAGCTGCACCATTATCAATGAGGTTCAATCTCTCTACTAAAGAGCCTGTAGCCAACAGAAAAATCAGCCCAGTTCACTAAAAACCCAAACCCCATCTCCTTACACCACCCTCTTAGCCACGCATTTATACTCCTAAGCTCCTGTTGCCTACCTAGCATAGCACGTGGCTGCAGTAGTATTTCTGAAATCACTACCCTTACTCTTACCTCGGAAATCATTTTTAAGGACCTCCACCTCTAACTTTGTCATTAGCACCAATGTGAACCAAGACCATCTAGCATATGCAGACGGTAACACACTGTTTAGCATATAGGGTCTAAAATGGCAAATCTGTTGGGATCAACCAGCTGGAAAAAAGTGTCCATTTTTTTCCGTCCCCTACTTCCCCATGTGACCCTTACAAATCTACCTTCCTTTACCATCCTATCTGCCCCATTTCCACCCTCCAGTTTACTCGCCCCTGCCAGTACCTGTAATTCCCCCAGATTTGTCAAGCCCGGCAATGCTGCAAGTTTCCCATTTAGATTCTGGACCTCAGATTCCGAACAAGCAACCCACACACATCTGACACATACATACGCAACAAGAGAAAACAGCAATACACAACAAGAGAAACAGCAATACACACAAAATAAACAGCAGTCGTTCTTAAAACCTATCTTGTTCTAAATGCTTTTGTTTCTTAACACACCCCTTAAAAACTGACAAACCCCTTTAGAACAGAAAATCCCTTTTCAAGTAAATCCCTCTGAGAGCTTATCCGCTCTGGAGGAAGAACTTATGTGAGGTTCAAAACCAAAGATTCAACAGTCATCAGCCAATTTAAACCAATTAGCTACACCCCCATCCAATCAGAGCCCCCCAGCCCCCACCCTACAGGTAACAAAGCAGTAGAACACAAGTATTTATTTTAGAAACCCAGTGCTTTAAGTTTACTTAAAGGGTATGTCCACTCTTGAAATAATTTTTTTATATGTCATTCCCCCTGTCCCCCCAGCCCCAACCGCTCTATTTATTTTATTAGAAAATGCCCCAAACTTTACTTACCTCCCCTCTTTCCTCCGCCGCGCTGCCGGCCCTCTGCTTGCGAGAAAATGCAAGCAGAGGGGTGGGACCGGCAGTCGCGTCTGTGATTGGCTGAGCGGCAGCCAATCACGGACGTGGCTGCCAGGAGTTCATTGCGGAAGAGGAAAGAGGGGAGGTAAGTAAAGTTTGGGGCACTTTCAAATAAAATAAATAGAGCGGTTGGGGCTGGGGGGACAGGGGGAATGTTACATATAAAGGGATTTACACTAGGGGGAGGGAATCCTAATCGGGAGGGAGAGGGAGGGGGAGAAGGGCTGCAGTACGCATGCCAAACTTCTCCCGGAGGCCAGGTAGGAGGCAGAGTCCTATATGGACTCTGCTATCCTCCTGGTGGGCAGTTTTTGGGACTTTGGGGGCGGACTACAGGAGAACCATATGGAGCTGGGATGTGAGGTAAGTATTAAAGTACACTACATGATGGGCCAGTAGTGGGTGGGGTTATAGTTTTGGGGGTGGACATGCCCTTTAAACAATTCCTACCACCTTATTCAAGCATTAAGTAGTAAAAAACAACAAAAAAAACCCCACAAGTGATTAATTACTTACACAGGCACACTCCTAGAAATAAATAGTGCTAGGTTAGTACATTTACTAGACTACAAAACACAGTTAGTAAATGCTTTTGTTTCTTATCGCACCCTTTTTTTTGACTAAAGTTACCCTTTAAGTATGCTGCCACGGAAATGGAAGGGTATGTCAGTAGGTGTGTGTACCTTGGTAAGATTGTGGGTTAAAAAACACACTTTTTTGATTATTGATCAAAATTTGTTTTTTAGACTATAGTTACCCTTTAAGTATGCTGCCACAGAAATGGAAGGTTATGTCAGTAGGTGTGTGTACCTGGGTAAGATTGGGGGTTAAAAAAACGCACTTTTTCAAAAATTTAAAATTTCTAGAAAATTTTTATTTTTTAGAATATTCAATATTTCTAGAATCTGTCTCTGAATCTCTTAAAAGGGGGTGATATACAATAGGAAAGAGGACCCTGCCCAAAGAGCTTACACACTAGAGGATATGGAGGTGAGACATAAGGTGACAGGAATCGGTAGGCTGTAAATAGATTGGCAGTGGAGCGTGAAAGGCGGGTTGGTATTCTCTTCCATATTAAAAAATCAGTTGAATTTATACCCCTTGCTTTTCCCTGCTGTTGACATTAGTAAGCTGACATTTCAGGTTCTGCAATGGTCCTTCTTCTTCCCAAAATGCACCACTATCTTGGAATATTCCTAACAGTAATTTCTACTGATTGGCTGTTGGATGGGTCAAACACTCTCAGATCTCTACTGAGCAATTGAATCAACCCAGGCTCTGGGTCAAGGGTAAGACCATAATGAACTTTGTTATGAGTCCTGCAAACAGGAAGTTAGTATTTTGAAATTATTTATTTATACACAGACCAAATGCTAAATGCGCAGGTTAAGTTCATTAGGATTGAAAAATACTTAAATATTTGCACCAAGCTTCCCCTTTAATTTGGCTTCTGTCCCCCACAGTTTGCATTGTGCAAGGGAAAGTCGGCGAAAGGGTCACAACATCAGATTCATTGAGTTAGAGTAGGCTCACTGCAGTTTGCCACCATTGTTGAGGAGCCAGGAAGGCTTGGCCCCTGTGAACACATCGTGCAAGGGAAAGTGGGCAAAGTGTAACACTTTACAAGGTGCCTTACGAGCTGCCTTCAACTTTCAACCCAAGGGGTTGAAACTGCTAAAGATAGATATCATTGGTGAAAACAGCGACAACGAATGTTCGATAATTATCAAAAGTCTGGCAAGTTCGAAAGCCAGAGAAATCCGGGTCCAGGATAGTTTGAGTCCATTCAAACTTGATAAGTTCAGCTTGAACTTGGGTTTAAGTTCTAGTCTATCTCTACTTATAAGGTCAGTCCTTATATATACTGTAGAATATGTTCCTGTATAAAGCTTTCCTGTTCTTCCCCAGTCCCGAACACTCAATTTGAACTCACAGGTCTGTAATTACCAGGCTGTAAACGACTACCTTTTTTGAAAATTGGAATTACATTGGCTTTTTTCCAATCCAGAGGCACATTTCTGGACATAGGGGAATCTGAGAAAATAAGAAACAATGGCTTGGGAAAAAAATAAGTTATAGGACCCGAGGATGTATTTCATCTGGTCCAAGATCTTTATTGATATTAACCTTTTTTAATTGTTTTTGAACCATATCCTGCTAACCAAATTACAATTGCATTCTTTATATTATAATTGCTACAATACTCTATGCTATCTGTACTTGAATAATACTAAACATACACAGTGCCAGGGACCTCTCTCGAAATAAATGGTTTGTAACCAGATATTTAATTAAAGTACTCTTAGGTTCTAACTAAAGTATTCACCTCCTCTCTCTACTAAATTAGCTTTTTATAAGTTTAAGCATGTGCAGAGGAGGCAGCAGGGAAAACCGCGGTAAATCATTGGCTATGATGTCATTAGTCACAGCTTCGGTGACTGCATGGAGGGAAGAGGCAGCTTACTCTGCCAGAATGGAGGCAATAATTATCCTTAAACATCTGCTTAGTAATGCAATTTAAGTGCTAAATATATAATTTGAGGTTGGGAGCAGGTAACTGACAAGTGACCATTTTTTATTATTTTTCTATTTTTTCTTTTAAGGGTGGAGATCCCTTTAAAGAGTTTGTACAATGCGATTTTTTTTAATTGTCCATTATTGTCCAACTATCACCTTACTATGTTGATCTGTCCCCTATTTCTTTAGCTATATCCATTTTGAATCATCTTGTATTTCCTCTGTCAATCAAATGCCTTATTATCATAAACTCTTCTGATATGAGCAGTTTTGGTGTCACTGGAATGGTGACAGTTGGTATGTGAACTGCATGGTGGGAAATTTCTTTTCCCAGTGCTGCCTCATAGGGATTACTGAGCATGCTTGCCCTTACAGACAGTCAGTCTGGAGAGGGGGATACTGAGCCTGAGCAAAACAATTACTAGATTGTAGTCATACAGCAACACACACCTGTTAGTGCTGCTCACATTTATAGATTTAAATGAGGCAAAGTTATTTTTGCCATTTAAGGGTAACCCTTTTCTCCTAATTTTTGCATAAAAAACTTGTATTAGTTATTTATTCAGGCTACCACTAGAGATGGTATAGAACTCAAACGCAAATTCGAGCCGAACTGTTCGAGTTAGATCGGACCCGGACTTCTCAAACTATCCTGGACTCGGACTTTCAATATTTCCCGGACTTTCAATGATTTTCGAATGTTCGAACATTAAAAAAAAAAAGGTCCAAATATAGGTTATTATATGGTTATTATATTACTTGGTTATTATAATAATCCAAACATTTGTATAGCTGCCCCTAGCCAGGATTCGAACCCTGGTCTCCCATGTCAAAGGCGGTGCCTTTATCCAGCCACTACATTTTATGGTAAGCAAGCCAGTACATTTGAGGGCTGGATAGTGTACTGGTTAAAGGCACCGGCTTTGACATGGGTGAGCAGGGTTCGAATCCCCGGCTAGGGGTAGCTATACAAATGTTTGGATTATTATAATATCCTAGTAATATAATAAGCTAGTAATATAATAACCATATAATACCCTATATTATAACCACATAATACCCTAGTAAAATAATAACAATATAATATAACTAGAAAGGGAAAGTTTAAGTATAAACTTTGAATTTGGCTTGAAAGACTGCATTTTGGAAGGGAATTTGTGTGTTTGTGCTGCAGATTTTAAAACTCAATAATGTCAATGAAGAGGACATTGTTGTTTTTTACTTACCCTTTAAATATGTCACATGCATTAAAGGTAGGTCAGTTGGTGTGTGTGTATTCATATCAGATTTGGGGATAAAATACTAACTTTTTTGATGATTGTTCTAAATGAGTTTTTTTTTACTTTAGTTACCCTTTACTTATGGCTGCCATAGTAATGGATAAGTAGATCAGTAGGTGTGTGTACCCATGTCGGGTTGAGAGTTAAAAAAAAACAACTTTTTTGATGATTGGTCAAAATTAGTTTTTTTGACTTTAGTTACCCTTTAAGTATGACTGCAACAGTAATGGAGGGGTAGGTCAGTAGCTGTGTATACCTGTATCACATTGGGGGTTAAAAAAACAAAGTTTTTTGATTATTGATCAAAATTTGCTTTTTTTACTTTAGTTACCCTTTAAAGTATGGCTTCCACAGTAATGGATAAGTAGATCAGTAGGTGTGTGTACCTGGGTCTGGTTGAGGGGGTATGTCTTTTTTGTGTTTACAATAATAAAACTATTTTTTATTGAGGATAAATCTAAATTAGTTTTTTTTACTTTAGTTACCCTTTAAATATGGCTGCCACCGTAATGGATAAGTAGATCAGTAGGTGTGTGTACCTGGGTCTGGTTGAGGGGGTATGTCTTTTTTGTGTTTATAACCATAAAACTATCTTTTATTGAGGATAAATCTAAATTCATTTTTTTTTACTTTAGTTACCCTTTAAATATGGCTTCCATGGGAATGGAAAGGTAGGTCAGTAGGTGGGTGTACCTTGGTCTGTGTGGGGGGTTGGGGGTATCACCATTTGTATTTATGACCATGGAAAAAACTGTTTTGAAATATCCACATTTGAGGATTGTTACCATTATAGTCTATGGGAAAAAATGTCTGGAAATTCACCGATAACGTCGTAACGCTTCCACGGATTCCTTAGCTAGAAGATAGCACACTTCTCCTATATGCCCCGCACATCTGTACTGAATTTCATGTCTCTAGCTCAAAAACTGTGGGAGGAGACATGGTCCAAAAAAGCGGAAGAATAAAACGGAAGAAGAAAAAGAAGAAGAAAAAGAATAGAAAGAACAGTAATTTGGCTTTTTCAAGCCAAATTAATAACATATAATAACCGTATATTACCCTGTATTCTAACCATATAATAACCTAGTAATATAATAACCATATAATACCCTAGTAATATAATAACATTATATGGGTATTATATTACTAGGTTATCATATGGTTATTATATTACTAGGTTATCATATGGTTATTATATTACTAGGTTATTATAATAATCCAAACATTTGTATAGCTGCGTACAGCTGCCCCTAGCCAGGGCCGCCTCTCTAATGAGGCAAGGTGAAGCACATTACAGAGCGGCACCCTGTAGGGAGGCAGCAGTTTTGATGCCAGAAAAAAAAAATTCTGGCATCATGTGCCTAAGGCCCAGATGCCAGGGTGGCCCATAAATGCCATTTGTAAAAAAAAAACACACATTTTTGGGAGGCACTGTCACTTTAAATAGTAGGGGAAGCCATGACTTTCATTGCACAACAGAATGCAGGTAGGACTCCTCCCCCTCTCTTCTGACTGGCAATTGTCAATGAATCAATGTTGGGCATCATTTACCATTCACTGTGGGCATCAGTTACCAGTCACTGTGTGCATCATTTACCAGTTAAAGCCCCTCCAACTTCGAGACAAGCCACACCCCTCTTCCAGATAAAGCATCAGTCACTTACAATTATAAAACCACACCCCTTCTGGGGAGGCGAGGGAGAGGCAGCCAAAAAGTCTAGAGAAGGCCCTGCCCCTAGCTAGGATTTGAACCCTGGTCTCCCATGTCAAAGGCAGTGCCTTTAACCAGTACACTACCCAGCCAATACATTATGCGGTTAATATATTACTGGGTTATCATATGGTAATTATATGTTTATTATATTACTAGGGTATTGTATTGCAAAGTCCTCATGTGTGCACTGGATACAACCAACTATATATATATATATATATATATATATATATATTACTAGGTTATTAGCGAACGGTACATTCGAGGGGTGGATCCTGGCTAGGGGCAGCTATACAAATGTTTGGATTATTATAATAACCTAGTCAAATAATAACCATATGATAACCTAATGATATAATAACCATATAACATTATTATATTACTAGGGTATTATATGGTTATTATATTACCAGGTTATTATATGGTTAGAATATAGGGTATTATATGGTTATTATATTACTAGGTTCTTATATGGTTATTATATTGTTATTATATTACTAGGGTATAATATGGTTATTATATTACTAGGTTATATGATAGGTATTATATGGTTATTATATTACTAGGTTATTATATGGTTATTATATTACTGGGGAATTATAATAATACCCTAGGTTTCGAATCCTGGCTAGGGGCAGCTATACAAATGTATGGATAATTATAATAACCTAGTAATATAATAACCATATAATTAACCATATAATATTATATTACTAGGGTATTATATGGTTATTATATTACTAGGTTATTATGTGGTTAGAATATAACTAGGTTATTATGTGGTTAGAATATAGGGTATTATATGGCTATTATATTACTAGGTTATTATATGGTTATTATATTATATTGTTATTATATTACTAGGGTAATATGTGGTTATAATATAGGGTATTATATGGTTATTATATTACTAGGTTATTATATTACTAGGATATTATAATAATCCAAACATTTGTGTAGCTGCCCCTAGCTGAGATTCGAACCCTGCTCACCCATGTCAAAGGCGGTGTCTTTAACGAAGCGTATCCCCTTCCCCGCTTTCCCTTGCACGAAGCATACTCTGAGGGAGAGAAGCCAATGGGGTATGTCCAGCGGGGCCAAGCCTGCCTGGCTCCGCAATAATTTAGTCAAATTGCAGTGGGTCTACTGCTACTCAATGGTGCTGTTCCTACAAAGCGTATCCCCCATGCCACACCCATAATCCCATCTCCTCCCACCTCCTTGGGTGCGTGCCCCGCCCATGACGTGACGTAAATGACGTCACGCCGCATCGCCACGCCCCCTCACCATGCCCCCTCTCCCCCCCTGCCCGCAAGTACATAGTGGCAGGGTGGGATGTCTGTATCCCCTTCCCGCTTTCCCTTGCACGAAGCAAGGTTTCCAGGTTGTCCATGATATTGTTTAATTTGATCTCTGCTATGACACTTTTTAGATGGTCCTGCATTATGGAATGCCATGTAATGGATCTTGTATGTGGATTATTGTATGTGGGCCCATTCACCCAAGATAATGGCTAAAAATTAAATACAGAGCCAAAGGGAAAGTAAGAATGCATTTTAATAAACAGTAGGAATAAGATTGGTATGTAAATGGGTGATGCTAGAGATATGAAATATTAGTTAGGCCCCTGGTTTTAGATTTCCTGAGGGGCCCCAAATGCAGTCTGACACTGGTTGTACACCATTGCAACAGCTTACTATTTTGTGGGAACCATAAACAAATTGACACAACCCAGTTTAGCAGTCTGGGTATGATGTTTGGATACCAATAAAAAGCATACAGTATAATGAGCCAATCCTGCTGATTTTTCTGGCTTTGTTGGACTGGGAGAATGGGGAAAATCTCTCACTCTGTCTAGAACTATAAGTTAACATTACAGTATGGCATGATGGTCCCTGCCGGCGCTCGCATGCTGGTGCTGGTGGTGGAGGGGAAGGGGAAATTGCAGGCCTTATCTGGGGCTTTGGTGGGGGTGTTGCAGGGCCTGCAGGGGGTGATCCACCCTCTTTTTCAATCTCACTTAAAACCTATACGTGAGCATCGAATCCGCGAGTAAAATGTTCATGGTATCTAGGAGTGAGCCTCGAATCCACGAGTAAAGTGTCCATTAAAACCTATACGCGAGCATCGAATCCGCGAGTAAAATATACATGGTATCTAGGCGTGAGCATCGAATCCGCAAGTAAAGTGTTTATTAAAACCTATACGCGAGCATTGAATCCGCAAATAAAATGTACATGATACCTAGACGCGAGCATCGAATCCGCGAGTAAAGTGTCTATTAAAACCTATACGCGAGCATCAAATCTGCAAGTAAAATGTCCATGGTATCTAGGCACGAGCATTGAATCTGTGAGTAAAATGTTCATTAAAACCTATACGCGAGCATTGAATCTGAGAGTAAAATGTACATGGTATCTAGGTGCGAACATCGAATGTTCGAACGCGAGAGCTCGAACGTAGCGCGCGTGAGAGTAAAATTGATTTTTTGAATATCCTGGATATTGGAACATGTTCCCCAGACCATTTCCCAGGTCCCACAGCCATTTACATTAAGTTACGATTTATATTTTAGTTGTATTCCATTCGTACTTTTCAAACTATTTGCCTCCCATTGACTTTAATGGGTTCATTTTCGAACTTTCCAACTTTTCCAATAGTTCGAAAGTTCGAAAACAGACCAAACTTGCAATAGTTCGACCATCTCTAGCTACCACTAAGGCCATTAAATGTCCATGATCCATTTGAGTGCCCAGAGCTCTCCATACATACTATTATATCTGTTGTTGATTTGCATATGTGCTTGTGAATGCATGTGTATATGAATCAAAGCTTAACGTGTACATTTCTTATATTTAGTCTATCTATGACCAATTACTACTAATGTTTCTGTGTAGGATCCAATGCATCTAGAAAATGAATCACCTTATAAACCATTGCAAGATATGGCATTGTTAGTAAAAGAAGATATGGGGGAGCGCACTACAGTGGTGAATCCAAGTGTTATTGTTTGAACAAAAAATACATCAAACAATAACATTTGGATTCACCACTGTAGTGTGCTCCCCCATATCTTCTTTTGCTAAGAATCTTCTTGCCCTTGGAGTAGAGGGCAGGGGGGCTGCACCTACCTATTTGTCTGGCAAGCAGCCAACAGCGGTGTGCTGGATTGTTTCCTGAACTGTATTAAGATATGGCATTGCCATACAGATAACTTTGGTTATTGGCAGATCAGAATATCTACTCTCTTTGTCTATTTGTACATTTATGGTTATCGGTGGGATATACATTATTCTATACATTATAGAAACCTATGGACCAGCACCATCTATGTGTGACTAAATAATTGCCCAGTTGTAGAGATGGGCTGTAATTTTATTTTTTATGATGATATTTCGTTAAACTGTCTTAGTTAAAATTTATTGTGATTTTGCTAAACACCGCCCCCCCTCCACTATTACGAAATCTGGTGAGTTGACCCATCTCTGTTTAACGGATTTCTTTGGTAAACATCTCAATATTACACAATAATTTCAGTTTCAATTTGTGAATACAAATACAAAAAAGGAAGCAATGTTTTTCCCCCCACACACAAGCCATGTATTAATACTTTAACTTCATTTATAAAGGGGTAAACCTGGAAATCTCCACCTGTGGCCCAACATTGTGGCTGAATTATATCTCCCAGTGCCCCAGGGGAACTGTAGCTCAAGAACATCTTGTAGGGTCACAGACTGCATCATTGAACTAATCCGTTTTTGACTTTCTGTCTCCTGAAGCGAGTGAGGTAGCAAAGTTCACACAAAGACACACGCACATGTAATATCAAAATACGATAATATAGTGTCATTGGAAAGACAGCTGTGGTTTGCCAACAGGGTTAAAATATCACCTGCAATCAAACTGAAGAGGAATGCGTATCAAGAGGGCAAACAGGCAGTACCACACTGATTATTAGGCTATGCAATCTTCGGATTGTAATGTGCACCCGCCAGTAAATGGTCACTACACAAAATGCCACTCAGTCCAGTCAACGACTAAACAGTAACATAAAAATAAAGAAGGATGCAGTTTGAAGGAGGGGGCTCAGGGCGAAAAATGAGATGTTAGCAGTATTCACCTGGTTGTCCGTTTGGAACTTGTACTCCCAGCATGCCTTTACAACATGGGAACCGGAGGGGAGTCACAGCGCAGCTGAGAGTCTCGGCTTAATCTTATGCACCATTAAGCACTCAGCAGCAAGCCAGTACTGTTCATATACATCATCCACGCTTAATAAACATAATGATGACATAAGATGTAATTCTAGATGAATTTTCATTTTATAGGGAAATGGAGAATTCCAGTAGAAGGGAAAAAAAGTAAATTATCTGGGAAGTACAAAATAAATGATGTTTCTCTCTGAGATGAATAGAGGTGTTAGCAGAATAGAGGAGAAGGGGGAAGATGGAGAAGGTTTAAAGAGGGACAGGAAGGTGTGGGAATAAGGAGGAAAGGAACAGAAAAGTTACAAAGAAAAAAAGAATAAAATGGAATGAGGGGATAGGCAGAGTTTTCAAAGCAGAGTGTGTTGCATTCTTTCAAAACAAGTATTTTATTAAGATTATTGTGTTTTTGATAGACAGGCAGGGAGACCCCAGTAGTCTCATCCATCATTTGAAGAAAGAAATCATGTGAAGTTTGGCTGGTGTTAACTTACGGGGAGGAAATTGAATTCTGATGAAAGTAGAAGAGGAAATTGGCACCAAGCATCAGAAGGGGCAGGAAAGGCCAGGGAAGGGCAAACAATGAGAGGAATTGCCAAGTTCCCTGTGTCTGCAATTTGTGAAGAGGGAGGGAGAGCCAGACAGAGACAGAGAGTCACTAAAACTCTTTTTGTTAAACAAACACCCACTTCCTGGGATCCTGAACCAACCAATGTGCATGTATTGGGCCGTTGATATTTCAGAGGTGATAATCTTAATTTCCAGAGGTGATACTTATATTCATCTTGGAATTATGTGGTCTGTGAACATTAAATTGACACAATAATGTAACATTTTCTTGAATATACACAATACCTATATTCATTAAAATTTTCAGGTTGTCCATGATATTGTTTAATTTGATCTTTGCTATGACACTTTTTAGATGGACCTGCATTATGGAATGCCATGTAATGGATCTTGTATGTGGATTATTGTATGTGGGCCCATTCACCCAAGATAATGGCTAAAAATTAAATACAGAGCCAAACGGACAGTTAGAATGCATTTTAATAAACAAAAGAAGTCAGTAGGTGTAAGATTGGTATGTAAATGGGTGATACTAGAGATATGAAATATAAGGTAGGCCCCTGGTTTTAGATTTCCTGAGGGGCCCCAAATGCAGTCGACACTGGTTGTACACCATTGCAACAGCTTACTATTTGTGGGAACCATAAACAAATTGACACAACCCAGTTTAGCAGTCTGGGTATGATGATTGGATACCAATAAAAGCATACAGTATAATCAATGCACACTCCTAGCCCATACAATATCATATTATCTGCACACTGGCATACTTTATAAACAAAGGGGTTTTAGTTTACATTACTGTGATCACATGAATGAAAAGCCTTCCAACCACGTCAAGGTAACCCCTAACTTCTAACCTTTTTAAATTTCTTTTACTTACAATACGATTAGCAAACTTTTGCATTTCTCATTCTAACCCACTGGATCCATATAACAGGCTCTCTCACTTCCCCCCAGCCCTTTGGCTTTTTTAAAATGAGGGAAGAGGCCATCCAGTGCTTTATATTAAAGGCATAGGACCTCCCATAAAAGGGGTGTGTTGGGGGTGCTATTAACACATGGAGGCTTGACCAAGCCTCCCAATAAATACATACAATACAAGGATTGTGAAAGCACTCCAATTAGGCCAATTTACAACTACATTTTTTATCGGAAGTGCTACTGCTCTGGTCAAACATTTATACAAACATAGAGAAGATAATCAATGCACATTCCTAAGCCCCATAAAATATAGATAGATGATAGATAGATAGATAGATAGATAGATAGATAGATAGATAGATAGATAGATTAGACCTTCAGAAGAGCAAATCAAGGGGAAATCAGCATCACCAAATTCTGCAATTTCTTGCCAGGACAGCCAGTGGTTTCATGACAGTTATGTTCTTCTATTTGTGTTGAGGATTTAGAAAACTCACTGAGCATGTGCAAATAAGTATCTTTTATTTAATTCACAAGTAGGGGAATTGAATAAAAGGTGCAAAACATTGCCTCTTGTCAATCTGCAGCAACCAAACAGATGTTATCTAACTGCAGTAACCTAATAAAAAGCTAGCATCTGATTGGTTACTGCAAATGAATAACACATTGCATCAGTACAAGTACCCAAGATGATTTCCCCTCAATGCTGCTAAAATACAGATAAATTTTGGTAACAAATTAAATTCCCCCTTACATAATTATTTCTGTAATGAACTAGGCACTGAAGCAAAAAAGTGAGCTCTGGTGTGTTACGCATGTATTTCAGTTTGAGGAAAATAATCAAGAAAAAAACCCAGTTGTGGCAGTTCGTACAATATTGGCAGTTAACGTATAATGTACGATAATGTCATTAAACCTTAAAAAAAGGAATAGACAGAAGATAGATAGGGAGATGGATAGGCAGAGACATCACCAATGCAGAAAGAAAGATTGTTTCCCTTCAGCTTCTGTCTGCCACAAGGGAAAAGTTGTGGAAATTGAGGGAGGGTGAATCCCAACATCAAAGGCAAAAAACTGTCAGCACATTTAACTTTCCAGCAAACTCGGCTACTAATGAAAGAAAGGATGACCTCGTCACTGCATAGACTTACCGCTCTCCGGGGAATCATCTCAATCTGCCTTTACTTTTAATGCTCACTCCAGAGGCAGGAAATAAAATGTGTAGTAATAATTTCATTGGCTTTAAATGGCTGCATTGTGTCTCTATCAAGCTCGTACATCTCACAGAGGTGTATGGTTCTAAACAATTTCTTAACCATTTAGCCTTCTACTATCATGTAGATTCACTTGAACTATCCCAGAAATATATATTGTGATCCTGTGATAATGTGACACCCCGATTCACCTTCATGCCCTTGAATAAGTTCTTACATACTTAGAACCCAGAAAACAACATTAAATAAATACAAAAAAACCTCTGTACAATATATACACAGTACATTTAATTGGTTGTGGATTTTACTTGTTTTGTTTTCTAGCAAAAAAGGAACTGAGCGTAAAATGCCAAAAGGTTCGTACACACGTGCAATCCCGAACAAGTGACCGTTTCGGCCGATAAAGTGCAAATACATGGGCTGAAATGGCCATTTGTACACGTCATGGGTCACACCCGTGATCGCACACATGTACTAACTAAAGAGTCTGAATAGATTCTATAGATCCTATCTATAGATAGTTGTAGCATTGTGGAGAAATGATTGCTAATTCTGCATGGTTAACAATTGTTTTTTTAGACTGCTCATTAGTGTTAACAGAGCAATCACATTCAGGTCATCAATTAGTTACATGACAGCTAAAGCAGGGAAATAGTATAGGGCCATGTGCAACTATCAGGGTTATTCAATAAAAGTTCTTATCGTTTAAAATGGTGCTAATTTTGCCCCAACCAATCAGATGTTAGCTTTCAAATGTTAGATCTGATTGGTTGGGGCAAAATTAGCACCATTTTAAACGATAAGAACTTTTATTGAATAACCCTGTATGTATTTGTCTGTGACACACACAGTGGCGCTTCAAGGGGAAAGGGCACCTAAAACAAAATGCCTCTGGTGCTGCCCTTTTGCCATCTCTCCATATAGATGAGGGGAAAGGCACAAGCATATAATTACATTGCAGGGGTACCCGGTGCCTTGTGCAATTTTTTCAACTTGCCTCATGGACTGGGAACCACTGGGCCCACTTTGTACACATTAGAAACCTATGATTTATCCAAACTGCTGATTCCAAAGGTGGGAGACATACAGCTGTCTGTTATTTAGCAAATTATAGAATCCCCGCATAGTTATTTACAGTATAGCTTTCATTTACATTTACATTTATACCAGAAATAGATTTACACTGTTTTTTCCATAAGTGTGTATGTGAACATGTTGGTGATTTTCGGCAGACTAAACTCTGCAAGTAAGTGCTAAAAAAAATTCAAGTTTGACTCTTCTGATTCAAACCATTGTCCCATATTACTTGATCGCTGCTTATGTGTGACACACGACAGAAAAAAATATTAAGCAGATAGTTGATCAAAGATTAGAACAATCCAGTTTCCTTTTGCAGAGACAATTATCTGCTCCCCGAGAGTCAATACCCATCATTGAACACATGCAAAACTCATTATTCCCTTGCATTATAATGCAGAGAAATGTAAATACTAGACAGTCATGGACTGCCTGAGACTAAAAGGACTACAGACACAGAGCCCTTTTAGCAGATCTTTTAGCAAAGTGTAATTGTGTGAGTTGAAAAGATAGTAAGTGGTTAGGCTTGTCATAAATGTTTGTCCTAAACAGATGTTTAAAAATAAAAATCAGCAAATCAATTCAAGTGAAGCAAGAATTATGTGGCAAGAAAAAAGAAAAGAGGCAGAAAGAAAAAGATCATGGCTAGATATGGCCAACCCATGTTATAAAGGGCGTGAAATATAAGAAGTATCCACAATCATATAAACAAACATGTTTACTAACAGCAGATGGCTATTGGAATTATTTTTTTAAATTGGGCAGTTCCTGGTGAGAAATTACTAAATTACTATATACAGTACATTATTGCCTGTCTATGTTATTTTCTGTCTAACATTCAAGGTTTTTATTTGAACTGGCCTGTAAATTTTCATATGTATGTGCACTATTTCCCCTGTAAATATGATGTCCCTTCTTAGATCAAGGTAAGTCAAATGGGCAGAGCATAATGTTTACTTCTAACAGGAGTCTTAAGGTACGTACGAATACCCATTTCCGGCGATAATCGGGCCATGTGTGGGTACTTTATCGCCCAAAACAGGCGTTTGTTCAGAGATCATTGCCCGATCCGCCGGCCGGATCTTCGAACGAGCGTCCATTTCTGCCGATAAAGTGCCCATACACGGGCCAATTATCGGGTGAGGCGCCCAATTGTACACATCATTTGTCGCGGGCAGGCACCCTGATGAAGGGGGAGGAGCCCCTGAAACGTTGTGTGTTTGATGTTTTGTTGGTTCAATAAAAGTACTTAAATTTCCTTTGGTGTGCGACCTTCCATAAAGCTTATCTGCCATATTGGACTTATTAACCCTTCTAGGGGTAAGGGTGGGAAGGATCTGCACCCCTTTCTGTGGATGTGCATAGGGAACTTCTACCAGAGATGGCACCCACGATCGCACGTGTGTACGAACCTTTAATCTAAAAGCCACGCTTGACCCATACAGTTAATTGTGTGGTCCTGCCTTTTGTGTAAGCTTATTAAGATGCTTAATAGGTTTCCCCTCATGTGCCTACAGATCCTAAGGTCAGAATGTGAGTGTTACCTCTATAAAGTAACATCCGTGTTAAATGGCAACAAAGAGTTTTGTCATAACTCACAACATACCTAATTGACTGGTTCAACTGGTATGGTGGAGTAAAACAGTTTTGCCATTTAATAGGGGGAGCACTATAGACCTGCACAATGTAACTATTGCCAATTTTTTTTGTTATTCTAAAAAAACAATGTTTTAACCCTCATGGAAATAACTGAGGTCACTGTCACCAGGAAATAGGAATCACAATGATTTTAGGATAAATATAAGGGATATAAGTCCCCTTGCCATGGAGATAATAGGGCTTAAAACACAAGGACATGGTGTTGTGCAGGGGTATTTGGGAACTTCCAGGCAACATAAGAACAAGAGCCCACAAGAAAGCAATAATAGGCCCACTTCATCTTAACTTTAACTTAAAGGACAACTATACCGAAAAAATGAACTTTTTAAAAATGAAAAGCACCTGGGGCAACGAGGTAGGGATGATTATTCACACCTCCCAATATTGTTTTGTTGAGGAGCTACAGTACATACAGTTTTTATCTGCCAGGTTATGGCCCTGGGCCATTCTATATTAAAGATAGTGCTGAAGCATTCAGGAAGACTGGCAGAAGCAGTTTTCTTTGTCCTGCTGCTCCTCATAGAAAAGGATATTGGGAGATAAAAAGCACCAGTCCTACATTCATGCCTCAGGTACTTTTTATTTTAACTGTTTTTGAAAAAACTTTTATACACACTATAGTTTCCCTTTAATTAAATTAACCTTTGTATCTTCATGTTAACATTTTCTCTTTTATGTTTAGTGAATGAACAATTGTCTCACCTGGGCAGAGCAAGCATCCTTGCCAAAGACTAAAATGGCTTGAATTGAATACTCTTTGGTTATCATTGAGAGCAAGTGTTGCATAACATTATATTTCTCTCTGCTTTCTTGGTATTATTCATTGGCAATGCTTTAAGGAAAGAGTTAACGTGTTACCTAGATGCAAGCCATGCACTATAGCACACAATCTACATGAGCAAAAGTGAATTTTCAAGCAATCTGCCTTAATTTCTCAACATGCACCTTCTTTTCCACTTTGATAAATGGCATTTGGTTGTGCTTTCAAATGCTTTGATGAGTAATGTCTTGTGCAATGCTTCCTATTTCTTGCAATGCTTTTCAGTGTCTTACAGAGGTAAAGTGCATGAGCATTACCAATGAGAAGATTAATGATCAGAGAAGATTTATGATCAGACTCTATTTGTTATCTTTGATATATCCATAGTAACATTAATTTGCTGAAAGTAAAACCTATGCTAGTTTCTCTAGATAGGATGCACACTGAAAATAAACCACTTACCTGCAATGCAGGTAGGTAATTAATGAACTGACACACTAATCGGACATCCCATGGTGGTTTGCTATTATTACTACACAACGGCAAGCAAATAAAGCTTTTAAAAACTTTTGGGGAGATTAAATATATCGCGAGATTGTAGCGAGGTAACATTTGTGGCAGTCCCCTACAATAACACGTTAGGTTTGTGCTACGAGGTAGTTTAAAACTCAACATTAAGGGTATTAAAGGGCAAGTCCAGCCCCCAAATGAAAACTTACATACAGGTAAATCACCCCCCAAAACCCTAAACGGTAATAGTTTGAAATCTGAAATATATAAGTCTAACCTGAAATCCTGCACAATGTCTTGTTTCCCCTGTTTCTGCTTCCTGGTTCTTCCAGTTAGCAACTGTCAGTTATGGATTTGACAGTTGACATCACAGCCAATGGCTGAATGTTAATCCCCTAGCTGCCTCTTCTGAGCATGCCCAGGCTCAGTACAGGTCACTAAATTGCTCAGTTTTCATGAGGCATCCAGAAGCATAGCAGGCATACAATAATGAATTCATAGGACAAAGTGTGATATATCAACATATTTTTAACAAGGCCATTCTTTCTAAAATGTGTTATTATCAGGGTGGAGTTGCCCTTGGAGCACTTCACTATTTCCAAACACATTTGTAAATGTGCCCTAAAATTAGTATATGAGTAGATGATTGCTATATTTTCACTGCATAAGTCTCACTCCAGCACTTATACCCTTTCCTTTATATCTATGTTACCCTCCTAATTAGATTGTAAGCTCTACAGGGCAGGGACCTCCTTTCCTCCTGTGGCTAGGCTCTAGTACTTATTTTTATTTATATCATTTATATATTTATGTACTGAACTATTTATGTATTTGCCCCCCTTGTATGGGTTTTTAAGATGTTGTTATTGTACAGCGCTGCGTCTCCAAGTGGCGCTTTATAAATAAACTATACAAACATACCGATATTACATTGGGTTGCATAGGTTTTGAAAAAGTATAAAAGCTCCAGGTCAATTTACCTCTCCCCACGTCGTATTTCTGTGTGCGGTAGAACACAATTACTTCCGTTACTTCTGTTGGGCCGACTGAAATTTCCTCGTTGTAATCGCCTCAAGTGTGCTGCCGTCTTGGGTTGTTCCAAACCCCAGTCAAACATCCAATCTACTCCTATGATCCGGCGGCCCTAATAGCACCACTTTGAAAAGGCTTGGAAGACAAGCGATTGCAGTCCGACTTCTTAAAAAGTATAAACATTTATTGATGCATCTTTAAAATTGCTTCTTAGCGAACACAATAGGGTATAACATCATGGTCTGGCGCGTTTTGGATCAGCGTTCACACCATGCAATGTTTCCGCCTGACTGGCCAATACAAGCCACTATTCGGTCGCCTGAAAATATAGTGTTTTCCCAGCCTAAAGGCGTGTACACTGGAAATCCAGGTGATATGGCAGGGCCAATCTGCGACACACTGCTGATTCGGCCAAAGATATTTTTGTGTATGGGCCCGCAATAACACACAGTCACAGTCCTCCATATAAAGTATAGGGAGGTCGTTCCTGGCTGCCACAAACCTAATAATCGTGGATGACTCCCTATACTAGTAAAAACTACCCCCCCAATGACATTGCCGCAGCAAAAAGAGAAAATGTATCGCCTTTATAAATATGGCGGTAATGACAATAGTTTTGTGGTATTGTGCGGCGACAGCCCTTCATAAATATTTCCTATTGTGTACTACTGACTTATGCTGCCCATAATTTAGGAAATTTTAGTTTGTAGTTTTTGCGAAAAATATAATGCTCAGAATTATGCTCTATGTCAGGTGATCACACGTCTAAGTGCGATATAGTTTTAATATTTTTGATTGGTTTGGTGATCAGTGTCACCAGTTTATGTCTACAAAAATTCAATTAAATTATAAATAAATATTCAATCATAAATAAAAACTTTTCAAAAATGTCAGTTTATATCTAGAAATGAACAAAACTGGCAAGTTGTTCCAACAGTGGTTCCACAGTTCAGAAAAGTTGATTGATTTGGAATTTTTCGAATTTTCAATAGCATAATTAAATTTTTGATTTTTTGATAGAAATGTATACATTTTTTATCAAAATTTTCCAAAAAATCTGCAACATGCTACCATTTAATATAGTTACCATGTTACAATAAAAGATGGCATGTACGTTTTAATTAAATTTTAATAAATACATGTATTTTTATTATTGTGTGTGATTGCCATGCAAATAAAAGTGTGGAGTATGTGGGTACATCATTGTAACATAATAACATAGTAATTGAGGTTGAATAAAGACATACATCCATCAAGTCCAACCTATTCACCCTCCTTTTTTTTTAATTTTAACCCTACCTAGCAGTTGATCCAGTGGAAGGCAAATAAAAAAAAAATACAGCTAAAAAGGGGGGGGGAAATTCCTTCCTGACTCCAAATGGCATTCGGAAAGTATCCCTGGATAAACCAGATCTATGTATTAATACCTACCAGTAATTCTCAATATTTTTTAGTTTTAGAAACTTATCCAGGCCTTTTTTAAAGCTATTCAATGAACTTGCCATTACCACATCTGCTGGAAGACAGTTCCACAGTTTCACCGTTCTCACTGTAAAGAAACCTTTCCTAACCTGAAGATGAAACTTCTTTTCTTCCAACCTTAAAGGATGTCCACAAGTTCTCTGGTATGACCTATTAGTGAACAATGCACCAGAGAGTTCATTGTATGGCCCATTAATATAAGGTTATCATATCCCCACCCAAACGTTGATTCTCCAATGTAAACAGCCACTCCATTCCCCTTATTAATTTAGTTGCCCTTCTCTGAACTGCTTCCATTCCCAAGATGTTCCTTTTGTATATGGGATTCCAAAACTGCACCGCATATTCCAAATAAGGCTTTACCAGTGCCTTAAATCTATTCCCCTCTTTATACAAGACAATATCTTTCTAGCTCTAGCCGTTGCTACCTGGACTTGTTTACTACAGCTAAGTCTGTTATCTACCAGAACCCCCAAATCTTTTTCCATTACAGATGCACTTAACACAGAGTTATTTATGGTGTAGGTGGCACAGGGATTATTAAATCCCAAATACATCACCTTACATTTATCAACATTGAATCTCATCTGCCATTCTGCTGCCCATTTTGATAATCTATCTAGGTCTGCCTGCAACACCAGTTTCCAAAGCTCTGCATAGTTTAGTGTCATCAGCAAACACAGAGACCTTGCTCTCAATGCCCCCTTCTAAGTCATTTATAAACAGATTAAACAGAAGCAGCCCTAGTACAGAACCCTAAGGCACTCCGCTTAGAACTTTAGCCCACCTAGATATAGCTCCATTTACCACCACTCTCTGTTTGGGATCCAATAACCAATTCTCTATCCATGCACAAATGATTTCTTCAAGGCCAACAGTCCTCTGTTTATACATTAGTGGCCTATGTGGCACACTATCAAAAGCTTTCGCAAAATCCAAGTATACCACATCCACTGCTGTGCCTGAATCTAAATTCTTACTCGCTTCTTCATAAAAACCAAATAAATTTGTCTGGCATGATCTATTTCTCATAAATCCATGCCGACTACTACTAATAAGATGAGCTCTGGAGACAAAGTCAAGAATATGATCCCATAACAAAGTTTCCATCACCTTCCCTACCACTGATGTTAGGCTTATAGGTCTATAGTTACCAGGCTGTGAACGACTACATTTTTTGAATATTGGTATTACATTGGCTTTTTTCCAATCCAGCGGCACATCCCCAGAAAAAAAAGAGAAACAGTGGTCTAGATTGTACTGAACTAAGCTTTTTTAAAATCTGAGGATGCAATCCATCTGGTCAGTAGGTGGGGTTCTGTTTTGTGTTTATGACTATAAAACTAAATTTCAAATTATGTATAAATACAGTAAATAAATATATTTAAAATATATTTTATTGGACTTTGAAATTATATGTGTATATTTTGTTTGTGTCAGAAAGAAACAGTCTGGGAAATTTACCCAGAGCTGCAATTACTGTTGCAACTCTGGGTACATGTTAAAAGGGACTTTATTGCCAGCTAATAACCATCATTATAAAATAATGCAAAAAGAGACATAGACATGATATTAAATTGCTTGCGGCAGGTATATTTTGTGAAACCCACAAAGCTTCCACTACTCTGTTCCTGCTAACTCATAGTAAATATGTTGGAGGGATTTTAAAACTGTAACCACTGTGGGTACTAAGGGTCAACCCCCATAATGCACCTTACTTGAGTGGCACCCATCTAAGTGTATGCTGTACACTTCACAGAAAGCTGCAGCCTTGCCACTAGAAGTTGACAGCCAATCATATAACAGCACAGATACCCACCTCTGTTAGTCACAGATCATGCTACAGCAGTTCCTGCCTCTCAGAAACAAAACAGAGATTTTTTCTGTTTCTCCACACAATCTTTGCTGTTTATTTTCTATAAAGCAATAAGGAAAAAAATAAGTCAGGGGATATGAACCTGTGACCTCATGGTTTCATGTGTTTCTAAAATTAGTGTTTTAGACTAAGGCACCACAGCATACATAATGACAACAGGAATATTTAGATGTTTTATCTTTTGAAGAATGGAAGCAAAAAAATAAAAGAGGCAGTAAAATCAGTTGACTCTTTTGTATTGTTTCATAAGAAAGCCTGTGGATTTGAACATGTAACCTCATGGGCTGTCTGTTAAAAACATACAGGGAGATTCAATAAAAGGTCTTATGGTTTAAAATGTTGCTAAATTTGCCCCAGCCAATCAGATTTTATTTAGCATTTGAAAGCTAACACCTGATTGGTTGGGGCAAAATTAGCACCATTTTAAACAATAAGAACTTTTATTGAATAACCCTGATATTATTTGTATACTGAGCTACCAAAGACAACACTAAGCACACAGATACATTTGGAAACTTTTGCATTGTTCTTGGTATGCTGTTAGTAATGCATGCTGGCAGAAAAATAATCTGCAGGGTAACAAGCAGCTTTTAAAGTCTTATTAGGGACTGCTGCATTGATGTCTTTACAAAATATGTGCTTTGAGACAGTGAATAGTCAGGGGGTATGGAAAAAGGTACACATGGCTCTTTGAAGACAACATTGGCAACAACACGAAAGCCATCTTAGTTACAGAAATTCTCACATATACGTAAATGCTACTTACTGGAGCAGAATCTTACAATGTCTAGAAAAGCTTTCGCATTAGTAATTTAAAAAAAAATAAGTTTAGTTCTACTTTAAAAGCTTTAAAAAAAAAAAATATGATGCTGCAGTGATAGCTACTGTAGTCAGGTTTTCTATCCATTTTTAAACTTGGTTAATCTCACCAGGGAGGGTATATCTCACTAAATCATAAGTCTAGTAAGATGAGAGTTATATTTAAGAAAAATATCAATGCACTTTTACTAATGTCCCTTCCTTTCTATAATCAGGAAGATATCTAAATTTAAAAAGCCTTCCATCCCACTGTCCCACTGCGTTTGCACTACTTGATGTTTTTCCAGCTCTTCTCTAATGAGCACTGCAGAATTACAACTAATTACCGATGTAAATGATGCCAGTGAAGAAGAGAGAGGAGGGGGAGACATAGGCCTGGCTGTGTGCAACTTCACAGTAAAGAGCTTTCCACCTCAGCACAAAATTTATCTTATGAGACAGCGTCAACTTCTTTTTCTCTAATTAACAGCTCTTTTTTTTTTTGCTTTTATGTGACAGTTAACTCTTCTATAACATTATACATTAAAAAACCCAACGCTGTTGAATTAGGAAAGGCTTTTTATTGATATGAATGACTGTATGTAGTTAGTGGTTCATTTCTCTAGATAAACACCTGGAAAGGTTGTTGTAAATAAAGCAAACCAAGGGAGGTACAGGAAAGCAATGATCAGAATAACAAGGATTATCCAATATTTACAGAATGGAAGCAGTGGAGACATATGGAAATATATTTGACAGAAATGGAGGCTAGAAATAAGGAACATGTTCCAGACATCCCACCCTGCTCCTTCAGGCTTCCGGGCAGGATGGGGAAAGGGGACGTGGTGCGGGGGTGTGATGTCACAAGGGGTGTGGCCAATGTTCTAGGGTTGTTGGAGGTGGGGTTAGGGAGGGGTTAGGGGCATTCCCGTGGTGTTCTGGGGCGTGCCCTTGCAAAGTGGGTGTGATTGGGGAGGAGATTTAAGTCTCCTCTCAAGTCCGGGAGGGTGGGATACCTGATGTTCAGGGCTGTTGTCATCGTCCTACATCCTCCTGTATCATCAGGCCTGTATCATCTGCACTATCAGAGTTATGTTAAAGCCTTATTGGTTGTATCCATGCAGATCTGGAGGGACTATGGCAGAGATGTGAGGGGTTAAACAGAGGTAATGTCAGAATTGTTAGTGTGTAGTCAGAATTGTTAGTGTGTAAGACAAACACAGGGAAATGTTAACCTTTGCACTAGCAATGCCACGACTCTACTGTATGACCAGAGCGCGTCTATAGGAGGACATTATGCTGGCACTTTCTTAAATCCATAATAATAATAATAATAATAACACTGTCCGTTACAAAGCAACAACTGCAGATGTTTGTTTAGAATGATATATGATATATTAACATGGGTGCCTTATGCCAGTATTTTATTTTTCCCTTATTGCACAGTTAGAATCACTGGGTGACCAGGGTGCTTTTCCAACATGGGGATATTAATATTCTGTGCAAACATGTTACGGGGAAGTGCTGGTTGTGTTGTGTGTGTTGGTATGTACTGTATATGTTTACCTGATCTGCAAAACAAATAGACCATGTTCCTTTTAAGTACAGTGTATGTTTGGATATAATACCTGCATGACCTAACAAATGTGGTCGTATCACGTCTAAGCTGTAGCATAGATAACCCATTTTTTCTGTTGTTTCTTCAGACACATTCCCCAGCTCTTTTCCTTGTCATTAAGCTGGTGCCTGGTAGATGATGTAGGAGCCCTATGTGGCCTCAGAAAACCACTTCTAGGCGTGCAGGAGTCGTGCTGAGTGGCTCTGATAGCAGAGATAATGGGAGCGAATGGGACGCAACGAACTGTTCTAATGACACCAGCTAGGGAAGAGACAACAGTAAGAATAAATAAATGTTAACTATTTTCCTCTTGAAGACATTTGCATTTATTGCCATTAAGTTCATTTAACTAAAAGCAAAAAAAAAAAAAAAAACCTTTACTGCACTTATATAATGAAGAGCTAAAATAAATGAAAGCTACTGGGGTGCACTTTAGGCAGTTTAAATTGTGAGCTGCCTAGGTATCTATTTTTCATGTCAGTTCCCGTTTTTTTTTTCTTTCTATTTTTCATCCTTTTGGGGGGCGCGTTCGGAAGCTTTTAATTTGGGCCGTGTAATTTCGGTACCAACGCTTGGCCGCTTTTCTTTGTGAAATTGGGAGGAATGCAAACAAGATTTCAGCTCATTAAACAGGGGCAAACAGTAGAGAAATTGCCGTTACTTATGGAAATGACTTTTAAACATGCACAGCATTTACTTGCATTGCCTGCTCTGAAATTTTGCAAAGATTATACATTTGAATAATTCACTGCAGGACAATTAAAGGGTTGGCTTCATTTCCAACGTCCTACTTACTCTGTCTTGGGAAAATAAACTAGGGGATTCCATAGCAGAGAATTGAATACATGGTTTATATGGGATCACGGAACAGACAAAAGAAAGTTGTTGGTTTTATTGGGGGAGGAAACAAAGAAAATGAAATACAGTTAATAATCTAGAGGGAGTATTTTAATCATCATACACAGAGGACATAGTGATCCATACGAAAATGACTGATACACAGATTAATTGTACTAATCAGCCATTCTAAATCAGTTTTCAAGGACCAGTTAAAGCAAAAAAAAATTGCTGATATTTGCCAGATATTTTTGATATATGCCAGATATTTGTTGAGATCGAAATGCGACTTGGACCAATTACATGTAGAATGTTTTAGGGGGGATAGTGTCTGTCCCATGATCATTTTCTGCTTGTCTCATATTTTGTCTGTTAAGCATGTGATGTGGTAAAATCTAATAAGGATAATAAAACAATGGCTGTATAAATAAATATTACACAAAATCTTTCCTGTGAGTTAATCTGCCATACACTACAAACTACAAATATACCTCCCATCATTCCTACGACATTCCAACAAACAACTGCCAGATCATTTTGTGGTCAATATTATGATCAGGCCAGAGAGGAATGTCAGTAGGTAAAACTGCTGGTTAACTCGATGATATGATTAATTTGTTGTTGGATTGAAACTTGAATCAATGTAACAGCGAGGTAGTGTATGGCCAGCATTAGACCAGTGCCCTGCATTATACCAGTGCCCTGCATTTTAACAGTGCTCTGCATTATACCAGTGCCCTGCATTTTAACAGTGCTCTGCTTTATACCAGTACCCTGGATTATAACAGTGCCCTGCATTATACCAGTGCCCTGCATTATACCAGTACCCTGCATTATACCAGTGCCCTGCATTATACCAGTGCCCTGCATTATAACAGTGCTATGCATTATACCAGTACCCTGCATTATAACAGTGCCCTGCATTATACCAGTACCCTGCATTATAACAGTGCCCTGCATTATACCAGTACCCTGCATTATACCAGTGCTCTGCATTATACCAGTACCCTGCATTGTACCAGTGCCCTGCATTGTACCGGTATCCTGCATTATAACAGTGCCCTGCATTATACCAATACCCTGCATTATACCACAACCCTGCATTATAACAGTGCCCTGCATTATAACAGTGCCCTGCATTATACCAGTACCCTGCATTCTAAAAGTGGCCCGAATTATAGCAGTACCCTGCATTATAGCAGAAACCTGCATTATAGCAGTGCCCTGCATTATAAAAGTGGCTAGCATGATACCAGTACCCAGCATTATAACATTGCCCAGTATTATACCAGCACCCAGCATTATAACAGTGAACAGTATAATAACAGTGCCCATTATTATACCAGCACCCAGCACTATAAAAGTGCCTGTCATTGTACCAGTGCTCAGCATTAAAACAGTGTCCAGCATTATAGTCAGTCAATAGCATTATACCAGTTACTAGCATTTTAACAGTGCCCAGCATCATACTAGTGCCTTACATTATAACTGAGCCCAGCATTATAACAGTGACCAGCATTATACCAGTGATCAGCATTATAACTGTGTCCAGCATTATAAGTGCCTAGCATTATACCAGTGCCCCGCATTATACCTGTGCCCAGCATTCTAACATTGCCCAGTATTATACCAGCACCCAGCATTATAACAGTGCCAAGCATAATAGCAGTGCCCAGTATTATACCAGCACCCAGCACTATAAAAGTGCCTGTCATTGTACCAGTGCTCAGCATTAAAACAGTGTCCAGCATTATAACCGTGCCTGGCTGTATACCAGTATCCAGCATTATAACAGTGATTAGCATTATATCAGTATCTAGCATTATACCAGTGCCTAGCATTATACCAGTGCTCAGCATTATACCAGTGCCCAGCATTATGACAGTGTCCAGCATTATAACAGTGTCTAGCATTATAACAGTGTCCAGTATTATAACGGTGCCCAGCATTATACCGGTGCTCAGCATTATACCTGTTCCCAGCATTATACTAGCACCCAGGATTATACCAGTGCCAAGCAGTATAACAGTGTCCAGCATTATAACAGTGCCCAGTATTATAACAGTGTCCAGCATTATACCAGTGCCCAGCATTATACCAGCGCCAATCACTATAACAGTGCCCAGCATTATATCAGTGCCCAGCATTATAATAGTGCCCAGCATTATAACAGTGTCCAGCATTATACCAGAGTCAAACAGTATAACAGTGTTCAGCATAATAACAGTGCCCAGCATTTTAACAGTGGTCATCATTGTAACAGTGTCCATCATTAAAACAGTGCCCAGCATTATAACAGTGCCTAGTATTATAACAGTGCCCAGCATTACACCAGTGCCCAGGATTATACCAGTGCCCGGCATTATACCAGCACCCAGCATTATACCAGTACCCAGAATTATACCACTACCCAGCATTATACCACTACCCAGCATTATACCAGTGCTCAGCTTTATAACATTGCCCAGCATTATACCAGTACCCAGCATTATACCAGTACCTAGAATTATACCACTACCATCATTCTACCAGTGTTCATTATAAAAGTGCCCAGCGTTATAACAGTGCCTAGCATTATAACAGTGCTCAGCATTACAACAGCGGCAAGACTTATAACAGTGCCTAACATTATAACAGTGCCCAGCGTTATAACAGTGCCTAACATTATGCCAGTGTCCAGCATTTTAACAGTGTCCAGCATTATAACAGTGCCTAGCATTATAACAGTACCCAGCATTATAACAGTACCCAGCATTATAACAGTGCCCAGCATTATAACAGTGCCAAGCATTATACCAGTGCCCTGTATTATAACAGTGCTCTGCATTATACCAGTACCTTGCATTATAACAGTGCCCTGCATTATACCAGTGCCCTGCATTATACCAGTACCCTGCATTATACCAGTGCCCTGCATTATATCAGTACCCTGCCTTATAACAGTGCCCTGCATTATACCGGTACCCTGCATTATACCAGTGCCCTGCATTATACCAATACCCTGCATTATACCACAACCCTGCATTATAACAGTGCCCTGCATTATATCAGTACCCTGCATTCTTAAAGTGACCCGAATTATAGCAGTACCCTGCATTATAGCAGAAACCCGCATTATAGCAGTGCCCTGCATTCTAACATTGCCCAGTATTATACCAGCACCCAGCATTATAACTGTGCCAAGCATAATAACAGTGCCCAGTATTATACCAGCACCCAGCACTATAAAAGTGCCTGTCATTGTACCAGTGCTCAGCATTAAAACAGTTTCCAGCATTATAACAGTGCCTGGCTGTATACCAGTATCCAGCATTATAACAGTGCTTAGCATTATATCAGTATCTAGCATTATAACAGTGCCTAGCATTATACCAGTGCCCAGCATTTTACCAGTACCCAGCATTATGACAGTGTCCAGCATTATAACAGTGTCTAGCATTATAACAGTGTCCAGTATTATAACAGTGCCCAGCATTATACCGGTGCTCAACATTATACCAGTTCCCGGCATTATACTAGCACCCAGGATTATACCAGTGCCAAGCAGTATAACAGTGTCCAGTATTATAACAGTGCCCAGTATTATAACAGTGTCCAGCATTATACCAGTGCCTAGCATTATACCAGTGCCTAGCATTATACCAGTGCCAAGCAGTATAACAGTGCCCAGCATTATAACAGTGCCCAGCATTATAACAGTGTCCAGCATTATACCAGTGTCAAACAGTATAACAGTGTTCAGCATAATAACAGTGCCCAGCATTTTAACAGTGCTCAGCATTATAACAGTGTCCATCATTAAAAACAGTGCCCAGCATTATACAGGCCTAGTATTATAACAGTGCCCAGCATACACCAGTGCCCGGCATTATACCAGCACCCAGCATTATACCAGTACCCAGAATTATACCACTACCCAGCATTATACCACTACAACAGCAGCAAGCCTTATAACAGTGCCTAACATTATAACAGTGCCCAGCATTATAACAGTGCCTAACATTATGCCAGTGTCCAGCATTTTAACAGTTCCCAGCATTATAACAGTGCCCAGCATTATACCAGTTCCAAGCATTATAACAGTGCCAAGCATTATACCAGTGCCAAGCATTATACCATTGCTCAGCATTCTACCAGTGCTCAGCATTATACCAGCACCCAGCATTACACCAGTGCCAAGCATTATAAAAATGCCTGACATGATACCAGTGCTCAGCATTATAACAGTGTCCAGCATTATAATAATGCCTAGCACTATAACAGTGCCCAGCATTATACTAGTGCCCAGCATTATAACAGTGTCCAGCATTATAATAATGCCTAGCACTATAACAGTGCCCAGCATTATACTAGTGCCCAGCATTATATTAGTGCCCAGCATTATACCAGTGCCATGCATTATTAAAAGTGCCTGCCATTAGACCAGTGCTCAGCATTATAATAGTGTCCCGCATTATAGCAGTGCCTAGCAGCATAACAGTGTCCAGTATTATAACAGTGCCCAGCATTATAAAAGTGGCCAGCATTTTGTTTCTTTCCTCTTTGATTGGATGATGGTGTAGCTAATTGGTTTAAATTGCCAAGCAGAGTATTTGGTTTTGAACCTCCCATAAAAGTCCTCTTTGCAGAGGATTGAGCTCTGAGCAATTCACTTGTAAAGGGATTTTCTGTTTTAAAGGGATTTGTCTGTTTTTAAGGGGTGCGTTAAGATACAAAAGCGTTGAAGGAGATTTTTTTTTACTAGGTATGGGAGGGAGGGTACATTAGACAACACAGGGGTAATAGAGATTTAGGGATCAGGGGGCTATAACATAATGGGGGTGGAAATGGGGAGAGGGGAGCATACAGAAGGAGGCATGTACGTCCAAGTTTGAAAGTAAATTGAATGATAATCTTAAATGTATGTTTATAAATGCCAACAATACCTAAAAAGTACTGTCCGCTAGCGTGACTTTAAAAAAACGGTATTTTTCGAAAATACGAGGATTCCCGTAAAAACGAAGATTTCCGTAAAAAAAACGAGGCTTTCTGTAACTATGATAGCTGCCATTGGCTAATTTGGATCATGTGGCTTGCTCCGTCTTGAAAATTTACACGAATTACTCGTTTTTACGCGAATCCTCGTAATTACGAGGATCTTCGGTTTTTCCGGATCCCGTAAGTGCCGTAGATCCTCGTAATTACGGAGATACTCGTATTTTCGAAAATTTTCGTAAAAAAAAAAATCCGCAGTTGGAAGTTCGGAAGTCCGGAAAGTCCGGAATTCCGCCGTTCGCGGACGGGAGAAATCCGCGGCGGATCCGGGTTCGGGTCCGCGAACCGGCCATCTCTAGTTAGGAAAGGTTTCTTTACAGTGAGAACGTTGAAATTGCAGAACGGAATCGCTTTAAAAGTGGGCTAGATAAGTTTCTAAAACTAAAAAATATTGAGCATTACTGGTATTTATAATATACTGCAGGTCTTGTTGATCTATGGATACTTTCCGATTGCCATTTGGAGTCATGAAGGAATCCCCCCCCCCCATTTTTTTTTTTAGCTGTAAAGCTGGGTACACACGATTAGATATTTCGGTCCGATCGACCGATAGTTCAGTGTATCGTTCGATCGGACCGAATTATCGAATCCGAATGTGCCCATGTCCGATCGACCGTTCGTCCGAATCGGACGAAACGATCGGACAGGGTGGAAAAACCTCGTCCGATCGTCGCGGTCCTCTATGGACCGCACGATCGGTCGCGGTGACTATCGGACGCGGCTGCTTTTGCTGCGACCGACAGTCCTTCCTCCTGGCCGACCGTTCGAAAGTATCGAACGGTCGGTCAGGAGGAAAAATCGCTAGGTGTGTACCTAGCTTTAGGTAGGGTAAAAAAGGAGGGTGAAAAGGTTGGACTTGACGGTCGTATGTCTTTATTCAACATCAATTACTATGTTACTATGTATACCAGTGCACTATACTTACTTTATTCTGTTCTCTCTGATTTTACATTACAAATGAATAAAGTAGCCGGTCAACTTATGTTTACCTGCTTAATACACATGAATTCATCTCTTGGGTCCCCTGTGGATGGACTGTGGGCGTGTACGCGGTTGTTCATGCACATGCCAGGATGGCTGTGCCTGTGCTGTCCTGGAGCCAGAATTTAGGGAACAGAGCAGACTAGTGCTGGATGTTTGTTCCCACACCGGCTTCTTAGTTTTCCCTTTACATTTGTCCAGTATCTGTATCCTGTTCCTGTGTCCTGTCCCTGTGCCTTGTCCCAGTGCCTTGATCCAGTGCCTCTGTTCTTGAGTTTTGGTCCCTGTGCATCTATTCCTGTGCCTCTACTCATCGCTTGCAGGTACTGGGGACCACAACAACCCCACCAACAGGGGCTCTGGTGAAAACACGGTCACACTTAGACCCTGCACCCCAGTGCAGTGTGGATACCTAATCATCTCCACCACGGAATCAGGTAAACCTGGACACATCAGTATCGAAAATATAGATATGGGCTATGAATTGTACTTTCAACAACATGGAAGCCTCTGTTACGGAATCTATTTCTTACATATAATAAATGCAACTAGATAAGAATGTTTAGTTCTCCTTTTAAGGCCTCCACTAAGTATGATATAAAAATACAATGATCCAACAAATCCAAGAAATAAAGAATAATTCTTCATTCCTGTAACTGTGGCCATATTTGGTAATAATAAATGATTAAAAACTGAAAACATCCAGAATGACAAGAGACCCCAAACCCTAACAGTCCTTTTTGATTTTCAGAAATTGATAAATGCCATTTTTAAAATAATATACACACACCCATTGATTACAAGCAGCAGAGGACCATGAAAACAGGTAGAATGAAGAGTTCTGGAGTTATGAAAAAGTTCAGGTGCTTATTACATGGGTATTAATATGCACTAATGGTGCATACACACATGCGATCGTGGGGGCCGACACGTGACGATGTGTATGCATATGTGCAATGTATGGCTACTTTGTCAGGGCGAAATGGGCGTTCGGTCGGAGCTTGTTGATGATCAGACATTGAGGCCAACCGAATGGCTCTTTCGGACAACAAAATGCACATACACAGCATGATTGTCGGATGAACTGGCCGTGCATATACATCGTGTGTAGCGGATCGGCCTCCATGATAGCTCATGTGTATGAGGCTTTAGACCTTGCTTCTCCTATGAAGTGTAGACCGAAACATTCATATTTGTTTATTTTGTCCGCGGCCATGGATTGCTTGAAGACCCATGAAATTAATATTTTATCTAGGTCAAATTCATTTAAATAAATGGTCAAAACTTTACTCTAAAATGTACTGACTTGGACTTTTTTTAAAAAAAAATGTAATGTGATTCGTATGATTATGTTTTTATATTTATACATTATAGTGTCAAATTTAACACCCATTTTAAGAGATTCGCATATCTTTGAAAATATTGTTGCAGAATATTTATTGTCAGGGGTGGTAAATAAAATAGCCCATAGTATCCCTATTCTGGCACTTAATTTTTATTAGACATTGAATAGATTTCAGCTTTGTATTTTTCTTATATGGTGCCACTTGTTAATTGCAGACAGTACAGAATTGCCCCCCCCTCCCCCGTGGTGTAATTAGAAATTACCAGGTCCCCCAAAAAAACTAGGATGGGACCCCGTCCCTGCTTTATCTACAGTTGTTTTCTGGGGGGAAGGATATATCTTTCATAGGGAAAGTAAGATGATGAGGGTCTGTTCCCGTTAGTTACGCCCCTGACCCCCCCTTCTTCCTAATTGACCTGGTTAAAAGAATTTAGTAAAAACAATAACAGAATCTCTTAAATAATGAATTGAACTAATTTATGAAATGTTTAACTGCAAATAAAACACGAAAGCACATTTACCACTTAATAAAGTAAAATTAAAGTGAAACTAAATATGGGATTGTCAGTGCCACCATTTATAAAGGGCCATTCATTAAAGGCATTATGGGGGAGATGCACCCAGGATTTTTTGTATAATGCCATGACACCCTTTCTCATTATAGTGACATAATGAATGAATAAATTTATTAGAATATAATGTATTTTGCCTGCTAAAACTATACTCACGTAGTAGCTGAGAGCTTTCTTGTGCCTTCCAGATTAATATATGCTCAGATTTGTCTTTAGATTAGGAGTGTCAGGAACACTAACTGTAGGAGGAGCCAGAAAGTTAGTTACCGCATAAGTGTAGTGCCCTTTAAGTTTATGTTATTGCCAACAAGCAATACGTAGGACCATTATCTATGCACAGAAAACTTGAATTATAACAAATGCATGCAGAAAAACATGTCTATTTTATGCAGAGGTAAATATCATATTGGCCCAACAGCACTGATTAGAACATATAGGGCCTACTTTAACTGGAGCCGCAATAGCTCCGGGTAAATGTCCCTTTGTGAACTTAATGTCCTGAAATGGATTTATTTACAATGTTATTTTAATGCCATCTATTTGCTGTGGTTAAAAACTTGTGTAGCGCAAACGCGATCGCAAGCACTGGCAGTGTGTATGGCTTTGGCATTACCCACGCAACTGCTGCAAAGATATTAGATGAGTAACCACAAATTTAACTATGGAAAACTTCTCAGCGCGCCTCCATTAACGAGGCCCATATTGACCCTTGGGAATTAGCTCCTAGCACATGTGGACACAGGATCTCAGAACGTATTCATGTACTATCCCTAAATCCAGCAATCCTTATGGAGGTTTAAGTATTTTAGAACAGAACAGAAGTTGGCAACAGAAGATGCATTGATGTGAAAAAAAATTTCCACTGATCAATGTAAATGGTTAATATTGGATGCATGATACATAAAATTATCAGTGACCTTCCATGCTTTAGCCAAAGATATTGTAATAACTTTCCTAAATAAATAATTTAAAGAAGGGTCTACAATTTAAAGTTAAAACTATTTTATAATTACTAACAACACTTTTAACAAGTCCTCCATATTTTCTAATGGCCTTGTATGTTACGGTTAATTCCAGGTGGTAGAAACTGTGCACACTATCCAGTATGGGAGTTCTGTTTCTGTGTCTTGGATTTAACAAGTTTACTAACCCTATTTTGTTGATCGGCAATTATTATAAATAAAACAAAACAAAATCTGTGATGCAGATAAAACATTGATGTTTGCATAGGAATCACTTTTAGATTTGCAACACCTGAAACGACAGACAATATTTAATCAACTGGATGAAGAAAACAATATATCATTCTATGTAAAAGTGACATAACCTTTAAACTGTTTTTTTTTTTTTACAGCTAAAGCAATGCTAAGAACAAGCATCACTGCAAAATATTACTAATGAATGTTTGCTATCAAGAAGGAGGTTAGCAATGTTCTGTAAAACTGTGTGGTTACAAGCGATGTAAAGTTTTTGGATAGGTAGAGCCATGTTTTCTCTTATACTCCATAGCATCCTTTCCTTAACAAACCTCAGAATGATATGAATGGATACTGGGGCTACCAGAGTGTTGTCCCGTGAAAAAAGGCTATTGTCTACCTCAGCATATTACGCACTGAGAGTAGCGGCTTCTGACAGCCCCTTCACATTACACGATGAGAGCAGTAGATGTGTTTTTAAGACTCTTAAGGTGGCCATACACTATTACGATTGTAATTACGATCTTAAACCGACCGATACTTTGATAGACAGATGTACAATGTTAAAGGGTAGGTCCACCCCTAAATAGATTTTTAATATGCTGCTCCCCCGTCCCCCAGCCCCAACCGCATAAATATTTTTTCAGAAAGCCCCCCAAACTCTTACTTACCTCCCCTCGTTCCTCCCGCCGCACTGCCGGCCCTCTGCTTGCGAGAATGCAAGCAGAGGGGCGGGACCGGCAGTCGCGTCTGTGATTGGCTGAGCGGCAGCCAATCACGGACGCGGCTGCCGGTCATTCAGTGCAGCGGAGGAAAGCGGAGAGGTAGTAAGAGTTTGGGAGCTTTTTGAAAAAAAAATATGCGGTTGGGGCTGGGGACATGGGGGAGCAGCATATAAGGGGGTTTTGCGCTAGGGAGAGGGATAGTAGAACGGAGGGAGAGGGGAGGAGAGGGAGGGAGAGGAGGGGGAGGGAGGGGGAGAAGGGCTGCAGTGCGCAAGGCAAATATCTACCGGAGGCAAGATAGCAGGCAGAGCCCTGCTATCCTCCTGGTGGTTAGTTTTGGGACTTTGGGGGGGGTTTACAGGAGAACCCTATGGAGCTGGGATGTGAGGTAAGGATTAACTACACTACATGGTGGGGCCAGTAGTTGGGGGGATTATAGTTTTGGGGGTGGACATGCCCTTAATTGAACGTAGATGTACAATAAATATTGTTCGACATTCAATTTGTTTTGTGATTAATGTCGAATGTCATCCATTGTGAGATTACATTACATTAACATTTAATCGAAACTTCAGAAAACACTACAATCATTTTACCAATCGACTTAAAAAAATGACTTTCCCGATCGTAATTACGATCGATTTTACGATCTAATGTCGCATGATAAGAATGGGAAAATTTACAATTTTTCGGCCAATCGATGAAAATGTCTGATTGTATGTCGAATTGTACATAAAATCGGCCTAATGTATGGCCACCTTTAGACATAAGGCACAATATTCTGTAATGTGAATGAGCAGGTACCTGGCAGCCCTTGTAAATGGTTCAGTAGAGCAATGTCTGCAAGAAGACTCATTAAAAGAGCAGAGAGAAATGAAAATCTGTGCATATTATGAAAGCAGAAAGCAGGTGCAATATACATAATATTATTTCAGCAACAATGGCACTCAAAATGCATTACACCATGAAACTGTGCATTCCACACCCTACACTGCCACCTCACTTAATATGAAAGAGGATATTAAAGGACAAGTACACTGTAAAAAATTACTTTTTGAAAATAAAAAGTACCTGGGGCAGGAAGATAGGATTGATTATTCCCACCTCCCAATGTTTTGTTGAGGAATTACAGCACATACAGTTTCATCTGCCAGGTTATGGCCCTGGACCTTCTTGTATAAAAGATAGTGCTGAAGGAAGACTGACAGAAACTGTTTCTTCATGCTGCCACTCCTCATAGAAATGATATTGGGAGGCAGAAAGTTCCAATCCTTCCTCCCTGCCCCAGGTACTTTTTATTCTGTTTTTGAAAAAAAATTATATGCAGTATAGTTCTCCTTTACTTTGTCATTCCTGCATCTCAGTGCAAACTGGTATCACTCTTGTTGTGATATAAATAAGCAGCCTAACTCCCATCTGAGCCCACAGTCTGTTGTGAACCTGCATTTCAACCAAAAAGTACAAAGCTGGAAGATCAACTTTTGGTTCTTTATCTCACGTTCCTCTATTCAGACAGAGTAAAGATGCACTGAAGTGGGAAAAATGAATGGGCAGGAATAAAATTGAAACTTCATAGCTAATGATAAGTATAATTTGGGCTCTACACTATTGATACAAATGTTTTAGCACATATACAGCCTTAAAAGAGAACTATCATGTGTATAAAGATTTTTTGAAAAACAGTTAAACTTAAAAGTACTTGAGACAGGGATATAGGACTGGTAATTCCTACCTCCAAATATTGTTTCTGTGAGGAGAACCAGCCCAATGAAAACTGATTCTGACAGTCTTCCTCTTTAATACAGGAATACCTAGGACTAACCTGGAAAACAAAATCCTACCTCCCTGCCCCAGGTACTTTTCATTTCTAATTAGTTAATTTTTAGAGTATAGTTATCCTAGATTTCTAGATTTGTTTTACCTGCTGAAGACTTTTAGTGTCCTCCTCAAAATGTTCTACTCTTGTAAGTATCAATTTTACAGAATTTCCAGTATATACAGAAATCAAAAATCCATGGCTTTGACTTATAGGCCTCAGTGTATATAAATCAGATTAAATACAATATTTTACCTTTATAGTTTAGACTTACCCTCTATGAATGGCTTAAATGTCAGTTATGGTCTTTAACCTATCAAATAATGTAATTGATATATAACAACACATTTCTCCTGGAACAGGAATTCTTTATTATATTTGAGCTTAACTAAAGCTTTGAGCTGGAAACACAAACCTATATTTGTTCTCTCTTTGTTTTCCTCAGTGTTGCTTTATAGCCCTTTAATTTACTTAGGTTTCACTGGGGGAGGTCAAGAATGAAAGTAATGAGCTGAGATTTTTTACTAGGGCAGAGACTGAGTAGATGGCTTGGCTGCTTGGGTTTCCTGCTGTGAGACCCTCATTTTAAAGGATGGGGCATCAATTAGAAGACTGTTTATTTGTTTACTCATCGTATACAACACAAAGGATTTGTGTTCTGGTCCCCATACCATGTTAATGGCCCCTTAAGGGGCAAAACACTTGTTTGTTGTCATTGAAAAATTAAATTCACATTATATTTTTGAACATGATGGCAGCAGTGTGAATTTGTTTGGTTGACATGAGGAATCAATTTTCGTCTATTACTTGCTGTTTGAGGATCATAAGGGTTTTTGCAGTGTCTGCAAATTTAAAATGTCTTACCATTAGTATATGTCATAGATATTACAGTTCTTTCTGCTCCATGTATGGTGGGAAATCACAAGGAGGGATGTAGGGATTTCCATCTTCTGTCCTGTGTTTTACATACTTATGTTTCGTGTACATATCTAATGAATTTACTATCTATATCAGCAAATGAGTCATTAAAATACTTTCTTTTCAATACTAAATAAATCTTGTTTACGTTTGAAAGGTTTTTGTCCAAAAAGCATTGATGCCAGCACAGTAGAAGAAGAGTTTTTCTCATTTGAGCTTGCGTGTTGCACAGAAGCAGAGGATGCTTCTCCTCTGCAGCCCCGGGAATGGCAGTCAGCCATTGGCTGCAATAATAGTTACACAACTTTGACTTTGGCTGTGTAAGTATTGTTAGAAGCATATTTTTAAAGGTAAAGCTAGCCATACACTACAAATTTTCTTCTCTATATTCTATTATATTCGACAACTGCCTGGTCCAATCATTATGCAATCACAAACACGACCCAGCCAAAAAATGTTGCAGGAATGGTGGCAGGTAAAACTGTTCCTCCACTTTACACAAACATCCCTCTTTATCAATATTCATATCTGGGACACAGCCCTGTGACCCGTCTAGTCAGAGGTCTTTTTTAGTTTCATGCTGAACCTGGTTTAGGTCAAAACTATGTCATGAAAAGTTTGCCAGTTAAAATTATCACAAAATTGTAAAAAAAACAAACTTCTGAAATTTATGATGGTTGAAACATATTTTTTGTGTCAACAGTTTGTAGTTGCAACACTGAATTTTCATTCCTGACCACAAATACTCACAATCCTTCTGCAAACCCGCCAACGGAATAAATCTATCAGGTTTGTGCATCCCTAGTTTTAGGCTGGGTACACATGGAGGGACAATTTGTCCCGACCAAGCGCTCGCTACGAGTGAGTGCTCGGCCGAGACAAATGTCAGTCGGTCGAGGCAAATTCGGCCACGGACGAAATTGCGAACGATCAACCGTGCGGCTCCATAGGGAACCGCACGATCGATCGTGATTTTCTGAGACGTCCCATCGTCTGTTCGTCTGATCCGTCCAATCCGCTCGCCCCACATCAACCAATATTTTCGGCCAATCAACCAAAAGTGCTGTGAATCGGTCAGTCGGCCGAAAATATTGGCTGGTGTGGCTAATTTTTTGGAGGGACTGTGTTTTGCTTTTTATATATATTTATTATATCAATCTTACAAGCCATTTCAGTGGCTTGGATTATTACTGGATTATTACTAGAGTATCTTAATGGCCACATGTGGGCTAATTAATCAGTAACATTCTAGTTCATCCCAGAGGATAAGTAAATACATATTATAGTTTATTGCAGTACTCCTTACTGTAAATTATAAGGATATTAGAGTTTAATTGGAAGTTATGTGATCATATAACATCAATAGGCTGTAAGTTAACAGCCTTTTATACTGAAATGAGACTCCAATGTAATGTTGAATATCATTATGAAATTGACTATAATTTTCTTTGTCCCATAGGCAAACAAAATGACAGAAAGAGAAAGTAATTACTCTGGTGGCAAAATAATATTGTTCACTTGTGCTCCAAAGTTTTAGTTTCAGTTGACTGGCACCCATAGAGTTAATTTTAACGCTGTCCTTTTTGTGACCCAAGCCTGTCTTGTTATTCTGGAATTTATAACCTAATGATTCTCATATTTAATGCCCATTCCAATCAGAAATGTGATCATTTTCCATGGAAGTTTTAGAATATAATAACGTTTTTGATAATGTTCCCAGTAATATACCTTTACTACTTAATATTATGTTTTACAAGAATCCGCAGTACCTTAGGATTTCTCTGTTTCATTGATAATTTCATTTACCATTAATGTTTATTAATCGGTACTATCTATTGTCAGCCAAGTAAAAAAGTTAAACATGTTTTACTCCCCAGAAAAAAACCTAAATCTATTTAGCATACAAAGTGCAGCAATTAAGTTCTACCAATATTCCCAGCAGGTAATTCATTCAGACTCTAATATGTATTATTGGATTCCTCCCTGGTCTTTAGAATATACTTGTCTATGATAATGCAGAATATTTTGGTGGGCAAGTAGAATTTTAAAAATGATTATAGTGAGTACTGAAAAATGAAAACGCAGGGGGCTTAATTATCTATGCACTAAACAATAGCCAAAGCTTGAGATGGCTTATCATGGACATTTTTTCTTAAATGTATCTCATCAGTTAGATATTTTACTGTTTGGACACACAAGTAAGTTGAATAATGAAAATGTAACAAAATCATATTTTCAGTGTGCACAAGGCCCTTAAGCTCTGTAAGCATGTGCGATCATGTGGCCGAACCACAATGCACTTGTGTCAGACGATGGATATTTCGGGCAACTATCGCTTCATGTATAGACATTCATTGATGATCAAGTCATATAATTAAAACACCTGACTTCAATTTCTGATTAAACTATTCCTTTAAGGATATTGGCCAATGGATGGGTAGCATGCTGTTTAGTGGTTAACGCTGTTGCCTTGCATCGATAAAGTCCTTCAAATCTTCCCTCTGCAACATCTCCAAGGTATCTGTATGTTCTCCAGCTAAAATCTAATTGGGTAGACCAAAGATTGTGCAGATTGTGTGAAACTACAAAAATTGGTCAAATCCGCATTAAAAGTGGTCTAAATAGCCTTGGTAATGTACACTTAATCACTCAGGGACCTGGGTAATGACCTTAAGAAACGTATCAATGCCTACAATACCTAAAAATTACAGTCCGCTAGCGTGAATTTTAAAAAACAGTATTTATGAAAATACAAGGATTTCCGTAAAAACGGGGATTTCCGTAAAAACGAGGATTTTCGTAAAAACGAGGATTTTCGTTAAAACGAGGAACCGGAACCTTTTGCCTGCACAATGGCGAGTTCTGTAAGGCAGATGACACACAGTACCTCCTGGCCAAGGGGTATGATGATTTCCCCCCTGGCACCTATCATGTGCCGGCGCTGGAGGGGCTTCAGCGCCGGCTCCTGCACCGCTTCGGCTACCAGACCACTGTCTCTATCCTCCAGAGACAGTGGTCTGATCTGAAGAGGCAGAGGCCTCATTATGTTCAAGCCATGCGGCAACTGATGGAAGGCAAGTATACTTTTTATTATATTACTGTATTGTAATAAGTAGTAAAATATTTTAATTCCCTTCTGACAAAAACATATTTATTGTATATACCTTACCATTAATGCCATTACACACACCACATTGGCCACATTCCCCTATATAGTAGTTTGCACACAACAAGGGAAAGAAGGCGATGGGGGTACTGGGTTACATAATGTCCACTGCGGTTTGCCACCATTGTTGTGGGGCCAGGCAGGCTTGGCCCCACTGGACATACCCCTCACCCCATTGGCTTCTCTCCCTCAGAGTATGCTTCGTGCAAGGGAAAGCGGGTGAACGGGTAACGGGTAAGGCTTTGTAGGAACCGCACCATTGAGTTACAGCAGGCCCACACTTTGTAATATGGAGTACTGCTCTAGTGCCAGGCAGGATTGACCCAGAGCTGAAAACATTAGCCACAGAGTAGCTGTTGCGGCTGTATGAGAGGGTCAGAGTAGGTGACACCACAAAGGTGCCTTGTGGAGAGAGAAGGAAGAACAAAGTACTGCTCTCAGGCCAAGTAGGATCGACCCAATCTTAGAAAAATTAGCCACAAAGTAGCTGTTGTTGCAGAGCATTTGTTATTTCACAACTTGAATGCAGTAGAGCAAGGTAGGACCATATATGGCCCTGCCAATAAGAAAAATTTGCCATTTGCCTGCTAAGCTGGCATCAGCTAAGCCTCTAGGTGGAAAATGAGGTGGAAGGAGCAGTACGGGTGGCCAGGGGCAGGAGGCCTTCAGTCACGGGCATCAGCATCAGCAATAGGGGTGCTGTACTGAGATGTGATCCACGCTTCATTCATCTTGATGAATGTAAGGCGGTCCACATTCTCAGTGGAGAGACGGGTCCTCCTCTCTATTACAACAAGGTTAGTCCTTAAAAGGACTGTTGGGTCTCAAGATGTGTGAATACAGGGGTGGTTAACAACAAGTGCTAAACCACCACACTGAAATCCACACTCAGAAAGCTAAAAAAAAAGCTCAAAAACCACAAAAAATTCTCTCCAACTCCTACACTGTCAGGTCTCCACTAAACACACTCCAACACACTGACAAAATGGCGCCTGTGAAGCAGCCTTTTATACCCAGGGGGCTGGCAATAATCATGTTAGCTGCCATTGGATAATTTGGGACATGTGGCTTGCTCGTAATTACGAGGACCTCCGTTTTCTCCGTATTTCGAAAATACGGAGATCCTCGTAATTCCGAAAATTTTCGAAAAAAAAAAAATCCACGGTTCGGAAGTTCGGAAGGCGGAAAATCCGGAATAGTCCACCGTTCGCGGACAGGATAAATCCGCGGCGGATCCGGGTTCGGGTCCGCAAACCGGCCATCTCTAGATATTATCCTCCTTCTGATTCTGTATTGTTTTGAGGCTTTAGTAGCCCTTTAAATGGACAGCAGATTTCCCATACAGTGCCGGGGTTTAGAACTATATCCTTTTCAACTCAGACCCTTTTCAAAATTAATTTAATCTTCATAATTAAAATGTACTTATAAGGCTAGGCTAGGCTAGGCTTTATATACTGTATCTATATCTATATATGGATAATGTACCCACCTACTGTGAATTAATAGGATATAGGAAGGTCACACTATCCATATTTAGATATTAATCAATAACACTGGTACCTGCAGTCCGGGAGCCCCACGAGCCCCATGAATCGATATACAAGACCGGTGCACACAAACCTGATAAAAGTCTCCGTCTCCCAAACAGATACAGTATGTTCCAAAGTATAAGATGCATTCAGGTAGGAAACTTCAGTCTCAGAGTCATCAGCTAAAGGTAAAAACTTCAAACTTTATTCATATTCTTTAAAATCATAGATCACACATAACAATGAATATATCAATGGAGATGGGCAGCATAAAGAACTCCGCACAAGGCGCTTCGTAGTTACACGCACCACTTCCTCGGGGACTCAGAGCAACACCCACATGCTGATCATTATATATCCTCAATCATCTTCATAATTAAAATGTACTTATAAGGCTAGGTTATATTTACTGTATCTATATCTATATATGGATAATGTACCCAACTACAGTGAATTAAAGGGCATGTCCAACCCCAAAACTATAATCCCTCCACTAGTGGCCCCATTGTGTAGTGTAGTTTAATCCTTACCTTACATCCCAGCTCCATAGGGTTCTTTTGCTATCCCCCCCAAAGTCCCAAAAAACGCCCACCAGGAGTACTGCAGAGTCCATATAGGACTCTGCCTCCTGTCTCCCCTCCGGGAGAAGTTTGGCATGCGCACTGCAGCCCTTCTGCCCCTCCCTCTCCCGATTTTGAATTCCCTCCCCCTAGCGTAAAAACATTTTGATATAATATTCTCCCTGTCCCCCCATCCCCAACCGCTATAGTGTTAAGTTCAGAAAGTGCCCAAACATTACTTACCTTCTTCCCTCTTTCCTCTGCCGCACTAAACTCCCGGCAGCCGCGTCCATGATTGGCTGCCACTCAGCCAATCACAGACGCGACTGCCGGTCCCGCCCTTCTGCTTGCATTTTCTCGCAAGCAGAGGGCCTGGCAGTGTGGTGGAGGAAAGAGGGAAGGTAAGTAATATTTGGGGCACTTTCTGAACTTAATACTATAGCAGTTGGGGCTGGGGGGACAGGGAGAATATTATATCAAATTTTTTTTAGAAGGGTGGACATGCCCTTTAATAGGATATTGGAAGTCATCTTGGATTCTGTGACCTTTATAAAAAGCACTAGGGCCTCACTCTTCTGTGACTTCTAATACCCAAACATTTAAAGCAGGGGATACATTGTCCATTATATAAATCAGCTTTAGTCAAAGTGCACCTGATAAAAGATGGTATTACACCATTGGAAATAATCTGTGTCTCTGTGTACATTGTAATAACTGGAACTAGCGCTCTTAGTTATAATTTCCCTGTATTACAATCTCTCCATACATTGCTTATAAATGTAGGTACGTATTTTTAATAAACAGTTGCACTGTATTGAGAATCTACAACATGAGACCTGTTATGTTACTATAGAATATATGCACAAACGTGTACTGTAGTTCTGTTTTCTATACTTATAAATCCCTACAATTTTCTACAGATGCTGATCTGTATCCATCACAGTTCCGTTGCGTACATAAATATACAAATCTAAGTTGGGTATGGAAATGTAGAATTCTTAAAGCCAGGATCTGAAAAGAGACTACCTGCTGTCTTTCCAACAGCTAGTCCTTTCCCAAGGTTGGCACTTTATGTGTGTCAGATAATTACATGAATGACAGAATGCCTGGTTAGCTTATGGATCAGCACAAAGTTGTCACTGTGGGATTCATGAGATTTGGGAAGCTATTGATATATCTAAACCTAGAAATGAACCTCATTCATTTTCTCATCGTGGTAATGACAGATTTTGTCTCAAGGCATTAAATCAGCAGAACTACAGAGGGAATTGAGATAGTGTGCAATTCTCATATATTGACATTGTGTTTGACACAGCAGCCAAAGTTTGCCAAATCCCCAAGGCTTTTTAAATATGAAGCTCCAGCTGAAAACTGATTGTTTCACCATAATATGAAGGCCCGTATCTCTTTATGTCATACAAAATAATAAATAGGAGTTTATACCGCAAAGCAGGATTTCTTAATTCTTGTAAATGAAAATGAGCAAAGGATAGTAATATGTAATCATCTGTGCATGTTTCTGTGCTGTATGAACTAAACAATTGTTGGGTTGGTGCAATTAAAAGTCAAAAAATCAAAAGTTTACACTATTAGTCTGCAGCAAAAAATCAGATATTATTCAACTGCAGTGACCAAGTAAAAAGCCAAAAATCTGATTGGTTGTTGCAAATTAATAGCACTGGCAAATTTTTGCACCTTTTATTGCATAAGCCCATGTTAAGGTTCGTATACACGCTCAATATGTGCCTCAGCCATGACCCTCACTGCTCTGTTGTGCTACCCCTCTCTGCTTCCTGGTCACATCTGTCAACCAAAGGCGCATCAGTGACATCACACCCAATACTCGGTAGGCCTGACTAGGATAATTCTCTTCAGGGCCATCTTTGGGGAAGGTAAGTATAGGGAAAATGGGGTTTGGGGGGGGGGGATACTAAACTTAAAAATAAATGTTTTTTATGGCTGGACATGCCCTTTAATTAGCAGAAACCAATATATATATATTTTTTTTACTGGGATACTATAGCTTGATACATCTAATTAGCATTCACATGGGCAATATTTTGCACCTTTACAACAAATGACTAGAGATGGTTAAGTCTGCCAGGTTTGTTATTAAATCTGGCACTATAACACATCCCTACAAATAACCAAACAGAATAAAGGGACTATGATCCACAAGAAGGTCAATGGCAGGTCACCTTAAGCCAAGGATCTTTGGTGCGCATCGTATGTGCTGCGATAGGGATACATCAAAGAGATTACAGTGCACGTGCAGGGTAGCGCGCATGGATCGTGCAATGTTAGGATTTTGCTGCGTCGTGCGATTCCTGCAATCTCCCTAGTGTCCTTACTGCTTTTTTTGCCTGCTTATCTCTCTAGCCAATAAGATTGGGTGGTTCAATATTGTATTTCCAGAGATAGTGTAATACTAATAGTTGTATTTAGTCCAGTATTTGGTACAATTACCCTTTAATCTTAAAACTGCCCATCTAAACATCAGGGTTTTGCAATGAAAGATTTTTTTAAATTGCTTTGTAACCTTTCATATAATATAATATACCCCCTTAATGGGTGTCTATGAGACCCAACTGCATAATAATATCATTACAATCAGTAGCGCGCCAATTATAATATTCCGGAAGTGACCGTGATGATTTCCTGCATTAGAAGCTAAAGTCAGTGCAGTGCCCGAGGGGAAAGAAATGAGTGAAAAGGTCTGTAACACTTCTGGAATGTGTGCGTGTATGTGTGTGTGGGGGGTGATGGCATGGGCAGTTTCTGTGTGTGTGGGTGAAGGCATGGGCAGTTTCTGTGTGTGAAGGCATGGGCAGTTTCTGTGTGTGAAGGCATGGGCAGTTTCTGTGTGTGAAGGCATGGGCAGTTTCTGTGTGTGTGGGGAGTGAAGGCATTGGGGAAGTGACAATGAGTCCAGAAACAGGCGTGGTAGGGTTAAGAACAGCAGGCGTAATTTGCGGCATAATTTGCATACTGTAAATTATATAGATATCAGATGTCACCTCGGAGATCTGTGACCTTTATAAAAGCACTTGGCCTATATGGTCACGGAACTCCTTGGTAATATCTAATATCCTTATAATTTACAGTAGGGGGTACATTATCTACTATATAATCTACCCCATTATTGGATCCCTAAGGGACCCAACTGTCCGATAATATACTTATAATCAGCATGCTACTACATGGTAGCGCCGATTATAACCAGAAAGTCCTTAAAGGAGAACTCCACCCCCATAAGAACATCTTTTAGAAAGAACGGCCTCTTTAAAATATGTTGATATATCATAGTTTGTCCTATGAATTCATTACTGTATGCCTGCTATGCTTCTGGATGCCTCATGGAAACTGAGCAATTTAGAAACCTGTACTGAGCAGGTACTGAGACTGGGCATGCTCAGAAGAGGCAGATAGGGGATTAACATTCAGTCATTGGCTGTGATGTCAACTGTCAAATCCATAACTGACAGTTGTTACTGGAAGAACCTGGAAGCAGAAACGGGAAACAGGACATTGTGCAGGATTTCAAGTTAGACATATATTTCAGATTTCAAACTATTACCGTTTAGGGTTTTGGGGGGTGATTTACCTGTATGTAAGTTTTCATTTTAGGGCTGGACTTGCCCTTTAACTCACCCGCCCTCCCTTCCCCATCTACAGAGCCACACCAGAAACTTTACTGTATGGTGGTGTTTTGGTTCTCCAGACTCCCCCTCCTCTTCCCTTAATCATATGTGCGGTGTGTGTTCTCATGGCAGCCACAAATTAAGGCGCAAGGAGGGGGAGACCAGAAAAAACAGAATGCAGCTATACTTTCTACAGTTCGTTGCCAGTGCAAGTTCCCTTATCTTACTTGCTCTTATTTTATATTTCCACCTGCCATCCCTTGGTTACCTACAGCCTAAGGTAATGGGGGATTCTGAGGGGAGGGATGGGGGGGAGTGTAACTGTCCAGCAGGAGTCACCCTGCTGCAAGGTATCCTTGATCCAAACAAGGATTTTTCACATGGAGAGGGGGTCCTGTCACAGTCCAGTGCAGGGGAGGGGGTTGTTCTGCCATTACTTTGCAGGTAGACTCTTTAGATTAGGGAACGGGCTAGCTTTTAATTGATAATGCACCTCCTTCTTTAAATTAAAATAATATAAGCAGTTCCCTCGGAGTTCCGTACCCTGTATAAAAGAACTCGACCTGTGGCCTTGTGCTTCTATACAGTCACAGGACTCCTCTGAGACTTCTAATATCCTTATAATTTACAGTAGGGGGTGCATTATCCACTATATAATCCACAGTATGTGCTAAATTCATCACTAGTTACATTTCATTTTGTGTGGATGTAAAAAGTCTTTATAAGTTTAGACATTTTTAATAAATATATTAATTGTGCTTTTAATTTGAGGTTTAAACAAGTCACTAGTAAAATTATACTCTGCCTCATGTACAGTATGGTTGTGTCCTTAGCTCATTGAGGTACTAAAAGCAGGAGGGTAAGCCTGGTATACATGGATTGATATTTCAGCGTGATCAACTTCACACATGATAGTATAGCGGATTTGAAAGGGTTTTTTTTTTTTTTACATTTTTAGGTAAAATGGCCAAAAGCAAGGACTGGACAAAAAAAAATACCTGTGTCACTTTAATTCAATATATTGAATTTTAGTCTATTGTCCTAACTTAAATGGCCATGTATAATATTTTAGGCCATTGATTGTGCTGCCTACTAGTGACCACACAATTATTGTTGGACAAAATAATCTGCCTGGAAACTGTCCCATGTGTGCAAGCCTCTAAAAGACAAGGCACAGAGCAAGGGATTTTAGATCATGACCAAGTAGGACTGATGTGACTGGATCAAACATTGGTAGCTGATCATAAAATAATCTAGCCAATTTAATAAACTATTTGCTTTTGTTTATCCAAATAGAGAATAGCAATTTTTAAACAGCAATATGATGTCAATATAATAGGTAAGCAATTTTAATTGAATTGGAGGTGCACCAGAATCCTATTTTATTAAATGGGAACTGTGGTCTCCAAACAATTTGATTCTGAATGAAAAGCCAGGTTCCTACATTTAAAATGAGCCATCAACCACCTCTCTACGTGCTGTACATAGCCACATCTACCAAAAGGCAGAGTGAGACATTTATCTCAGGTGGCACCCCTGCACTAATTTTCACTAGTAACAGATATGATGTTGTTAAAATCATTTGAAATGGTTAGGGTACCTTTAGTAAGCTTGTTAGGCTAGGTTAGACCAGTTAGTTAGGGCCCTGCTGAATGAGTCCACCTTGACGTGGTGGCAGGCTTACAAATCTTTTGGGTGAAATCTTCTATACTACAGAAATTATGGCATTTCTAATGTATTGTATGTTTAAGCAACATGCATAGCACAGGCTTTAAAATAATTTATTTTTACCTTAAAAGGAGCAATATGGTAGTTGCAACGCAGATTGTTTGAGCAAGGGATGTAATATTTTTTTCTAGTAATTTACATTATTACTAATTGACTGTCTGAGTTACTGTTTATTGAAAGCAAGTTCAAAATTGTAAACTTTTAGCCATGCCCATCGTCAAAATCACACCCATCCACAAAGCCATATGCACTTTACACGGTAGCAGAAATAATCAATGGCGCCAGTTAAAAGTTTGGTTAGAAGTGCCCCTGGTGCTGTACAGCCCAAGATATGAAGAAACCACTGAAAGTTAGGGGTTAATCTGTGGTTGGCACATGCTCAGTACAGCAGGAGAAACCAGGAAGAGATTGGGTTATAGTGACTGAAGGAAGACTGAAGGGAGCAGGGGGGAAAATACCAACACAACCCACAGAAGAGATTGTGTAAAGTATGTACATTTTTGTCTTTTTTTAATGGAGGAGGAGATGGAGAGGGAAGAGGGGATTGTCACATGGTTTCACAGGTGGAAGCAGGAAGTGCAGGGGATCTGGTGATGCTGCTACCACGTCACACATAAAATGTAAATAAATTCAAAACTATGTAAAAAAAAGTAAAATGCGAAAATCCCTAATGTAACCTAAAGTTATTTTTGGACCACAGTTACCCTTCATATCTTGGGCTGTGTCACATGTAGAGAGGCGGTTGATGGATCATTTTAAAGGTAGGAACCAGCCTTTCATTTAAACTCAACTTGTTTGGTGACCACAGTTCCCCTTTCAAGTAATGCTCATCTTTAATACATTAACACAAATGGCTTAGCATGAACTAACTTCCTACTTCTGTCTTTTAGTTCTACTCAAACAATTGTGTCTATTCGTGTTCTTCTGACCTGCTACAAACCCCTATGATAATTCTCCCATTCTCTACTTACCGTATAACAATGCACCAAGAAGCAGGCAATAGCCTGTTACTTCTATCCTTTTTTATCCACTTTCACCAATCTCCTTCATCTTCACGCTACAGTCAGCATAAATCTATATTTATACCGTTACATAACGCATTAACCCCGGGTAGCATGATATGCTGATTTTTTTCAGTCTACATATACATTATACGATAGTATACATTCTAGCGTAGCTCCCTAGCAAAATGGGGGGGGGTCTGGGGACAACTGAAGATGACACAAATTGGTAGCTCATTCGAATTATTTTTATTAAAATGCTTCCATTTTTATAATAAGATATGTGATATGGTATAAATAACTAGATATGTACTAAGTTCCACTGTAAAGTTGGCTTTGTGATTTTAAAAACCTGATCTGATTTTGATGGATTTTTTGCACCAAAATTAAAACCTTTTCAATTGTGGCTTTAAAGAGATGCAAAAGATTGCAACTTACCATTCACTATCACACAAAGGGGTGACTAAATCACTGGAACAAGTGCAGGTCAATTGAGAGATTTCCCCCATTGATCCCACACCGCATGCATAAGACTACCATACTGTTTTCTTTAGTCATTACATGTAGATAATTATTGTAAATACAGTATGTTTAAACCATTAATGCATGTTCCCAATGTCATTTTCCAGATTCTTGTGCAATTTTCAGACAAATATTATGGCTATTAGCATTTAAAGGGGAACTAAAGTCTCAAGACAACATTGTCCCAATAGACAGAGCACATTCACAAACATACAAAAAGCTGTGTCTCACCTCTCCCTTTGCTGTGGCCATTGGGTGATTTATGAAAATAACCTGTGAGTACTAGGGGTCAGCTCCCACAATCCACCTTAGCTGGGTAAACCTCCAGCTAAGTGTGTGCATACAGGCAAATGCTCCGTAGAGCTCAACAGATCAAAACAAGGACATTTATACAAAAAGAAAAGTAATCTTTGCAGTGTATTTCATAGATAGCATGGATGTAAGAAACAGAATACTTACATTTGAGCAAAAATAAAAGTAAGTGTGGGGAATAGAACCTGCAACTTGTACATTTACTCTGTCTTGCTAAAAGCAGAACTCTTACCTCTAGGCTAAGAGAGACACTATATAAACCACTGGTACATGTAAAATATTGTACTAGGAACATAATGTGAACAAAAAATAAAGATACATTGGGGGAATCAAACTCTTGACTTTCTGAACTGTATGTGTCTAATCCTAGCGTCTTACAAGATGAGCCACCACTGAATAAGCTGAAAGCCTAGGAACATTTAGAAGCTTTATTTTTTGCATGGAATATAATAGAAACAAAAAAGGAATAGCTGGGGTACTGAACTTGTGATCTTCTAAACTGTATGTGTCTAAACCTAGCGTCTTACAAGGTGAGCCACCACTGAATAGGAGCACCAAATTAAACCTTAGTTCATTCTAAAAAAGATTTTGTTAATTTGTTTCAAATCATTTAAAAGTGTGATACAATCATTTTTCAGATGGCAACTTACCTATATTGCAGGGGAGTGCAGGTAAGTTGTATAGAGTAACAGACATCATAGAGGGGCAATAAAATCCCCTGCAATCATCATGCTTGGGATGTATTAAATACTTTGCTGCCATTAATACTAGGGTTGGACTAGAACTTGAATTTGAAGATGAGTTCGAGACGGATTTTATGAGTTTGTACAAACTCTGGTCTTTTTTGGACTCTTTTACATAATTCTGGACTTGAATTTTGCAGACCAATTTGAACATTCGATGATTCGATGAACATTCGATGATTCTCAAAATATTTAAATCGATAACCCTCTGCTTTAGTGCTCTATAACCCTCGAATGCGGCGTTCTCTAACCCTCGAATTTGGCGATAACCCTCGACTTTAGAGCTCCATAATTCTTGAATGCGTTATTCGGTAATCCTTGAATTTGGCAATAACCCTTGACTTTTAGTGCTTCATAACTCTAGAAGTGGTGGAGAAGTTTGTTTTTTTTCTTGAGGGTTCCACAAGGATTTAAAGGTTGAAAAACACTGGATCCCCAGTTATTATTGAAAGATTAATCAGCCCTTATTGGTACCGTATTTCAACTAATCCATATTCACTTCTTTTTTCCTTTCAGAAGACTTACATACTTGCAAACTAGCAGTTGTAGTTTTACATGAATCTATTACTTTTATCTATTATAACACATCAGTATCAGTATATTCAAATATTCCTAATATTTATAACACAGCAAGAAATGTTATCACTATCATGTTAACTATTTTTTGCCATTACACTATAAAACATTACGTACAGAAGCCCATAAATGCACAGCTTGTTACTGAAAAGCATCCCAAAAGAAACAGATTATGAACTGAAATTTCTCTTAAAATGTGTGTGTCTTTTTTGATGTTGAGTACTAACATGTATGATAGCATAACCATATATTGAAAATATATACAAGAACCTGGGAAGAAAACATGCTAGAACATATCGGTTAATGATAGCCGGAATGGCCATTAGTGAACATGTTGCATTGTTGAAATTAGTGAGTAATGAGTCCCAGGTTTGAAACAAACCTGATCTCAATTCAGAATCTGATGTAAATCTGACGTTATTATTAAAAATTGTGTTTTAAAATTGCAATTGAATATTTGAAAATTTCACATTCAATTGCAATTAAAAATAGATTTTCGGAACATAGCTTTCTATGGAAAGACTAAAAAAAAGTTAACAAAACTCCAAATAAGTATGAATGATTAATATAAAAGATTGACATTTTGAGTGATAAACCTTGTCCAGTTGTTTGTAAATGACACTAAAGTATTGTCAAGAGTTTTTCTAGAAAAAGTTATTCCATTACATGAGACACTATGTAATGACCAATACAGTTATCATTTATGACTAATAATAATATAAATGATGTCATAATAAAAGTCTGACTCCTTTTTCTCACGTTGTTCTTGTCCCTAATATGGTAAATATTGTTTACACTATAAATACCAGATAATTTAATGTAAAAGTCACCCTTAAAAGAACAAAAAACAGAACAGTAGGAAAGAAAATAAAATCTGACAGACAATGGTTATTTTGCACTAAAAAGGCAGGTATAAACTGTAGCGCTTATTGCAGGTCACATGTTTAGGTGCTTTTAAAGTAACAACAAAATTTAGGATCCATGAAACATCTTATTAGCTCTCCCAATATAGACTCCAAGAACAAAAAAGGAAAAAAAAAAACAATAATATGGTTAATAACAGAGGAGGTAATGAAACATTTTCCAACTGGGCACATGTCAGAACTCATTATATTTGGAGCAGATTTGCATAATTCAAGAAGCATCAAATTAAATTTGCATAATTCCTTTGATTACACTTGTTATTAAATGTAAGTGACATTGATTTACAAAATGGCCCAATATAAGGTTAATAGCAAATGTCACCTTCTACAGGGTGAAGCATTTGTAGAGGCGGGGGATGCCATTACAGAGTGAAATAAAAACAAGTGTCGGGGAATATGTTTTTTGATCTGTTTCTACAGCACACATTACTATTGGTTCTAGAGATGCAATTTTCTTGGCTGTGCTAGAGAAAAGACTGGAGATGTTTTTTGTGGAGAAAGGGAGGAGGGGTTACTTGGCTTCATGTGGACAAGAGATAATTACGATTGGCTGCCAATTGGAATTGATGTTCCTTGATTCCATTACCTTTAAGCTCCAGTAGTAAGTCACTGCTTTTCTTGGGACTTCATTAATAAGAACCCTTAAGCTGAATCCATCATTTTCCTCTGTTAGTCAAAGAGTGTGAGATGGTGTTCCATCCAGCTAAGCCTCATTAGTAAGAACACCAAGAGCAGGATATGAGCCATATATTCATATGCCTTCAAAGCCCACAAAACATTTTAGATGGTGAATGCTCTCCCATCAGAAACACATTTTACAGATTATTCAGTATCTTAAGGCAGTGCATGGTGTGCTAGTAGGAAAGCCAATGTTTTTTTGAATATATCACCAGATAAAATATGTTTTTGCCTTTGAATGCATAGCCATTTCCTGTTTGTAATGATATCCTAAACTCTATGTTAAATAGGAGTATTTCCAATCTGAAATAAACTAATAATTACAACACAAGTCATTAAGTTGTCATATCAACAGGATCCTATTATGATGTTTTTGACAGAAGTTTTTTAATATAATATTAGCCTTGTGTATTTGACTTTACTGTCTAAGTATCTTTGTCTCTCTCTCTTCCTGATTACATTTTTCATAAGAATGAAAAATATTTTATCTAAATTACATAATCATCAATATGTGGGTTTCCAGCTATGTCTAAAGGGACTATAATAAGAGAATGTCCACCCTTTTTTTTCTACAAGTAAACACCCTCCCAAACCCCAAGATAATAATACTCACATTTTCCATAAGTGCCTCAAAAAGAATTTATTAGCTCCACTGGAGATTGCCACATTTGCCTCCTCTGAAAGCTGTGCAGAGCTCAAAGAGCTTTCGAAATGATATCCACATGTCCATAACCAACCAATGGCAGCTTATTTGAGTATTGCCAGCACCTTGGGTATAAAAGGCCAGCGCCATTTTGTCAGTGTTAGAGTGTGTTTAGTGGAGACCTGACAATGTAGGAGTTGGAGAGAGTTTTTTGTGCTTTTTGAGCTTTGTGTGTGTGGATTTCAGTGTTTTAACCACCCCTGTATTCACACATCTTGAGACCCAACAGTCCTTTTAAGGACTAACCTTCCTTGTGAGACCCAAAAGTCCTTTTAAGTACTAACCCCCCATATAAGTCCTTTGGACAATTTTTGAGTTAGACCTTTTAGAGGTCTTGGTGTCCTGTTTTTTTTTGTTTGTCTTTCTCATTTCCAGAAACAGATCCCTCATCTGCAAATTTATTTATAAAAAGTAAATAATAATAATAATAATAATAATAATTTTTGTGTGTACTTGTCCTTTAACTAACATTTACTAACTGTTACGTTAAAATTTACTAACACTAACTAACATTAACTAACATATGCACTTTGAGTCTTTTAGGAGAAAAGCACTAAAGGCCCCGCAATGGTTTGTGGCAGTTTGCGAAGTGCTATCGCCAATCACAAGTGCTATAAAAATAACAAGAAAAGTGCAGTAACTTCATATAGTGGTTATACATAGACAGAGCTTGACAGAAAGATCTGCTGCAGAACCTCCTGATTAGAGTGGTGCAAAAGGTGGTGTTTTATACAACTCAAGCACAGATAAAATGTAATATATAAATGTGATACTTGCCTTGGTCTGGATGTCCTGGACATAGTTACGCCGCTGTCGCTTCAAGTCCGACCACCTCTTTAGCAGTTGTGAGGTGGTCAGCTGGATTTGAAACTGCGTTAGCAGTTTCCTCTGCAAGTGGCACATAATGCGCCTTTTGCACTCCTTTATATTTGGGGTGCCGATTGGCATCCCATCGTACCCTCGCCTAGTAAGGTACTCCACTACCACACACTGCCCTTCCATGCTGGGCATGTTGTCTGTAGGCTAACTAATAGTGGAATAACACACACCCACATTCGAGGGTCGATTTTAGAGCCTGGATTGCATATAGAAAGTCAATGGGAAGAGGGGATTATAATCTAATACAGAAAAATCAAATAGGCGTGTTAAATGTCTATACATCAATACGCGAGTAAATATCGAATTAACAAATATGCAAGTAAATTGTCTATATACTAATGTGCGAGTAAATATCGAATTAACGAATATGCAAGTAAAATGTCAATATAACAATACACGAGTAAATATCGAATTATCGAATCTGCAAGTAAAATGTCTATTATACCAATACGCCAGTAAATATCGAATTATCAAATCCGTGAGTATAATGTCTATTATATCAATACGCCAGTAATATCCATTATATCGAATCCATGAGTAAAATGTCTATTATACCAATATGCGAGTAAATTTGAATTATCGAATCCCGAGTTAAATGTCTATTATACCAATACGCAAATAAATACCGAATAACGATACGCAAGTAAAACGTCTATAATACCATATCGAGTATATATCAATTATCGAATCTGCGAGTAAAATGTCTATTATACCAATATGCAAGTAAATATCGAATGAAATCCAGAATCCGCGAGTTAAATGTCTATTATACCAATACGCAAATAAATACCGAATAAACGAATACGCAAGTAAAACGTCTATAATACCAATATGCGAGTAAGTATATATCAAATTATCGAATCTCGAGTAAAATGTCATTTATACCAATATGCAAGTAAATATCGATTATCGAATCCGCGAGTTAAATGTCTATTATACCAATACGCAAATAAATACTGAATAAACGAATATGCAAGTAAAATGTCTATCATACCAATACGCGAGTAAATATCAAATTATCGAATCCGCGAGTAAAATGTCTATATACCAACGCGAGTAAAATGTCTATTATACCAATATGCAAGTAAATATCGAATTATCGAATCCGCTAATAAAATGTCTATTATAACAATACACGAGTAAATATCGAATTATCGAATCCGCAAGTAAAATGTCTATTATACCAATACGCGAGTAAAATGTCTATTATACCAATATGCAAGTAAATATCGAATTATCGAATCCGCGAGTAAAATGTCTATTATACCAATACGCGAGTAAATATCGAATTATCAAATCTGCAAGTAAAATGTCTATTATACCAATACGCCAGTAAATATCGAATTATCAAATCCGTGAGTATAATGTCTATTATATCAATACGCGAGTAAATATCGAATTATCGAATCCATGAGTAAAATGTCTATTATACCAATATGCGAGTAAATATTGAATTATCGAATCCGCGAGTTAAATGTCTATTATACCAATACGCAAATAAAAACCGAATACGCAAGTAAAACGTCTATAATACCAATATGCGAGTATATATTTTACTTGCATATTGGTATAATAGACATTTTACTCGCAGATTCGATAATTTGATATATACTCGCATATTGTATTATAGACGTTTTCTTGCGTATTCGTTTTTATTTGCGTATTGGTATAATAGACATTTAACTCGCGGATTCGATAATTCAATATTTACTCGCATATTGGTATAATAGACATTTTACTCATGGATTCGATAATTCGATATTTACTCGCGTATTGATATAATAGACATTATACTCACGGATTTGATAATTCGATATTTACTGGCGTATTGGTATAATAGACATTTTACTTGCAGATTTGATAATTCGATATTTACTCGCGTATTGGTATAATAGACATTTACTCGCGGATTCGATAATTCGATATTACTTGCATATTGGTATAATAGACATTTTACTCGCGTATTGGTATAATAGACATTTTACTTGCGGATTCGATAATTCGATATTTACTCGTGTATTGTTATAATAGACATTTTATTAGCGGATTCGATAATTCGATATTTACTTGCATATTGGTATAATAGACATTTTACTATCGCGTATTGGTATAATAGACATTTACTCGCGGATTCGATAATTTGATATTACTCGCGTATGGTATGATAGACATTTTACTTGCATATTCGTTTATTCAGTATTATTTGCGTATTGGTATAATAGACATTTAACTCGCGGATTCGATAATTCGATATTTACTTGCATTTGGTATAATAGACATTTTACTCGCAGATTCGATAATTTGATATATACCATTATTGGTATTATAGACGTTTACTTGCGTATTCGTTTATTCGGTATTTATTTGCGTATTGGTATAATGACATTTAACTCGCGGATTCGATAATTCAATATTTACTCGCATATTGGTATAATAGACATTTACCATGGATTCGATAATTGGATATTTACTGGCGTATTGATATAATAGACATTATACTCACGGATTTGATAATTCGATATTTACTGGCGTATGTGTATAAGACATTTTACTTGCAGATTCGATAATTCGATATTTACTCGTGTATTGTTATATTGACATTTTACTTGCATATTCGTTTAATTCGATATTACTCGCACATTAGTATATAGACAATTTACTTGCATATTTGTTAATTCGATATTTACTCGCGTATGATGTATAGACATTAACACGCCTATTTGATTTTTCTGTATTAGATTATAATCCCCTCTTCCCATTGACTTTCTATATGCAATCCAGGCTCTAAAATCGACCCTCGAATGTGGGTGTGTGTTATTCCACTATTAGTTAGCCTACAGACACATGCCCAGCATGGAAGGCAGTGTGTGGTAGTGGAGTACCTTACTAGGCGAGGGTACGATGGGATGCCAATCGGCACCCCCAAATATAAAGGAGTGCAAAAGGCGCATTATGTGCCACTTGCAGAGGAAACTGCTAACGCAGTTTCAAATCCAGCTGACCACCTCACAACTGCTAAAGAGGTGGTCGGACTTGAAGCGACAGCGGCGTAACTATGTCCAGGACATCCACCAAGGCAAGTATCACATTTATATATTACATTTTATCTGTGCTTGAGTTGTATAAAACACCACCTTTTGCACCACTCTAATCAGGAGGTTCTGCAGCAGATCTTTCTGTCAAGCTCTGTCTATGTATCCACTATATGAAGTTACTGCACTTTCTTGTTATTTTTATAGCACTTGTGATTGGCGATAGCACTTCGCAAACTGCCCAAACCATTGCGGGGCCTTTAGTGCTTTTCTCCTAAAAGACTCAAAGTGCATATGTTAGTTAATGTTAGTTAGTGTTAGTAAATTTTAACGTAACAGTTAGTAAATGTTAGTTAAAGGACAAGTACACACAAAAATTATTATTATTTATTATTATTATTTACTTTTTATAAATAAATTTGCAGATGAGGGATCTGTTTCTGGAAATGAGAAAGACAAACAAAAAAACAGGACACCAAGACCTCTAAAAGGTCTAACTCAAAATTGTCCAAAGGACTTATATGGGGGGTTAGTACTTAAAAGGACTTTTGGGTCTCACAAGGAGGTTAGTCCTTAAAAGGACTGTTGGGTCTCAAGATGGTGTGAATACAGGGGTGGTTTAAAACACTGAAATCCACACACACAAACTCAAAAGCACAAAAAAACTCTCTCCAACTCCTACATTGTCAGGTCTCCACTAAACACACTCTAACACTGACAAAATGGCGCGGCCTTTTATACCCAAGGTGCTGGCAATACTCAAATAAGCTGCCATTGGTTGGTTATGGACATGTGGATATCATTTCGAAAGCTCTTTGAGCTCTGCACAGCTTTCAAGGAGGCAAATGTGGCAATCTCCAGTGGAGCTAATAAATTCTTTTGAGGCACTTATGGAAAATGTGAGTATTATTATCTTGGGGTTTGGGAGGGTGTTTACTGTAGAAAAAAAAGGGTGGACATTCTCTATTATAGTCCCTTTAGACATAGCTGGAAACCCACATATTGATGATTATGTAATTTAGATAAAATATTTTTCATTCTTATGAAAAATGTAATCAGGAAGAGAGAGAGACAAAGTACTTAGACAGTAAAGTCAAATACACAAGGCTAATATTATATTAAAAAACTTCTGTCAAAAACATCATAATAGGATCCTGTTGATATGACAACTTAATGACTTGTGTTGTAATTATTAGTTTATTTCAGATTGGAAATACTCCTATTTAACATAGAGTTTAGGATATCATTACAAACAGGAAATGGCTATGCATTCAAAGGCAAAAACATATTTTATCTGGTGATATATTCAAAAAAACATTGGCTTTCCTACTAGCACACCATGCACTGCCTTAATATACTGAATATCTGTAAAATGTGTTTCTGATGGGAGAGCATTCACCATCTAAAATGTTTTGTGGGCTTTGAAGGCATATGAATATATGGCTCATATCCTGCTCTTGGTGTTCTTACTAATGAGGCTTAGCTGGATGGAACACCATCTCACACTCTTTGACTAACAGAGGAAAATGAGGATTCAGCTTAAGGGTTCTTATTAATGAAGTCCCAAGAAAAGCAGTGACTTACTACTATGAGCTTAAAGGTAATGGAATCAAGGAACATCAATTCCAATTGGCAGCCAATCGTAATTATCTCTTGTCCACATGAAGCCAAGTAACCCTCCTCCCTTTCTCCACAAAAAACATCTCCAGTCTTTTCTCTAGCACAGCCAGAAAATTGCATCTCTAGAACCAATAGTAATGTGTGCTGTGAAACAGATCAAAAAACATATTCCCCGACACTTGTTTTTATTTCACTCTGTAATGGCATCCCCCGCCTCTACAAATGCTTCACCCTGTAGAAGGTGACATTTGCTATTAACCTTATATTGGGCCATTTTGTAAATCAATGTCACTTACATTAATAACAATGTATCAAAGGAATTATGCAAATTTAATTTGATGCTTCTTGAATTATGCAAATCTCTCCAAATATAATGAGTTTCTGACATGTGCCCAGTTGGAAAATGTTTCATTACCTCCTCTGTTATTAACCATATTATTGTTTTTTTTTTTCTTTTTTGTTCTTGGAGTCTTATTGGGAGAGCTAATAAGATGTTTCATGGATCCTAAATTTTGTGTTACTTTAAAAGCACCTAAACATGTGACCTGCAATAAGCGCTACAGTTTATACCTGCCTTTTTAGTGCAAAATAACCATTGTCTGTCAGATTTTATTTTCTTTCCTACTGTTCGTTTTTTGTTCTTTTAAGGGTGACTTTTACATTAAATTATCTGGTATTTATAGTGTAAACAATATTTACCATATTGGGACAAGAACAACGTGAGAAAAAGGAGTCAGACTTTTATTGACATCATTTATATTATTATTAGTCATAAATGATAACTGTATTGGTCATTACATAGTGTCTCATGTAATGGAATAACTTTTCTAGAAAAACTCTTGACAATACTTTAGTGTCATTTACAAAACAACTGGACAAGGTTTATCACTCAAAATGTCAATCTTTTATTAATCATTCATACTTATTTGGAGTTTTGTTAACTTTTTTTAGTCTTTCCATAGAAAGCTATGTTCCGAAAATCTATTTTTAATTGCAATTGAATGTGAAATTTTCAAATATTCAATGCAATTTTAAAACACAATTTTTATAATAACGTCAGATTACATCAGATTCTGAATTGAGATCAGGTTTGTTTCAAACCTGGGACTCATTACTCACTAATTTCAACAATGCAACATGTTCACTAATGGCCATTCCGGCTATCATTAACGATATGTTCTAGCATGTTTTCTTCCCAGGTTCTTGTATATATTTTCAATATATGGTTATGCTATCATACATGTTAGTACTCAACATCAAAAAAGACACACACATTTAAGAGAAATTTCAGTTCAATATCTGTTTCTTTTGGGATGCTTTTCAGTAACAAGCTGTGCATTTATGGGCTTCTGTACGTAATGTTTTATAGTGTAATGGCAAAAAATAGTTACATGATAGTGATAACATTTCTTGCTGTGTTATAAATATTGGAATATTTGAATATACTGATACTGATGTGTTATATAGATAAAAGTAATAGATTCATGTAAACTACAACTGCTAGTTTGCAAGTATGTAAGTCTTCTGAAAGGAAAAAAGAAGTGAATATGGATTAGTTGAAATACGGTACCAATAAGGGCTGATTAATCTTTCAATAATAACTGGGGATCCAGTGTTTTTCAACCTTTAAATCCTTGTGGAACCCTCAAGAAAAAAAACAAACTTCTCCACCACTTCTAGAGTTATGAAGCACTAAAAGTCAAGGTTATTGCCAAATTCAAGGATTACCGAATAACGCATTCAAGAATTATGGAGCTCTAAAGTCGAGGGTTATCGCCAAATTCGAGGGTTAGAGAACGCCGCATTCGAGGGTTATAGAGCACTAAAGCAGAGGGTTATCGATTTAAATATTTTGAGAATCATCGAATGTTCATCGAATCATCGAATGTTCAAATTGGTCTGCAAAATTCAAGTCCAGAATTATGTAAAAGAGTCCAAAAAAGACCAGAGTTTGTACAAACTCATAAAATCCGTCTCGAACTCATCTTCAAATTCAATTTCTAGTCCAACCCTAGTATTAATGGCAGCAAAGTATTAATACATCCCAAGCATGATGATTGCAGGATTTTATTGCCCCTCTATGATGTCTGTTACTCTATACAACTTACCTGCACTCCCCTGCAATATAGGTAAGTTGCCATCTGAAAAATGATTGTATCACACTTTTAAATGATTTGAAACAAATTAACAAAATCTTTTTTAGAATGAACTAAGGTTTAATTTGGTGCTCCTATTCAGTGGTGGCTCACCTTGTAAGACGCTAGGTTTAGACACATACAGTTTAGAAGATCACAAGTTCAGTACCCCAGCTATTCCTTTTTTGTTTCTATTATATTCCATGCAAAAAATAAAGCTTCTAAATGTTCCTAGGCTTTCAGCTTATTCAGTGGTGGCTCATCTTGTAAGACGCTAGGATAGATAACACTACAGTTCAGAAAGTCAAGAGTTTGATTCCCCCAATGTATCTTTATTTTTTGTTCACATATGTCCTAGTACAATATTTTACATGTACCAGTGGTTTATATAGTGTCTCTCTTAGCCTAGAGGTAAGAGTTCTGCTTTTAGCAAGACAGAGTAAATGTACAAGTTGCAGGTTCTATTCCCCACACTTACTTTTATTTTTGCTCAAATGTAAGTATTCTGTTTCTTACATCCATCTATCTATGAAATACACTGCAAAGATTACTTTTCTTTTGTATAAATGTCCTTGTTTTGATCTGTTGAGCTCTACGGAGCATTTGCCTGTATGCACACACTTAGCTGGAGGTTTACCCAGCTAAGGTGGATTGTGGGAGCTGACCCCTAGTACTCACAGGTTATTTTCATAAATCACCCAATGGCCACAGCAAAGGGAGAGGTGAGACACAGCTTTTTGTATTTTTGTGAATGTGCTCTGTCTATTGGGACAATGTTGTCTTGAGACTTTAGTTCCCCTTTAAAGCTAATAGCCATAATATTTGTCTGAAAATTGCACAAGAATCTGGAAAATGACATTGGGAACATGCATTAATGGTTTAAACATACTGTATTTACAATAATTATCTACATGTAATGACTAAAGAAAACAGTATGGTAGTCTTATGCATGCGGTGTGGGATCAATGGGGAATCTCTCAATTGACTGCACTTGTTCCAGTGATTTAGTCACCCTTTGTGTGATAGTGAATGGTAAGTTGCAATCTTTTGCATCTCTTTAAAGCCACAATTGAAAAGGTTTTAATTTTGGTGCAAAAAATCCATCAAAATCAGATCAGGTTTTTAAAATCACAAAGCCAACTTTACAGTGGAACTTATACATATCTAGTTATTTATACCATACACATATCTTATTATAAAAATGGAAGCATTTTAATAAAATAATTCGAATGAGCTACCAATTTGTGTCATCTTCAGTTTCCCCAGACCCCCCCCCATTTTGCTAGGGAGCTACGCTAAAGGTATACTATCGTATAATGTATATGTAGACTGAAAAAATCAGCATATAGCATATCATGCTACCCGGGTTAATGCGTTATGTAACGGTATAAATATAGATTTATGCTGACTGTAGCGTGAAGATGAAGGAGATTGGTGAAAGTGGATAAAAAAGGATAGAAGTAACAGGCTATTGCCTGCTTCTGTGGTGCATTGTTATACGGTAGTAGAGAATGGGAGAATTATCATAGGGGTTTGTAGCAGGTCAGAAGAACACGAATAGACACAATTGTTTGAGTAGAACTAAAAGACAGAAGTAGGAAGTTAGTTCATGCTAAGCCATTGTGTTAATGTATTAAAGATGAGCATTACTTGAAAGGGGAACTGTGGTCACCAAACAAGTTGAGTTTAAATGAAAGGCTGGTTCCTACCTTTAAAATGATCCATCAACCGCCTCTCTACATGTGACACAGCCCAAGATATGAAGGGTAACTGTGGTCCAAAAATAACTTTAGGTTACATTAGGGATTTTCGCATTTTACTTTTTTTTACATAGTTTTGAATTTATTTACATTTTATGTGTGGACGTGGTAGCAGCACATCACCAGATCCCTGCACTTCCTGCTTCCACCTGTGAAACCATGTGACAATCCCCTCTCCCTCTCCATCTCCTCCTCCATTAAAAAAGACAAAATGTACATACTTTACACAATCTCTTCTGTGGGTTGTGTTGGTATTTCCCCCCTGCTCCCTTCAGTCTTCCTTCAGTCACTATAACCCAATCTCTTCCTGGTTTCTCTGCTGTACTGAGCATGTGCCAACCACAGATTAACCCTAACTTTCAGTGGTTCTTCTCTATACTTGGGCTGTACAGCACCAGGGGCACTTCTAACCAACACTTTTAACTGGCGCCATTGATTATTTCTGCTACCGTGTAAAGTGCATATGGCTTTGTGGATGGGTGTGATTTTGACGATGGGCATGGCTAAAAGTTTACAATTTTGAACTTGCTTTCAATAAACAGTAACTCAGACAGTCAATTAGTAATAATGTAAATTACTAGAAAAAAATATTACATCCCTTTGCTCAAACAATCTGCGTTGCAACTACCATATTGCTCCTTTTAAGGTAAAAATAAATTATTTTAAAGCCTGTGCTATGCATGTTGCTTAAACATACAATACATTAGAAATGCCATAATTTCTGTAGTATAGAAGATTTCACCCCAAAAGATTTGTAAGCCTGCCACCACGTCAAGGTGGACTCATTCAGCAGGGCCCTAACTAACTGGTCTAACCTAGCCTAACAAGCTTACTAAAGGTACCCTAACCATTTCAAATGATTTTAACAACATCATATCTGTTACTAGTGAAAATTAGTGCAGGGTGCCACCTGAGATAAATGTCTCACTCTGCCTTTTGGTAGATGTGGCTATGTACAGCACGTAGAGAGGTGGTTGATGGCTCATTTTAAATGGAGAACCTGGCTTTTCATCAGAATCAAATTGTTTGGAGACCACAGTTCCCATTTAATAAAATAGGATTCTGGTGCACCTCCAATTCAATTAAATTGCTTACCTATTATATTGACATCATATTGCTGTTTAAATTGCTATTCTCTATTTGGATAAACAAAAGCAAATAGTTTATTAAATTGGCTAGATTATTTTATGATCAGCTACCAATGTTTGATCCAGTCACATCATCCTACTTGGTCATGATCTAAAATCCCTTGCTCTGTGCCTTGTCTTTTAGAGGCTTGCACACATGGGACAGTTTCCAGGCAGATTATTTTGTCCAACAATAATTGTGTGGTCACTAGTAGGCAGCACAATCAATGGCCTAAAATATTATCATGGCCATTAAGTTAGGACAATAGACTAAAATTCAATATATTGAATTAAAGTGACACAGGTATTTTTTTTGTCCAGTCCTTGCTTTTGGCCATTTTACCTAAAAATGTAAAAAAAAAAAAAACCCTTTCAAATCCGCTATACTATCATGTGTGAAGTTGATCACGCTGAAATATCAATCCATGTATACCAGGCTTACCCTCCTGCTTTAGTACCTCAATGAGCTAAGGACACAACCATACTGTACATGAGGCAGAGTATAATTTTACTAGTGACTTGTTTAAACCTCAAATTAAAGCAACATTTAATATTTATTAAAATGTCTAAACTATAAAGACTTTTTACATCCACACAATGAAATGTAACTAGTGATGAATTTAGCACATACTGTGGATTATATAGTGGATAATGCACCCCTACTGTAAATTATAAGGATATTAGAAGTCTCAGAGGAGTCCTGTGACTGTATAGAAGCACAAGGCCACAGGTCGAGTTCTTTTATAAGGGTACGGAACTCCGAGGGAACTGCTTATATTATTTTAATTTAAAGAAGGAGGTGCATTATCAATTAAAAGCTAGCCCGTTCCCTAATCTAAAGAGTCTACCTGCAAAGTAATGGCAGAACACCCCCCTCCCTGCACTGGACTGTGACAGGACCCCCTCTCCTGTGAAAAATCCTTGTTGTGGATCAAGGATACCTTGCAGCAGGGTGACTCCTGCTGGACAGTTACACTCCCCCCATCCCTCCCCTCAGAATCCCCCATTACCTTAGGCTGTAGGTAACCAAGGGATGGCAGGTGGAAATATAAAAAGAGCAAGTAAGATAAGGGAACTTGCACTGGCAACGAACTGTAGAAAGTATAGCTGCATTCTGTTTTTTCTGGTCTCCCCCTCCTTGCGCCTTAATTTGTGGCTGCCATGAGAACACACACACGCACATATGATTAAGGGAAGAGGAGGGGAGTCTGGAGAACCAAAACACCACATACAGTAAAGTTTCTGGTGTGGCTCTGTAGATGGGGAAGGGAGGGCGGGTGAGTTAAAGGGCAAGTCCAGCCCTAAAATGAAAACTTACATACAGGTAAATCACCCCCCAAAACCCTAAACGGTAATAGTTTGAAATCTGAAATATATGTCTAACTTGAAATCCTGCACAATGTCCTGTTTCCCGTTTCTGCTTCCAGGTTCTTCCAGTAACAACTGTCAGTTATGGATTTGACAGTTGACATCACAGCCAATGACTGAATGTTATCCCCTATCTGCCTCTTCTGAGCATGCCCAGTCTCAGTACCTGCTCAGTACAGGTTTCTAAATTGCTCAGTTTCCATGAGGCATCCAGAAGCATAGCAGGCATACAGTAATGAATTCATAGGACAAACTATGATATATCACATATTTTAAAGAGGCCGTTCTTTCTAAAAGATGTTCTTATGGGGGTGGAGTTCTCCTTTAAGGACTTTCTGGTTATAATCGCGCGCTACCATGTAGTAGCATGCTGATTATATATATCGGACGTTGGGTCCCTTAGGGATCCAATAATGGGGTAGATTATATAGTAGATAATGTACCCCTACTGTAAATTATAGGATATTAGATATTACAAGGAGTTCCGTGACCATATAGGCCAAGTGCTTTTATAAAGGTCACAGATCTCCGAGGTGACATCTGATATCTATATAATTTACAGTATGCAAATTAGCCGCAAATTCGCCTGCTGTTCTTAACCCTACCACGCTGTTTCTGGACTCATTGTCACTTCCCCAATGCCTTCACTCCCCACACACACAGAAACTGCCCATGCCTTCACAACAGAACTGCCCATGCCTTCCCCACAGAAACTGCTGCCATGCTTCACACACAGAAACTGCCCATGCCTTCAACCCACACACACGAAACTGCCCATGCCATCACCCCCACACACACATACACGCACACATTCCGAAGTGTTACAGACCTTTTCACTCATTTCTTTCCCCTCGGGCACTGCACTGACTTTAGCTTCTAATGCAGGAAATCATCACGGTCACTTCCGGAATATTATAATTGGCGCGCTACTTGATTGTAATGATATTATTATGCAGTTGGGTCTCATAGACACCCATTAAGGGGTATATTATATTATATGAAAGGTTCAAAGCAATTTAAAAAAATCTTCATTGCAAAACCCTGATGTTTAGATGGGCAGTTTTTAAGATTAAAGGGTAATTGTACCAAATACTGGACTAAATACAAACTATTAGTATTACACTATCTCTGGAAATACAATATTGAACCACCCAATCTTATTGGCTAGAGAGATAAGCAGGCAAAAAAAGCAGTAAGGACACTAGGGAGATTGCAGGAATCGCACGACGCGCAGCAAATCCTAACATTGCACGATCCATGCGCGCTACCCTGCACGTGCACTGTATCTCTTTGATGTATCCCTATCGCAGCACTACGATGCGCACCAAAGATCCTTGCTTAAGGTGACCTGCCATTGACCTTCTTGTGATCATAGTCCCTTTATTCTGTTTGGTTATTTGTAGGGATGTGTTATAGTGCCAGATTTAATAACAAACCTGGCAGACTTAACCATCTCTAGTCATTTGTTGTAAAGGTGCAAAATATTGCCCATGTGAATGCTAATTAGATGTATCAAGCTATAGTATCCCAGTAAAAAAAATATATATATTGGTTTCTGCTAATTAAGGGCATGTCCAGCCATAAAAAACATTTATTTTTAAGTTTAGTATCCCCCCCCCCCAAACCCCATTTTCCCTATACTTACCTTCCCCAAAGATGGCCCTGAAGAGAATTATCCTAGTCAGCCTACCGAGTATTGTGTGTGATGTCACTGATGCGCCTTTGGTTGACAGATGTGACCAGGAAGCAGAGAGGGGTAGCACAACAGAGCAGTGAGGGTCATGGCTGAGGCACATATTGAGCGTGTATACGAACCTTAACATGGGCTTATGCAATAAAAGGTGCAAAAATTGCCAGTGCTATTAATTTGCAACAACCAATCAGATTTTTGGCTTTTACTTGGTCACTGCAGTTGAATAATATCTGATTTTTTGCTGCAGACTAATAGTGTAAACTTTTGATTTTTTGACTTTTAATTGCACCAACCCAACAATTGTTTAGTTCATACAGCACAGAAACATGCACAGATGATTACATATTACTATCCTTTGTCATTTCATTACAAGAATTAAGAAATCCTGCTTTGCGGTATAAACTCCTATTTATTATTTTGTATGACATAAAGAGATACGGCCTTCATATTAGGTGAAACAATCAGTTTTCAGCTGGAGCTTCATATTTAAAAAGCCTTGGGGATTTGGCAACTTGGCTGCTGTGTCAAACACAATGTCAATATATGAGAATTGCACACTATCTCAATTCCCTCTGTAGTTCTGCTGATTTAATGCCTTGAGACAAAATCTGTCATACCACGATGAGAAAATGAATGAGGTTCATTTCTAGGTTTAGATATATCAATAGCTTCCCAAATCTCATGAATCCCACAGTGACAACTTTGTGCTGATCCATAAGCTAACCGCATTCTGTCATTCATGTAATTATCTGACACACATAAAGTGCCAACCTTGGGAAAGGACTAGCTGTTGGAAAGACAGCAGGTAGTCTCTTTCAGATCCTGGCTTAAGAATTCTACATTTCCATACCCAACTTAGATTTGTATATTTATGTACGCAACGGAACTGTGATGGATACAGATCAGCATCTTGTAGAAAATTGTAGGGATTATAAGTATAGAAAACAGAACTACAGTACACGTTTGTGCATATATTCTATGTAACATAACAGGTCTCATGTTGTAGATTCTCAATACAGTGCAACTGTTTATTAAAAATACGTACCTACATTTATAAGCAATGTATGGAGAGATTGTAATACAGGGAAATTATAACTAAGAGCGCTAGTTCCAGTTATACAATGTACACAGAGACACAGATTATTTCCAATGTGTAATACCATCTTTTATCAGGTGCACTTGACTAAAGCTGATTTATATAATGGACAATGTATCCCTGCTTTAAATGTTTGGTATTAGAAGTCACGAAGAGTGAGGCCCAGTGCTTTTTATAAAGTCACAGAATCCAAGATGACTTCCAATCCTATTAAGGCATGTCCACCCTTCTAAAAAAAATTTGATATAATATTCTCCCGTCCCCCCAGCCCCAACTGCTATAGTATAAGTTCAGAAAGTGCCCAAATATTACTACCTTCCCTCTTTCCTCCACCACACTGCCAGCCCTCTGCTTGCGAGAAAATGCAAGCAGAAGGGCGGGACCGGCAGTCGCGTCTGTGATTGGCTGAGTGCAGCCAATCATGGACGCGGCTGCCGGGAGTGTTAGTGCGGCAGAGGAAAGAGGGAAGAAGTAAGTAATGTTTGGGCACTTTCTGAACTTAACACTATAGCGGTTGGGGATGGGGGGACAGGGAGAATATATATCAAAATGTTTTTACGCTAGGGGGAGGGAATTCAAAATCGGGAAGAGGGGAGGGCAGAGCTGCAGTGCGCATGCCAAACTTCTCCCGGAGGGGAGACAGGAGGCAGAGTCCTATATGGACTCTGCAGACTCCTGGTGGGCGTTTTTTGGACTTTGGGGGATAGCAAAAGAACCCTATGAGCTGGGATGTAAGGTAAGGATTAACTACACTACACAATGGGGCCACTAGTGGAGGATTATAGTTTTGGTTGGACATGCCCTTTAATTCACTGTAGTTGGGTACATTATCCATATATAGATATAGATACAGTAAATATACCTAGCCTTATAGTACATTTTAATTATGAAGATGATTGAGGATATATAATGATCACATGTGGGTGTTGCTCTGAGTCCCCGAGGAAGTGGTGCGTGTAACTACGAAGCGCCTTGTGCGGAGTTCTTTATGCTCCCATCTCCATTGATATATTCATTGTTATGTGATCTATGATTTTAAAGAATATGAATAAAGTTTGAAGTTTTTACCTTTAGCTGATGACTCTGAGACTGAAGTTTCCTACCTGAATGCATCTTATACTTTGGAACATACTGTATCTGTTTGGGAGACGAGACTTTTATCAGGTTTGTGTGCACCGGTCTTGTATATCGATTCATGGGGCTCGTGGGGCTCCCGGACTGCAGGTACCAGTGTTATTGATTAATATCTAAATATGGATAGTGTGACCTTCCTATATCCTATTAATTCACAGTAGGTGGGTACATTATCCTATATAGATATAGATCAGTATATAAAGCCTAGCCTAGCTAGCCTTATAAGTACATTTTAATTATGAAGATTAAATTAATTTTGAAAAGGGTCTGAGTTGAAAAGGATATAGTTCTAAACCCCGGCACTGTATGGGAAATCTGCTGTCCATTTAAAGGGCTACTAAAGCCTCAAAAACATACAGAATCAGAAGGAGGATAATATCTAGAGATGGCCGGTTTGCGGACCCGAACCCGGATCCGCCGCGGATTTATCCTGTCCGCGAACGGTGGACTATTCCGGATTTTCCGCCTTCCGAACTTCCGAACCGTGGATTTTTTTTTTTTTCGAAAATTTTCGGAATTACGAGGATCTCCGTATTTTCGAAATACGGAGAAAACGGAGGTCTCGTAATTACGAGCAGCCACATGTCCCAAATTATCCAATGGCGCTAACATGATTATTGCCAGCCCCCTGGGTATAAAAGGCTGCTTCACAGGCGCCATTTTGTCAGTGTGTTGAGTGTGTTTAGTGGAGACCTGACAGTGTAGGAGTTGGAGAGAATTTTTTGTGGTTTTTGAGCTTTTTTTTAGCTTTCTGAGTGTGGATTTCAGTGTGGTGGTTTAGCACTTGTTGTTAACCACCCCTGTATTCACACATCTTGAGACCCAACAGTCCTTTTAAGGACTAACCTTGTTGTAATAGAGAGGAGGACCCGTCTCTCCACTGAGAATGTGGACCGCCTTACATTCATCAAGATGAATGAAGCGTGGATCACATCTCAGTACAGCACCCCATTGCTGATGCTGATGCCCGTGACTGAAGGCCTCCTGCCCCTGGCCACCCGTACTGCTCCTTCCACCTCATTTTCCACCTAGAGGCTAGCTGATGCAGCTTAGCAGGCAAATGGCAAATTTTTCTTATTGGCAGGGCCATATATGTCCACCTGCTCTACTGCATTCAAGTGTGAAATAAAAAATGCTCTGCAACAACAGCTACTTTGTGGCTAATTTTTCTAAGATTGGGTCGATCCTACTTGGCCTGAGAGCAGTACTTTGTTCTTCCTTCTCTCTCCACAAGGCACCTTTGTGGTGTCACCTACTCTGACCCTCTCATACAGCCCAACAGCTACTCTGTGGCTAATGTTTTCAGCTCTGGGTCAATCCTGCCTGGCACTAGAGCAGTACTCCATATTACAAAGTGTGGGCCTGCTGTAACTCAATGGTGCGGTTCCTACAAAGCCTTACCCGTTACCCGTTCACCCGCTTTCCCTTGCACGAAGCATACTCGAGGGAGAGAAGCCAATGGGGTGAGGGGTTATGTCCAGTGGGGCCAAGCCTGCCTGGCCCCACAACAATGGTGGAAACACGCAGTGGGACATTATGTAACCCAGTACCCCCATCCCTTCTTTCCCTTGTTGTTGCAAAACTATACTATAGGGAAGTGGCCAATGTGGTTGTGTGTAATGGCATTAATGGTAAGGTATATACAATAAATATGTTTTTGTCAGAAGGGAATTAAAATTTTACTACTACTATTACAATACAGTAATATATAAAAAGTATACTTGCCTTCCATCAGTTGCGCATGGCTTGAACATAATGAGGCCTCTGCCTCTTCAGATCAGACCACTGTCTCTGGAGGATAGAGACGTGGTCTGGTAGCCGAAGCGGTGCAGGAGCCGGCGCTGAAGCCCTCCAGCGCCGGCACATGATAGGTGCCAGGGGGGAATATCATATACCCCTTGGCCAGGAGTACTGTGTGTCATCTGCCTTACAAACTCGCCATGTGCAGGCAAAAGGTTCCGGTTCCTCGTTTTAACGAAAAGTCCTCGTTTTTACGAAAATCCTCGTTTTTACGGAAATCCCGTTTTACGGAAATCCTTGTATTTTCTAATACTGTTTTTAAATTCACGCTAGCGGACTGTAATTTTTAGGTTTGTAGGCATTGATACGTTTCTTAAGGTCATTACCCAGGTCCCTGAGTGATTAGTGTACATTACCAAGGCTATTTAGACCACTTTTAATGCGGATTTGACCAATTTTTGTAGTTTCACACAATCTGCACAATCTTTGGTCTACCCAATTAGATTTATGGAGAACATACAGATACCTTGGAGATGTTGCAGAGGGAAGATTTGAAGGACTTTATCGATGCAAGGCAACAGCGTTAACCACTAAACAGCATGCTACCCATCCATTGGCCAATATCCTTAAAGGTAGGTTTAATCAGAAATTGAAGTCAGGTGTTTTAATTATATGACTGATCATCAATGAATGTCTATACATGAAGCGATAGTTGCCCGAAATATCCATCGTCTGACCACAAGTGCATTGTGGTTCGGCCACATGATCGCACATGCTTACAGAGCTTAGGGCCTTGTGCACACTGAAATAATGATTTTGTTACATTTTCATTATTCAACTTACTTGTGTGTCCAAACAGTAAAATATCTAACTGAGGAATACATTTAAGAAAAAAATGTCCATGATAAGCCATCTCAAGCTTTGGCTATTTTTAGTGCATAGATAATTAAGCCCCCTGCGTTTTCATTTTTCAGTACTCACTATAATCATTTTTAAAATTCTACTTGCCCACCAAAAATATCTGCATTATCATAGACAAGTATATTCTAAGACCAGGAGGGAATCCAATATACATATTAGAGTCTGAATGAATTACCTGTGGGAATATTGGTAGAAACTTATTGCTCACTTTGTATGCTAAATAGATTTAGGTTTTTTTCTGGGGAGTAAAACATGTTTAACTTTTTTACTTGGCTGACAATAGAAGTACCGATTAATAAACATTAATGGTAAATGAAATTATAAATGAAACAGAGAAATCCTAAGGTACTGCGGATTCTTGTAAAACATATATTAAGTAGTAAAGGTATATTACTGGGAACATTATCAAAAACGTTATTATATTCTAAACTTCCATGAAAATGATCACATTTCTGATGGAATGGGCATTAAATATGAGAATCATTAGGTTATAAATTCCAGAATAACAAGACAGGCTTGGGTCACAAAAAGGACAGCGTTTAAATTAACTCTATGGGTGCCAGTCAACTGAAACAAAACTTTGGAGCACAAGTGAACAATATTATTTTGCCACCAGAGTAATTACTTTCTCTTTCTGTCATTTTGTTTGCCTATGGGACAAAGAAAATTATAGTCAATTTCATAATGATATTCAACATTACATTGGAGTCTCATTTCAGTATAAAAGGCTGTTAACTTACAGCCATTGATGTTATATGATCACATACTTCCAATTAAACTCTAATATCCTTATATTTACAGTAAGGAGTACTGCAATAAACTATAATATGTATTACTTATCCTCTGGGATGAACTAGAATGTTACTGATTAATTAGCCCACATTGGCCATTAAGATACTCTAGTAATAATCCAGTAATAATCCAAGCCACTGAAATGGCTTGTAAGATTGATATAATAAATAATAAAAAAGCAAAACACAGTCCCTCCAAAAAATTAGCCACACCAGCCAATATTTTCGGCCGACTGACCGATTCACAGCACTTTTGGTTGATTGGCCGAAAATTTGGGTTGATGTGGGGCGAGCGGATTGGACGGATCAGACGAACAGACGATGGGACGTCTCAGAAAATCACGATCGATCGTGCGTTCCCTATGGAGCCGCACGGTTGATCGTTCGCAATTTCGTCCGTGGCCGAATTTGCCTCGACCGACTGACATTTGTCTCGGCCGAGCACTCATCGTTAGCGAGCGCTTGGTCGGGACAAATTGTCCCTCCATGTGTACCCAGCCTAAAACTAGGATGCACAAACCTGATAGATTTATTCCGTTGGCGGTTTGCAGAAGGATGTGTATTTGTGGTCAGGAATGAAAATTCAGTGTTTGCAACTACAAACTGTTGACACAAAAAATGTTTCAGTAACCATCATAAATTTCAGAAGTTTTGTTTTTTTACAATTTTGTGATAATTTTAATTGGCAAACTTTTCATACATAGTTTTGACCTAAACCAGGTTCAGCATGAACTAAAAAAGACCTCTGACTAGACGGGTCACAGGGCTGTGTCCCAGATATGAATATTGATAAGAGGGATGTTTGTGTAAAGTGGAGGAACAGTTTACCTGCCACCATTCCTGCAACATTTTTTGGCTGGGTCGTGTTTGTGATTGCATAATGATGGACCAGGCAGTTGTCGAATATAATAGAAATATAGAGAAAGAAATTTGTAGTGTATGGCTAGCTTTACCTTTAAAAATATGCTTCAACAATACTTACACAGCCAAAGTCAAAGTTGTGTAACTATTATTGCAGCCAATGGCTGACTGCCATTCCCGGGGCTGCAGAGGAGAAGCATCCTCTGCTTCTGTGCAACACGCAAGCTCAAAGAGAAAAACTCTTCTTCTACTGTGCTGGCATCAATGCTTTTGGACAAAAACCTTTCAAACGTAAACAAGATTTATTTAGTATTGAAAAGAAGTATTTAATGACTCATTTGCTGATATAGATAGTAAATTCATTAGATATGTACACGAAACATAAGTATGTAAAACCACAGGACAGAAGATGGAAATCCCTACATCCCTCCTTGTGATTTCCCACCATACATGGAGCAGAAAAGAACTGTAATATCTATGACATATACTAAGGTAAGACATTTTAAATTTGCAGACACTGCAAAAACCTTATGATCCTCAAACAGCAAGTAATAGACGAAATTGATTCCTCATGTCAACCAAACAAATTCAACACTGCTGCCATCATGTTCAAAAATATAATGTATTTAATTTTTCAATGACAACAAAAGTGTTTTGCCCCTTAAGGGGCCATTAACATGGTATGGGGACCAACACAAATCCTTTGTGTGTATACGATGAGTAACAAAAAACAGTCTTCTAATTGATGCCCCTCCTTTAAAATGAGGGTCTCACAGCAGGAAACCCAGCAGCCAAGCCATCTACTCAGTCTCTGCCCTAGTAAAAATCTCAGCTCATTACTTTCATTCTTGACCTCCCCCAGTGAACCTAAGTAAATTAAAGGCTATAAAGCAACACTGAGGAAAACAAAGAGAGAACAAATATAGGTTTGTGTTTCCAGCTCAAAGCTTTAGTTAGCTCAAATATAATAAAGAATTCCTGTTCCAGGAGAAATGTGTTGTTATATATCAATTACATTATTTGATAGGTTAAAGACCATAACTGACATTTAAGCCATATAGAGGGTAAGTCTAAACTATAAAGGTAAAATATTGTATTTAATCTGATTTATATACACTGAGGCCTATAAGTCAAAGCCATGGATTTTTGATTTCTGTATATACTGGAAATTCTGTAAAATGATACTTACAAGAGTAGAACATTTGAGGAGGACACTAAAGTCTTCAGCAGGTAAAACAAATCTAGAAATCTGGATAACTATACTCTATACTCTAAAAATTAACTAATAGAAATGAAAAGTACCGGGGCAGGGAGGTAGGATTTTGTTTTCCAGGTTAGTCCTAGGTATTCCTGTATTAAAGAGGAAGACTGTCAGAATCAGTTTTCATTGGGCTGGTTCTCCTCACAGAACAATATTTGGAGGTAGATTACCATTCCCGTCCTATATCCCCCCCCCCCCCCCCCTATCGAATTATCGAATCCGCGAGTAAAATGTCTATTATACCAATACGTCTAAAATGAAAATTATACCAATACGCGAGTAAATATCGAATTATCGAATCCGCAAGTAAAATGTCTATTATACCAATACGCGAGTAAATATCGAATCTTGGACGTGTTTCCTCTTTTTCACCCATCCTGCAATAAAGTTATTGCCTTAGTCTGTGGATGCTCAGGTAGGTAGATGAATGTAAAATGTTCCCCTTCATTACTAGCTGCACTTGAATGGAGTCTCATTACATTACAAAGGCTGTTTAGCAATAGAAATAGAATAGGTCTGAGCACCCTTATACCTCCATGATAACGTAAATTATCCTCTGCCTCATTGCCTCAAATGATCAAGCATCAAATTGCTAACAAAAAAATATATATTAAAAAAAAAAAAAAAGAAAAGATATAGGATGGAAAGCAGAAGAGATCCCAGGGTTGAGTCCAGACTGCTTTTTTAACAGGCAGTTGTTCAGAAATAAATCCATTGCACCCTTCGTGTGCACAGACATTCAAATAGCAGTAAATGACACACCTGAAGAATACGAACAATGTTTTAGAACCATAAATTCTATTCTTTCAAAGTCTGTGAGTTTTCTACAAGTATGTGGATGAGACAATATTTAATCACTAAAGCAAAGGTTTTAACTGCTATAAACCCATAAATTAAGGGGGTTAATTTAACAGTTATGGTAAGAATGTGTCATTATCATTTGAAAAGATAACAGAATTTGAAGGACATGTTCACCTCTTCCCCATCGCTGATACCCCGACCTTGAAAACCTTTCTTACCTCCCCGCCATCCTGAACTTAACCTGATCTCTGTTGTCCTCTTACCCACCCAGGATCCATTTGGAACCAATTGGAACTTTGGATCGCAAAACTTTTTGTATTTTCAATAACCCTCAAAAGTACGGAGCTCGTAGTTATAAGTAGTCTCGTATATGCAGTAACCCTCGAAAGTATACATGCTGCTTTACTTTCGAGGGTTATGGAAAATACAAGGCTACTCTGAGGGTTAGCTTGTGGAATGCCATAGAAGACATAGCTTTGCATAGAGCTTCCATGGAAACATGGTAAATTCCCAGAAGTCTTTGTTCCTTATTCGCGTACTCAAGGAATACCACATATTGAAGGCTATTTTTGAGGGTTGCCACATATTCAAGGCTACTTTTCAAGGTAACCAAAAGTAGCCTTGAATATATTGTACATTTGGAAGCTTATAAATAGCTCGTGGGAATGAAATTTTAATTTATTTAAGTTTTGGTATCATTCATAGAGCATTTAGAAATAGTTTATAAAATCCTGTGATTAACTTTTTGTTATTCACAGGATTTTATAAACTATTTCTTAACTGTCTATGATACTACTGTTGAGCTACTGCAAAAATGTAGTTTTAGTCCTGTAGTTTTTAATGAAAATAATTGTACATCATTTTATGGCAAAGTGTACCATGTAATACTGTTTGGGCAGATGTTTAGAGATAGATAAGGGAATGATACAAATGATTGTGTGATCTAACTAAGTTAATGGGACATTGCATTCATATTGTAACTAACTACTCTCTGGCTCCTCCCAGAATCAATGTCCTTGCCATACCACCTACTTCTGAAACAGGCAAGCATATGTTAATGAAGGGGAGGGCAGACTGGTGGAGGAGGCAGAAAGCTGTCAATTACTGCACAATTATAGTGTTCCTTTAAAGGTACATATTTTCCTGTTACTTCCTCTATATATGCATGGCTTAATTTAAAGGTCATGTCCACCCCCCCCCCCCCCCCCCCAAAAAAAAAACAAAAAAAATCAGTATGCAGTTGGAAATGCACCTAGACCTCGCTAGATTTATCTTTTGCAAATCCGAATCCAATTCTACTTAGACCTTCGTTCCATTGCCAGCCTTCTTCTGAGACTCAGTATATATATATATGTATACATATATATATATATATATATATATATATATATATATATATATATATATTTCAATATATATGCAGCAAACAAGTAATTAGTATAAATTTCGAGAATACTAACAAAAAAGAAAGTCAACTCCACAATGGTTTTCCCCCCTGCAATACGATGATCTTGTGTTTCATTATATAGATTTTAACTTTAGGTTTCTACACTTGTACCTTGACAATTATATCATTGTGCCATATTACAGCCAGATATTTACTCTCACTATGTACTCAAGGTCTATTTATTGGCTAGTGAAGCAAAACTCTATTGTAAAAACCCTTTGTGTGTACAAAGGAGAAATTCCCTCTATAAAAACTGTGCAGAACAGCTCCACAACAATCCCTAATATTGACATTTACCTAACCAGAACAATTTAAGTTTACCCCTAAATGCAAAGATATTGTAGCTTAAAAACAGTTTTAATGCAAATATTAGTTTTTCTTTATATCTAAACCAGCACCTCGCCAGCATTGCAGATTTAACTAAAGTGTATCTACATTAAACAGCTAAAACCCCAATTTTGGTTTTCTAATTTTGCTTTAAATAAGGAGCAGTCGTGCATGTAAATTTGGCTGTAGATTCATGGGGTACTTTATCCACTGATCATGAATTCATTCTTAGTATGCTTGTGCACAGCATTCATACTGTATAATGGAAGATAGTCAGTTGGAACATAGCAGGGGGGGGGTCAAAAAGCAAAAAACGTATGTGAGGGCATTTCCACCCTAAATAAAAAAGTATCTTTTCCATAAGAGACATAATCCCCAACTGCTCCACTCTTTCATTAGAATCATCCCTCTACCTACAACAGCTCTCCAAACTTGAGTATTTAAGATCTCTGTATGAGCTTGAGTATGAACATGGGCCAGGCTTGGGAAACCCCACTCAATCACTGGCTGGGGTGTCAGCACACCAGCTATAATTGATACTGGGAAAACTAGGGAAGTTCATAGGGATAAAGTAGGTAGAGAGAGATTTCTAATGAAAGAGTTGGATGGGCTAATAAAAGAGCAGAAAGGTTGGGGTTTATGTCTCTTAAGGAAAAGGTAAGTACATTTTTATTTGGATGTGGACTGTTAGGGGAGGGAGGGTGTTTGGGGGCAGTACAGTTGCCCTTTTAAGTATTTTGTTTGACCCTTTTCATATGTTTTTTCCACCTAGTATTATTAACTGTAATTTTCTAAATGTTAATACTCAGTGTGTTTCCTCTGTATATGAAATATGACACCAAAGGAAATTACTGCCCAAAATTGAATTGTTGCGAAATGTACAATAGATATTGAAAGACAAGTAGATAATTCAAAAATTCAGCACCATTGTTAAATGTAGTGTATCCAATACTTTGCAATGATATTATTTATATATAGCAGATACAATCTATTCAGCACTTTTCAAAATGAAAAGAAAGAGGGGATAGTCTATTGTGAAACACAAGCCCTGGCCATAGGGTTATACGTGTTCCTTACAATGTTTTCATTGTGTTACCCCTGGAAACCATCAGACTCTCCAAAGAAATTAGTTTCCAGGTGGACTGAAAACCTTCCACCTCATTAACTCCTATTATATTAATTACCACCTGCCACCTATATCGACATGAGGATACTCATTTCCAACCAGTTTTAAACTCATTTCAACTGCCGCATCCATTTATTTTCACCTCACCATGGAATAAACAAATCCCAATACTCTTTAAATAACTTCAGTGTGAACAACATTAAAAAAATCATTATTGGCAAGTGCAATTGTTAGGTGTTTCCTTGTGAAACAAAAAAAGAAAAAGTGCTGCGGAAAGATATTTTTTTTAAGAGGTAGATGAAAAAGAAACAGTTGAACCAGCATTTAGAATCTAAAATGGCCAATGGGCATGTAATGCAGGGAAGCAAAGAAGGCCTGTATTCTATTTGTGGTATTTAAATGTTGTGTGTGCTTAATGTAGTGTTGAGGGGAATGTTTAAGCCTTTGATGTGGATGATGTTTAGTATAGTACTCAGGGAAAAGGTCTACTGCAGTATTTCACCGAGATTGTTCTGTGAACAGGACAAAAGGAGAAACTGTTCTGGCGTATCGAGGTATATTCAATGCAATGGATACTGTAATATCAACAGCGATTTATTTAGTGGAGCTTTATCTAAAATACTGATAGCTCTGAAATGCGGGAGGGAAAAGGAAGTACCTATTTCCCATGCTGCATATCCAGAATAATAATAGTAGTAAAAAAAATAGTTACTATTCACTGAAGCATTGAATAAAAGAGAGCTCACGCTTAGCGGTATGTGCCCCAAACTACTATTGTGACTATTGGCTTGGTTTGGGATGAGGGGGTGGGGGTACAGGTGGGTGGATGTAAGGGAGACATAAGGGCTAAAATGTAAAAAAGCTTTTACATTTTCCGTTTATTTAGAGGCTTTTGTGGATATACAGGTAAACATCCAGAATACATACTGTAACTGAATGGGTGATGCAGATACAGGTCCAAATACAGCTTTCTACAAAACCAACAAAGGCAATTCATACTGTATTTCAGAGGACAGTAGGCTTTCTCTATTGTAAAATCTAAATGAAAAAAAAACAGAAAGTTGTTCTTTAAACTATGCAAATATATTTCAGCCTGTTATGGGCCGCCACAGGTAGTTCTGGGGCTACATGAAGACCTTTCATAGGGAAATATGTCAACATATTCTACCTTACAACAAGAATAGCATCTCCCAGCTTTGTTAATAATAAAGTTAATGAGTAGAGATGTTCGAAACCATCAAATTCTGTTCCATAATCTGGAAAAAGGACCAATAGAAGTCAATGGTAGAATCTGAAAGTTTCGATTAAATTTAAGGTAATAGCAATAGTATGTTAGTGTAAATGGCTCAGAGACCTGGGTATTTTGGAGAACACATACATACAAGCTTATTAAAAAACTATCTCTCTTCATGTTCAAGCTATTTTTGAGGGTCCGCATTGAATATTCGAGGGTTATCAAATTCTAAGCTATTTGACAGGGATCACCCTGTCTGCTTTGTTCTATACACTGTACTCTATGTCAGGGATCTACTAACTGTGGACCTCCATTAGTTTATAAAGTATAACTCCCAGCATTCCATTATAGTACTCTACAATATAAGTTTACAGCCAAGGAGTGTTGGGAGGTGTAATTTTTAGACTTTAGTGGAGGATGCCCTTAAAGTCTTTTGAACCATTTGAATGGTTGTTCAGGGACTCCCCCTTTTATTGGCTCACATTCATGTAATCCCCCCCATTTCAGGGGCAGCCCCCAGCATCACAATCTATGTTAGGTAGCAGATTTTTTAAACCTAGTTCTTCAGCATGTTTTGGTAGGAGAAAGGCTTTAAATAATATTTTGAGTTTGTGCAAACCCCTAAACAAAACAATTTCTGTAAGGATCACCCATTTTTAGGTTAGTCTGTCTCAAAAATTCAACTAGATTTTTAGTTGCATTTGAATCAAACACACTATGTTTTTTTTCACTAATTCTGCGATTGGTGTTAGCAGATTCTCATCAGGTGAAAGGCAGAAGTTTGTTTATTTTTACTGAGACCATTTATTATATGGTCTTTATCACCCTTTAATTGCAATGACAATGTGCATGGAATATGAATGTAGTTTATTAGAAACATGGTTCATACTGACAGTTCTTTACAGTTGCAAACATCAGCATCAGTAATCTAGTCTGCAAAAAAAATGTGCTGATGTAAAGTATCTTCACGGTAATTAGCTTCTTTATATATATGGGAACTGTCTGATTACTTGAATTCAAATCAGTTATCGTACTATAGTATTTGACCACAGAGTTTATGTTACCATTATTTTATTTGGCACAGTAATATTATTATACAACACACAATGTTAATTAAAGCAGTACAATTAGTTGGGATAATGAGTACATATCCTGAGATCAAGATGACCCAGCCAGCTAGCTGAACTCTGATTGCTAACTCACTTCATTTATACCCTTTAGTAGACTATTCGCCAGTTTTTTCCCTGTGAAAAAGTAATGTATATTGCTTCACTTTAAAAACCAAATTTACTATATCAATTTCAGTTGAGATTGAGGCAAAATATAGATATTTAGCAAAAGCTAAATTAAACTAGGACAGTCTGAAATAAATGATTTTGATTTTAGCTTTACCTGCTGTTGAGAATTGGACAGGGATACTTTGATCCTGAAATATCATGTCTGAAGGAAATAAAAGGGTATCTGCACCCTTAAAAGCAACATTTTTCTCTAGTGTAGGGGACCCCTCTCCAACCCTAACTGCCAGACTTACCCACCATCGTTCCCTTGGCCTCTATTGCTACATCTGGTAGAAATTAGTTTTAAAGTGCTTTACTAGTAGAGATGGCCGAACTATATAAAGTTGGGTCCGTTTTCGAACTTCAGAGAAAGTTCGAAAGTTCAAAATTTGGACCCATTCAAGTCTATGGGAGAGTGATAGTTCGAAAAGTCTGAGTGATTTACAGCTAAACTAACAATGGTAACTTATTGTAAATGGCTGTGGCACCTGGGAAATGGTCTGGGGAACATGTCACTATCACCAAAACTTGTTAAAACACTTCCTGAAGACAAGCGGGTAATTGTTGCGTTGTGTGCATGCTACATTCGACCGGTACATTTGAGGATTATTGAAAACAAACGATCCTTCCTAGGGTTAGCGAATGGTATGGTACATTCAAGGGCTTATGAAAACGAACAAAAACGATCCGTCTTAGGGTTAGCGAATGATCCTTCCTAGGCTTAGAGAACGGTACATTCGAGGGCTTGTGAAAATGAACGAACGAACGATCCTTCCTAAGCTTAGCGAATGGTACATTCGAGGGTTAACGAAAATGAATGGTACATTCTAGGGTTAACGAACGGCCCGTAAATTCGAAAATTATCGGAAATACAGCCCTGAGTCAGAAAAACGAGCTAGTTCGAATAATTCGAGTTCGTCCGAACTCATAAAGTTCGGCTCAAACTCGGACTCGAGTTCTAGTCCATCCCTATTTAGTCACAGGAATTTAAACAACCAAGGTGCATAAAAAAGTACAAACAATATTAATACTCTTACATCCAAGTTTGGGATATATACAGTGCATAAATGCTTATGTAAAGTGCAACTGCTGGAATTTGGTGCAGCATCATCAGGAGGATCATAAAAAGTGTTCAGATAGACTGATCTTAGTCTTGCTGGAAAAGATCATTTTACCAGGTTTTCTGCGACTGTGATGATGTCATCACACCAAGTGTTTTATATATTTTTTGTGTTCCAGCTGTCATTTTTTTATGCAGCCACTTTACCTATTTGTAAATCAGATGATACACCAGTGGTACCTGTGGCATTTCAGAAATTAAATAGACCAATTCCTATAAAACTCTATCTAACCACACAAGGATCCTCTCTCTCCCTCTCTTTTGCACCCGGGCACATATACAGCTAAAAGTTAGTGCCCGCATCTACCTATATACAGTCAGCAGCTTCCAGGGAAACCAAATAGGATAAACCTGCAGGTCTCAGAATAGACCCAGGCAATCCTGCAACAATGTGCAGTTCAACCTAAAAAGCACTATTTATTTTTTTTATTGAAAGCTCAGGGTTGTGCTTTCTATGAAACCAACACTAAGTGCACAAACACGCAAGTGGTTCAGGATCCGTCTGCCTGTCCCTTATGCTATAGCTGTTAAGCTATAGGGCTAGAGAGAGTCAACTTAGGTCCCTTCAGCCAGTAGGCATCAGGAATCTTTCCACAGAGTATAACATAAAATAGAGCCTTCTTATAAAAGAAGGTACCTCACAGCCTCATGTTATTATAATAGTATTGCCCTAATAATCTAACATATAAACACATATTTCTAACTCCCAGAGAAATGGGCATGACATGCAAAGTACCTCATTTATAGCCAGTAGCTTAGGGCATGTGTCCAGATGTAATAAAGCTTAATGGTATTAAACTTGGGACCTTTTACATGTTTGAAAACTACAAATCATATGATTCTCTGTTTGCAGAAGGTTTCTTCTTAATGTCCATTGGTTAATGAATATATACAGATGCAATGCAGCCTAATGATATAGAGCATATGTGTTTACATTTGTGTTTACACGTGTTTAAAAACTACAACTCCCAGCATTCCCTGGCTGCACAGAATTCTGGAAATTTTAGTTTTCATACATCCTGGAATAAAGCCATTTTTCTGACATTCAGCCATTAAAAACCCATGGTTGTGATTTAGCAATTCCTACCTAAGGACTTAACTCAAACTTGGACTAGGAGTCAAACTTGCAAATGATCCATCTGCCCTTCCCTTGCATCCATAGCTATTACACTTTTGAAATAGAGAAAGATTACCTTATATACTCGAGTATAAGCCGAGGTTTTTAGGTTTAAAAATCAACCTAAAAACCTTGCCTCGGCTTATACTCGAGTCAAGAGAAAACTTACATTAATTCCAGATGCAGCCGCGAGTCAGGAAGGTAAGCCGGCAGTTCCCAGTAGTTCTTCGCAGGTGCGCAATGATGACATCATTGCGCGGCCGCGAAGCAGTACTGGGAACTGCCGGCTCTGCACAGAGCGAGCGGCAGCCGGGGGAGAGATGAAGACTGAAGACTGGCCAAATACGGTAAGTGAACTGGGGGGGCTCTAGGGTGGGGGACATTATGCCATACAGTAACACCCAATACCTTTCTACTATAGGTGTTTGGAAACTACAACTCCCTGCAACGAAGGCATGCTGGGAGTTGTAGTTTCCAAACATCTACAGTGGAAAGGTATTAGGGTTACTGTATGGGATTACTGTACATTTAAAGGGTAACTATCTACCCTCGGCTTATACTCGAGTCAATCATGGTTTTCTGATTTTGGAGGCAAAAATGGGTACCTCGGCTTATACTCGAGTCGGCTTATACTCAAGTATAAAGGGTATGCAGGTTACTTTAGGCAGTAGGATTCAAAAACCTCACTAAACTTTCCCTCCCTTGCCTAAGTCACCTGTCTGCCAGCTATATTCTAGAGGGTTTAAGTGGAATAAACCTGCAGGTCTGAGAATAGACCCATACAATCCTGCCACAATATGCAGTTCAATTGAAACAGCACCATTGGACAACCTGAAACCTATACAGGATCCAGATTTACATGCTAGTTTCATACTAATTTGTATTTAAAACAACAAGATTTAAAGTCACTATGCTATGTGGTTAGGACAGCACAGGGTACTGATTTGCAATATAGTTTAAGGAGAGGTGGGGTTAAAGAAGCTAAAAGCTCCCCACAGAGTATAAAATGAAATAAAGCCTTCTTATAATAAAAGGTACCTCAGAGCCTCATGTTAGTATAATAACATTATTTCTCACTCCCAGAGCAATGGGCTAAGTTAGCATATGTCCAGATGCATTGCAGCCAAATGGTATAGAGCAGGGGTGTTAAACTTGGGCCTTTCAAATGTTTGAAAACTACAAATCCCAGCATTCTATATTTGCAGTTAGTTTCTTCTTAATGTCCTGTAGCCAATGCATGTGTCCAGATGTAATACAGCCTAATGTTGTAGAGCAGGGGTGTTAAACTTGGACCTTTCACATGAAAACTACAACTCCCAGCATTCTCTGTTAGAAGTAAGTTTCTTCTTTATGCCCATTTGCTAATGAATGTATATAGATGCAACACCGTGTAATGATATAGAGCATGGGAGTTAAAAAACTAAAACTCCCAGCATTTCCTGACTGCACAGAATTCTGGGAAATTTAGTTTTCCATACATCTGAAAACCATTTTTATACATCCTGGAATCCTGGAATAAAACAATTTTCCTGATTTACAGACATTAAAATCCATAGCTATTACACTATTGGATTAGAGAAGGATTATATGGGTCGCTTAAGGCAGTAGTACTTATAATCCTTACCAAACTTACCCTCACTTCCATATACCACCTACCTGACAGCTATAATCCATAAAGTCTAAGTGGAATAAACCTAAAAATGTGAGAACAGACCAAGGCAATCCTGAAACAACGTAGAGTTCATGCTAAACAGCACCATTGGGCAACCTGAGACCATATACAGGATCCAGATTTCATACTTCATACTAGTATTTACCACAGCAAGTTCCAGATTTTCAGTTGCTATGGGGTTAAGACAGCACAGGATACTGATTAGCTTAAAAGGTTATGGTGATGTAAGCCAACTTCTCCCCTAAAGGAGCAAAAAGCTCCCCACAGAGTATAAAATGAAGTAGAGCCTTCTTATAACAGAAGGTATCTCACAGACTCATGTTATTAATATATCAATAATGGAAAAAAGGGAAACTGGCCATTTTTCTAAGAATGCTGGGTAGTTTCAGAGACATGCAAACTCATTTTATCATAAACAGACATCACTTCCTGTCTAGCAAACAGAAACTCGATTGTCATTTCTTTCTATGGAGAAGGGTAAATGTGTAAATCTGAAGAATTTGTAATTGTCTAAAGCTGGGTACATACTTTTTGAAAGATTGACAAGATTTTTAAAAGATGACAGACAGGATATTCAAGATCCTGTCTGTCATTTTTCAAAAGTTCGGGCTTCACACAGTCCTGAGCGCTCCCCCTATGCACATAGGAAGAACGCTTGGGACTCTGTGTTCCCTCGGGAGTGGCCGACTCCCCTATAGGGGGTCTACCGCAACGAGGGAAATTTTCCCTCTTTCCGTCCCGATTGTTTGGCGGCTCATTCAGAAAAGCAGGGTACACACAATACCGATAAAGCCCCAATACTGCCGGATCCACTTAAAACTGAAACATGTTTTACAAACAGCACATAATTATATGTATTACAGGAACTCCTTACATTTCCTGTCTTGTCATGTACAATGCCTAAGATAATTTTTTGATTTGCTAACAGTGTAAGATCAGAACCTCATTGGATTTTAGTAAAATTCAACTTCTTTTTAGTGTCTACAAGGAGACCCTTTAGCACACTTAGAGGTGTGGCTAAACCTACCATTTTGAGTATTCCATTCAAACTTAGGGGTGTCAAGTAAAGTAAGTATACTTTATTAATTGTAAACAATGTGTTTTGTAATTATTTGCTATGGTAATTTCAATAAAATAGTGATAATTACACACATACAGACACGGATCCGACATGGAACCCTTCAGTTCCGAAATCCGAATGTTCCGTCCGAAACCGGACAGATCATTCAGATTTTAGGACTTCGGATCCCATTTTTTATGATTATCGAATGTTCAAGGCTATTTTCAATAATCCTAAATATAGCCTTGAAACTTCAATAATCCTCGAAAATACGATCAGAAACTCTAAAGTAGTTTTTTTCCGATTGTGTTTTCAAGGATTATTGAACGTTTGAGGCTATTTTCGAGGATTATTGAACGTTCATTAATCATCAAAAATGGGATCCAAAGTCCTGAAAGTATGTTCCCTCCAAGTTTTTTTTATTAGAACATGTTCCTAAACATGATATATCCTGGTGAAAAATTTAAGAATAATGATTGTTTCACAATGATAGTGCTGTATTGCATAATTTGTAGATGCAATTGTTGTACAATCAGTTATTGGCCAGGTCATTCTTTGTACCTACTTATTTTTTCCGATTTATATATCTCTGTTTCATAAATTTGTACATTTCTCATTACACTCTCTAATTCTCTACTTCCCTCTTTTTATAATTAAAAATAATGTTGTTTTAGCTATACTAGATCTGCTTATTTAAATAAAGTTATACTAGACGAAAAAAAACATCTGAAATATTATTTACAGGCAAAGGGCAATTATTCTCCCCCTTAAATCCTAAGCCCTAAGCCACTATGTCCCCACCCCTACCATACCAGGCTGTCAAAGACCAGCTTGCAATGGTATTTGACACAGGCCCTGTACTGGCCAATGACAAGACGCAATCCTTGCAGGGTACATCTTCCCGTTGTTCAAATATCATAACAGTTGCAGAGGCAGGTCTAAATCACCATTTGACAGCCTGCTATGGGGCATCTAGATGAAACCCATGGGTGAGGACCTTGCGGTTAATGTCCTCTCGCTGGGTACTATCAGAGGAGGGGATTTTTGGTGGGCTTACCTCCACTATAGTTCTCTTTTTAGCATTAAAAAAAACCCTAAATGACATTTTCTTTGTTTTCATCTATTTTTTGTGCTTTTGTCACTTATAACAAAAACATGACAAAACTGGGTCTTGTATTAAAATTACCAACATGTCTGTGGTTTTAGCTTGTCAACTGTGAAGGATTGGTTTTGTTTTGCTTCACATTTGCTTATTTTAGGCAGATTCTTATTTAATACAAATTGTCTGCAATACATAATACTTACTGAAACTCTTATTGATTAATCCTGTGGATCTCAGTACCCGTACTTATTTCCGATTCACTTATCAGCTGTGAACTAGCATGACTTAATTTACAATCTTATTCCCACTATGTGAAAATATTTCTTTTCATCTCCCAGCACAAAAAAGATTCAGAGTGTCATATACTGCTAATGCCCCATTTTCATTACCAATAAAACAGCTTGTAGGAATTGTTTGGAAGCTAGGATCCATTTCATGTTTGTACATTTAAATACCCAGGCCTTTACTGCAGAAGACATACAGTATTTCTTTGGTCACCTTACTGGTTATTTATCACTATGCAGAGATGATGAGGGCATTTCTAATCTCTTGATTATTACTGTTGTGTTACAATATGTATGGACAGAATGTCCCCAGGCATAATAGAATTGCCATCACTTCTGTGTCAGGATTAAAATATCCATTCAACTCAAGTGTAGCAACAAAATAAAAGACTCGGAATGAATTGTGCATCTCATTAGCTAAAATCCAAATGTCACGTTGAAGATGATGGTATCTATTTTGAACCCATATGTGGCTTACCAAGTGTGTTCCCTGAATTTTGCAGTGAACATTAGACATAATTGATTAAAAACTCCTCAGTGTTGTTTTGTTATGGTCACTGCACATTTGTTATATATTGGTTTTTTTTACAGTCATAATAAATATGTTTTTCCAGTTTAAAGTCTGTCTGCTCCACAGAAAACCAGGAGACCCATGGTCTAGGAAAACATATTTGCAGGGTTATTCAATAAAAGTTCTTATCATTTAAAATGGTGCTAATTTTGCCCCAACCAATCAGATGTTAGCTTTCAAATTTTAAATAAGATTTGATTGGTTGGGGCAAAATTAGCACCATTTTAAATGATAAGAACTTTTATTGAATCTCCCTGATAGTCTCTTCTTGACATAGTTTGGTTATCTGTCAGGATGGATCAATAAACAAAGTAGTGAGGAGCCAGTACACACAGTAGATTGATGTCCAAAGTGGCTGTTATTCTGCTACTTCAGCTGACAATAAAGTAACCTGCACGGGCTAGTGATGATTCCTAGATTCAATGTGGAACTGGGGGCTCCAAATTGGCTCAAAAATTCAACGTGCTGTTAAATGTTTAAAATTTTCAGTTCCCATTAACTTCAATTTGGTTTGATTTGAATTTTCATATTTGCATAATTCTGATGAATTCCTCTGAGATGCTGTCGGGCAGATGACCCCCAATCAAACGCATACACACGGATGATTCTCACCCGAAACAGCTGTTTGCCGCATGTAGCCATCGGTGTCAGGGGTCCTGGCTCGGGACGCACATTGTGCGTGTGTACGAGCCTTCAATTCACCAGTTTTATTTCTCTTTAGAATGGGCCTTAATTCTGTTACTTTATAGTACTGTTTAGGTATTTATCCATTAACTAGAAACCTTCAGCCCTCCACCAGACTATTGGGTGATTTTTACACTAGTTACCATATTTTTTGCTGAAAAAAAACCCACATGTGTTAGGCTATTTTTAAATAACAAAGATAGGTGTTCTATGTGTATTAACCAATTTGACACTACTTTGAAAATCCACCAGGGAGTATTACCTATTTACCATCATTTGCACTGAACTTAACTTTTTGCCACATTTTCAGCATTATTAGTGATACTTTTTGCTACATAATGTTTCGCCTTTGAAGAAAATTCTCCTTTTTAAATATCTTCATGTGAAAAATTTACAAAATTGTGGTGAAGTCTGGTAGCGATAATAATGTCCCTTTATAAATATGTCCCTTAGACCCCCATTTGACTTTATTGTTTAATAAAGGAAATCAGAACCTTAAAGGGACACTATACTGAAAAAATTACTTTGCCACTTAATCTATAATTGAATACATGTAAGTAGCACTTCAATCCAGCACACATTTTGTGTAGCAGTGGTATCCCCCTCCCTATTTTAACAACTCCCACTTCCATCCGACCTGACTTTTTTCCCACAAACCAACTGTCAAGCCTGCACACAGCATTCCAACTGTCAAAACTCTGTCACCATTCCAGCTACAGTAAAACTACTCACAGAAGAATAGTTTTTGAGAGCAAGGAACTTGATTGACAGCTGAAATATGAGAAGTTTTAGATTGGATATCTAAAGAAATAGGGAGCAGATCAACAAAAAAAGTATACAGTGGTGGTTGGGAAGAATTCCAGTTTCCAGTTTTGGTCAATTTAAAATAACCTGTTTTTCGGTATAGATGCCCTTTAAAAAAAGCACCCCCCCAAAAAAACATTAAAGGATAAGTATGCTGTAAAACAAAGTTAAGTTTAGTTGGAAGCAGCAGCTTTAAAAAAGTTTCCCCCTTTTTTTTCCTATGCCCCTCCATCTACATCTTGTATCTGTATTGTAGAGTGTTTAGCTCCACCCCTCCGAGATTTCTTGGATCTCCTTCTTCTTTGGGCGCAAAGTGCACTCTCTGTTTGGTCCATGGGCATAAGTGCCCTCGCCGCAGCCTGATGTTGCTGTGCACGCGACGTGACCTCAGGGCATTCACGTACATGAGCGAACATTACTTCATCTAGCCCCGCCATGCTTGGGCAAAATGCACTCTCTGTTGGGTTCGTGCATGCACAGCACATCGAGATGGCATCAAGCACGCACACGTACGTGCATGCACCAACGTTACGTTGCGTGCACAGCAACATCACGTGCGCATTTGCAGCCAAATCTACAATACAGATACAAGATGTCAGCAACTTTATATCAGGAAAGGTAGGCTCAGGAGGGGCATACTTATCCTTTAAAAAAGCGAAATCTCAGATCGTATTACAGTAAATGCTGGAAAATACTCTAACACCCCTTGGGTACTTATTAGTATTGAGAAACACTCCACAATGTACTGAATTTCACAGGGCGTCCCGAAACGTTGTTGTTGTTGTCACAATAAAAATTTTGGATTCCCCTATACTTTCTTGTGCTATAGAATTGTCTAGGAGTGGAGGGCAGGGGGACTGCACCTACTGATTTTTTATCTGGACTGTGTTTAGATACATAAAAACAATATCTTTCAGGGGACCTTATTTGGAAAATGTATTTTATTTTCTATGCTGTGCAATATTGTTACTGTAATGCAGACCATATACGTATGTTTCTGTTTTTTCAGAGATAATGAACAATTAACAAAATTCCTTGTTATAGGCTACCTACAAAAACAGCCTAAATAGTAAGGTTTAGCCAATAATATGTTCTGCTGTATTGGCTCACTGGCTACTACAGTTTATTTGTATTTTTAAACGTATGACTAAAGGTTCGTACACATGTGCGATCAGCGTGTACGAACGTCAGCCGAAACGGTTGCTCGTTTGGGGATCGTTGTCTGATCCGCCAGGTGGATCTCTGAATAAGCGTCCGTATTGGCCGATAAAGTGCCCATACACAAGCCGATTATCGCCCTAAACGGTCGTTCGTACACATCGGTCATCGCAGGTCGACACCCACAATTGCACGAGTGTATGAACCTTTACTGTTTGCAGTTTATAAATTAGATCATTTAATGCATAATTAAAATATGTGATGTCAAACTTTCTCACAAAGATGGAACAAGTAAACAATAAGTTTCAGAACTCTCTTATGAGGATGTTTAGACAAGAGGACCCTCGCCCGCCCCAGATCAATGTCTTCTTCAGCACTTCAATGCACCCACCAGTGTCCTTAAAGCATAATGATGGAGAATTGAAGAAGCAGCCATTTATTACACACAGATGGGGTGATAATTATTGACAAGATTGTAACTAATAATTAAACCTATTTGCTTCTTTTAACTAGTCAGAGTGAATTATTTCTGGTGGCCAATTTTAACAGGAAAACGACCAGTATTAAATGCAATCTGATACTCAAAACTTCAGCAGAACTGTTTACCAGCTCACATATTCTTAAATATATTGAGGAATATATAAAATCATGCAAACATAGAACTTTCAACCATTTACAGCTACTTTGCTAGGAAATAACTTTAATCTTTTTTATTCAACTCTATAAAAAGCAGTAAAAATGCTTTACATTGAAAAGATCATTATATTTCCTATAAATTTATTGATTCACTAAGAGTTACTATCAATAGCTAATACAAACTGTTTTTTTATTCCATGATTCATTTTACATGGAGCATCTACAGACCCCCCAAAAATATCCCTGTACACCATTATCTACTATTGGTCTATTTACCTACGACTAGTGTGCACACTAGACCGTTTCTGTCAATTTCCAGACAGAAATGTGCGTTGCGGTAAGTTTTTTTAATGGATCCGATTTCTGTCTGGAAACGTACATGTTTTAATTAATAAGATAGTAAAAACAGAGCGTGAAAAACAAACCTAAATGTACTGTAGATTGTGGTCCATTTTGTTCCATTTTCCATTCCATGTTCAGTGAGACTGAAGCCTTATATTATTTATACTAACAACTAAATCTGGGTTTGCACCATTTCTTCCTCCTGCCAGACCAATCGAGGCTTCCGACCAGTTGACCAGGAGGAAGTACTTTCGGTCGTGGCAAAAGCAGTTAGACACAACCGATCGTGCGGCCCATAGAGGACGGCACAATCGTTCATGGTTTTTCGACCTGTCCGATCGTGCTTTCGTCCGGTTCGGACGATTAAAGCCCACCTACCACTTTCTTAATTAAATGCACCTGATTGAAGGTATTCTATCTTAAGCCTCAAAGCACAAAGCACAGAGGGGACGAATGGCTGCTGTGGCCGATAATCGTCCGTGTATGCGTCTGCCGAAATGCACACACTCGGTGGTAAAACCGTACGTGTGTACGAAGCTTTACACTGTTTCTCTGACACATGCACACACACAATTAGAGATGGGCTAGAACTCAAACTAGAACCCGAGTTCGAGACGAACTATTCGAATATCGAATGTTCGACCGTTCGAATATGCAAGTAAAATGCCTATTATACCTATACTTGAGCATCAAATCCGCGAGTAAAATGTCCATTAAAACCTATACTCGAGCATCGAATCCGTGAGTAAAATGTCCATGGTATCTAGACGCGAGCATTGAATCCGCGAGTAAAGTGTACATTAAAACCTATACGCAAGCATCGAATCCGCGAGTAAAATGTACTTGATACTTAGGCACGAACATCGAATCCGCGAGTAAAGTGTCCATTAAAGCCTATACGCGAGCATCGAATCTGCAAGTAAAATGTCCATGATACCTAGGCGCGAACATTGAATCTGCGAGTAAAGTGTCCATTAAAGCCTACACGCGATCATCGAATCTGCGAGTAAAATGTACATGATACCTAGGCGTGAACATCGAATGTTCGAACGTGAGAGCTCGAAAATAGCGCGAGTGAGACCATTTCCCAGGTCCCACAGCCATTTACATTTAAGTTACCATTGATATTTTATTTGTATTTCATTAGAACTTTTCGAACTATTTGACTCCCATTGACTTTAATGGGTCCGTTTTAGAACTTTAGAACTTTCCATATAGTTCGAAAGTTCGAAAACAGACCGAACTTTCGATAGTTCGGCCATCTCTACACACAATTTCAAAATAAAAGTTCTAAAAAACCCAAAATAAAAGCACAATAGTAATTTTTTTAAATTACAATATTAATTATTAAGTTTTAAAACTTGCAGCATTCAAATGGCTTTGTGCAACCACTGCCTGCGGCCTTCCAAAATGGGGCTTTTCAAGCCAAATTCAGAGTTCATCTTTAACTCTCACTTTCTAGGCACCTGACAAAATACATTTCTTGCCTGAGCTAAATTTTTACATTGGATTGCAAACTAATAAGGGTAGGCATGTTTCTAGGCAAATCTCTTTCACCATATCAATTCTTTGCACTTATTCTCATCTTGCCAGTGCTGTATGTGGCTATTTCAATAAAAATATACATACATTTGATAGGGTGTGTATGTTTAGAATGCAGGTTGGCCATTTAGCATTATAGGGCTGTTGTAATTAAGGTTAACAGAACTAACAGTGAATATAAAATGCAGGTGAAGCATTATATAGTTCATAATGGTGATTGGTTATTGATAGACCTCAGCAAGTCTGTACCAATAATTCAGTAAAATGCTTATATTATGGGTAATAATTACAATTTCTTAATCAGTTTTCTTAGTGTCTCTAGTCATTATTAATATGACATCATTAGAAGGGTAATAAATAAATTATGGAAAATGGGCAACATATTAAATTGTATTGGAAATATTAAATAATAAAGCTTTTGAGACCACTCTCTTAAATACACCAATTTAAATAATATAAATCCCACCAGATTAAGAAACAACTGTATAACCGAATGTAGAAAAGTAAGCATGTTTGGGGCTTTCGAAAATGATACTGATTTAAGATGTCAGGATCTCATTTATAGTGCTTTAACCATATAAAAAGAGAGTTGGCACTGTAATAAGGATAGCTTGAAGGTCTGGGGGAGTTACATATCCAATAGAAAGATGGGGATGTGTAGAGATAGCATCAAAACAGAGCATATATCAGACAGGGGCAAGTAAAGTGCATTTACATTAGAAAAAAAGAAAAGCAAAGCACATAGGAAGGCACTGAGGCAGAATGCAATAGTAATTAAAATGCAAAGAACTAAAATGAATTACACGGGACATCGACAATATCAAATGTATGCTAACAAACTCTAGAAGTCATTTAAGCAAGATGAATGAGCTAGAGTTAATGGAGGAAGAGGAACAATATGATATGGAGGTTATTACATGATTGGTTGAGGCTCATAGTTGGCTAAAGGCTTATGTTCAGGTGGAAAAGACAGATGGATAAGGGGGCGTGGTTTTATTATAAATTATGGAGTTGATGATGAAAGGAACAAAGACCAGTACTTGTGTGTATGTGTGGACAAATGAATAGTGCTAGCAGAAAAATAGGGCTAAAGTATGTTACCAGCCATCAGAAATAAAAAGTAGTATATAAGCAGTGTATAATAAATCAAAGTATTAGAATGCAGAATAAAGAAAATAAATAAACATTTAACATAAATACAGAAAAGAAATGGCTCATTCATAGTTCTACTCATACAATTCATAGGTTGTTCTATGAAAGGCAGGCACGAGGGGTGAAGTTGGCTTTCTCACAGCTCAGAGTCTTTTCATATATTCTACACAAATTATTAATATAGAAACACATTTCATATTCATATTTGCATTTTCAGTAATTTTGCAAGACAATGTCATTTTTTTAAAGTATACGCTATATACTATATATATATATATATATATATATATATATATATATATATACACACACATATAATGCCTGTATGTATTGCATGACCAGAGGAAGAGAGAATGTGTCTCTCAAAAGCTTGTCCATAAAACTGTCTATGAACTGTTGGTCCACAATAAAAAATGTATCACCATACACTATAGTACTTGTGTTTTTACTATAGGTCAGTGTACAAGGATAGACTTGCCAAATGGACTTATGCAGAGACTGATTAGTAAAGTGCATTAAGTTTTACATCACATATTCCTTTATTCTTACTAGTGCTAATTGGTTTGTTTAATGTTGATTTCTACCAAGCATTATGGATTGGGATATACTGGTATCCCAAATAAAGATAAAGAAAACTGGTGAGATTCTTTTTCCAGAGGTTCCACAGAACTGGATTCTGAAAATCCAATTTAAATCCAGTTGAACCAGAATTTTTAAATTTTTCATCCTGGTTTTCAACTAGAGTTTTTACTTTTTAACCTTCCAAAAGTTCCAAAAAGTTTTGAAACCCAGACTCATCTCAATGTAGAACAATGTAGAGAAAGATCTGGGCAATTGGCATTCTGGAAGCCTGAGTGGAAGATGAGATAAAAAGTATGTGCTAAGAATAACACTACACACACTGTACAGTTAACTGAACCTTTGCTATAGGAACTAACGTTACTTTAAAAAAATAAACTAGACTTATAATACTTATAAAACAATGCTATTATGGAATAAAAAACATTCCAGTGAAATCCTATTTCTAAACACGGACTAATCAAATTACATATTATTATACATGTATTCTGATACAATTGGGTTTCATCATCGTACCTTATTACACCATTTCTATTTATATTGTTAAATGTACCTTTTTGTTTTTAGAAATAAAGTCTGAAACAAATAGAGAGATATGTAAAAAACACTAGCAGGGTTATTAAAAAAAAGAACTTATTGATAAAAATGGTGCTAATTTGTCCCCAACCAATCAGATGTTAGCTTTCAAATGTTAAATAACATCTGAATGGTTGAGGCAAACTTAGCACCATATTTAACGATAAGAACTTTTATTGAATCTCCCTTGTAAATGTAGAATGCAATTGTCCCACTACTGTAGCCCAAAACATTCTATGCATTTACACAATTGATGCCAATTACTATTAATTGGTGACTTGAAGTCAACAGAATTTTATTCAAGTTATCACAGGAACAAGGAAGTTAAGATGCATCTCCCCTACTTCTTCTTAGCAACTCAAATCAATAGATGTTACATTTTGTGTTAGATACTAGAGAAAAACACAACTTAAATGTAATTTTGGAAACAGCGCAGTCCCTGTTATAGTAAGGAACACAGTAAAGAACATAGTAAGTAACATAGGAAAGAATAGTAGATTGGGTTACTTCCGCGCTATGGTGTGGTAGGGAATGTCTCCTTAAGTAGGGTGGCTGCACTGCAAGTTGTCCACTGAATTGTTTATAAAATCTTTAAAAGTATCTTGCTTGCGCTTGGGGGTATGGGTAGGGGAAGGGTTAAAACAAGAAGTAAAAAATAATAAATAGGTTAAGATCAAGATCTCTGTAAACAAACCAGTTTAAAATGACACTTCCATATATTAAAATTAAACTTCAACCACTCACTTGTGTCTATCCACCACTAGGGGTAATGCAGGCTTTACTCTGTGCTGTTCTGATGCTTGCTTGGTCTGTATAGTTCCCAAAAACCTCTGCACACAGGAATAAGGTTGCCAACAAACTTTATTATAGCAATTAAAAACAATAAAAAGCGCTAAAAAACCTTGCAAAAAACGTCCATTAGCAGTTTTTGAAGTTGCACCTCTCTGCTATGGTGTGGCCCCTTTAAGTCGTGGCTTGTGAGGTAGTTCCTACGCGTTTCGCTGTTTTAATCCTTACAGCTTCATCAGGGATGCTGTATCCTGATGAAGCTGTAAGGATTAAAACAGCGAAACGCGTAGGAAATACCTCACAAGCCACGACTTAAAGGGGCCACACCATAGCAGAGAGGGGCAACTTCAAAAACTGCTAATGGACGTTTTTTGCAAGGTTTTTTAGTGCTTTTTATTGTTTTTAATTGCTATAATAAAGTTTGTTGGCAACCTTATTCCTGTGTGCAGAGGTTTTTGGGAACTATACAGACCAAGCAAGCATCAGAACAGCACAGAGTAAAGCCTGCATTACCCCTAGTGGTGGATAGACACAAGTGAGTGGTTGAAGTTTAATTTTAATATATGGAAGTGTCATTTTAAACTGGTTTGTTTACAGAGATCTTGATCTTAACCTATTTATTATTTTTTACTTCTTGTTTTAACCCTTCCCCTACCCATACCCCCAAGCGCAAGCAAGATACTTTTAAAGATTTTATAAACATAGGAAAGAACATTGTAAGGAACATAGTAAGGAACATAGTAAAAAAAACATTGTAAGGAACATACAGGGTTATTCAATAATAGTTCTTCAGGGTTATTTAATAAAAGTTCTTATCGTTTAAAATGGTGCTAATTTTGCCCCAACCAATCAGATGTTAGATTTCAAATGTTACATAAGTTCTGATTGGCTGGGGCAAAATTAGCACCATTTTAAACGATAAGAACTTTTATTGAATCTCCCTGCTTATCATTTAAAATGGTGCTAAATTTTCTCCAACCAATCAGATGTTAGCTTTCAAATGTTAAATAAGATCTGATTGGTTGGGGCAAATTTAGCACCATTTTAAACGATAAGAACTTTTATTGAATAACCCCGATAATAAGGAATATATAAGGATCACAGTAAAGAACATAATAAGGAACTTATACATAAACATTTTCTCAAATGAGGACACTATTATAAAACTACACTCCCAAAGGAAATATGGCAACCTTAGGGATATTTCTGTCTTGTCAGTTAAACTCTCACCCACAGCTAAAGATTTTGCACTTTTATTAAATAGGTGTTGAATATTTTTAACATATGTTGTGTGTCTAATTGTAGAGGTTAATGGGATGATTTAAATAATTCCAATTTGATCCAGCTTATTCTTCTCAGTGTCATTTATACAGTTCTCCTGATTGATCTAACTCTGAGGGTCAGGAGAAGGCAGCTTTATCTCCATTTGCATTGTATCCCTATATGTTACATTCAGATTGACAAGCTTTTAATAAACTTGTGTTTAAAGGCCCCACGTTTTATTTAGAATGTGGGATGGTTTCTATAAGTGACCCGTAGGGAGCCAAAATGAGAGAACCATATTTCAGAATGCAATGTGCACATAGAAAGGAAAGCTTAAAATCCCTAAAGGGATTTTATTTTTTATTTTATTGGTCTTTACAGAAGAGACCCTGGAGCATGCTTTTCAGATTGAAATGGCAATGGGACAAAAGCTCCGCTGGGTAAGTTATTAGCCAAGGGAGTTGAGGATCCAACATCCACTGCACTGACTGGCCTCAGTTCAGTATCTGGGAGACGCTACAGATGATTCACGGAATCTGGATCTATAATGAGAACAAGCCCCCCTCCCTCAGCCCCATTTTGCTCAGTTGTTATGTTAAAAGAGCCTTTGCCCTGAAGCAATGGCTGTACTGCTCATTCAGAACAGAGGGGCCTGGTTTCCAGAAACACAAAATGCAGCCTTCCTTCTGTTCTCCATATGGATACATTGTCTCATCATTGCCTGACAAAAGCCCCCTGCTATGATGCTTCTTCACCCTGCTGTGCTCAGATAAACTGTTGGTTTCACTTTTTATTAAACCCTCAGCAGTGGCCAGCGGGATTGCAGGCACCAGGAAATTGTGAAGGACAGAAGAGGATAAACAAGTTTGTGTAACAGTCCGCGCCACTCTTAAGCTACTCCTATCTGGCATTAGCATCTACCAAACTCAAACTTAGTAGAGATGATTTGGGATATAGAACAGGCTTGTAAAACACTTTTATCACTAATAATCTCAAACTGTCACCTGAAACGTGTTTGTGATATTGACATAAAACAATCACATTGGACAGAAAGTGTGCAATTAATATAGAAAATGTAAGTGTGAAATGTGCAATATTGCACTATATCTTTTCACAAAAAAAATTATATTTGAGTATTAAAGGAGCCGCATCCTATAAATGTTAAAATCACAAGTTGTGTGTTATCATATTCATATAAAGCCTTCCTACATTTTGTTTAAAAAAATTTAAATGCAAATTAAAATATATTGGCGAGTCTGTATTTGATCAGCTTATTTGTGTACTGAAAAGGGTAGAAAGTTATTGCTTTTAATGATATCCCTGACATGTGATACTGGTGGTTTTCCCTAAGAGTATGGTATGACCCAGAAAATTGACATTTACCATAAATAATGTTTGGTAAATCTTTAGCTTAGCCATTGGCAAAAGTCCTACATTTTAGAGAAAGACGTGCAGTATATTATTGGGGGCATGTTATTGTGAAGTACTGTATGTTTTATTCATAAAATTTCTGTATTTCAAATATGGATTTAGTTAAAACACTTTCAGGGTGACAGTTTTTTAAACAGTATTTAATTTTGATGTTTTTTTTAAATAAAAATTAGTTTTTCGAAATTATACGATGAATATAAACATCTTACCTCTCGATGGATATCCTTGTATAGGACATAAACTTAATTGGATGCCGATGCAAGTGATGGTAAAATGTCCAAAATTGACCCTTCTCTTCTCTCTCTCGGAGCAAGGGATGCACCCAATACCTGCTGGTCACCATCATGCTCAAGGATAACTCCTATGACCAGTAGTGCAGGTATCTCCAAACTGTAGTCAAATAAAAGAATTTTAATACAGTAAAAAAAAAAAAAAAAAAACCCCAGCATCTCCCTTCAAACACTCCTACAAAAGCCATAGCCACAAGGTGTGTCATCATGTTTTGTAAATTTAAATTTGGCGCCTCATTGAAAAACGCAAACGCAAGTAAAAACGCATTATAAATTGCATCGCAAATGCACAAAAATGTTTTTAGATTTAAAAAAAAAAAGCATGTATAAAATCGTGTTTAAAAATGTGCAATTTGAAAAGCCTTGTAGTGTAGCCTGAACCTTACTGTATATGCAGAGTATGTATATTATGTTACTGAAACGAAGCTTCCTTTGGAAGTTGACAAAAAAAAATTTTTTGGATGCTGTCATTTTGTCACAAAAAGATTTCCACCCACCAGGACCTTGAATGAGCCAAAACATGTTGATATTTTTGAAACCATATTAGTGAATAAATCATATCAAAGTCCTTTACTTCCAAACGATGGGCACCAAATAATTACAAAAAAATTGTTATATTATAAAGAAAAATAGTTTCAAAATGATGCCCTCTTTCCAAACCAGTAGAACACTAAAATAAAAGTCTTAAAAGATGACAGGTGAGGAAGGGGTAGTAACGGCCATCCCAGTAGTATTATCTGTGTTTGATGTTGTGCTAATAAACCCTTTAGGTTATTTCAATAGAAAAAGCTGACATGCACACATCCCTGTCAAGAAAGAAGGGGAACACTGGGCTCCTGAATTAATATAATTTAATCCTGTGGGAGTGACTATAATGTGCACTTGTTTGAGATTTAAAAGTAAATCAGAGAATTTTTATGGCAAATCTTGGACATATAACATCCAATGATACAGCAGTGAATAATCCAATGTGAGCAGTTTCCTGACTGTTGAAGTTCAGAAAAACTTTATCACTTGTGTAAGTAAAGCTTTAAAAACCAAATAAATAAAAAATACCTTTACAAGCTGCAACTTAATCATCTCCAAATAAAATTAATTAATTTTTTTATGTGAAACACTCCCATTATCGCATTAATAATCTGATTAAGAAAATGAAAAGGCAATTTAAGTCATTTCACTAAGAATGGTTTAAACAGATATTGGAAAGTAGATCTGGCTCTTTGGCATCAACGAAATAATCACATATTAACAGAAATAATTAACCATGGCAATTCATTATTCAATGACATTAAATAAAACATTCTGGCAAGAGAACTACTGGATATTGAGGGGAAGAATATTTCTGATTAAAAGAAAGATGCTTTAAAATCAAAGGTCACATCAGTTTTTGTAGCAATGTGGATATGATATTTGGATTGTGTCGTCAGGTTGTGTATGGATGATTGCATGCCCACGTCTATACAATTTTACTGCTTAGCAAAAATGTTTAATTGCCTAAACGATTGTACAATACCGGAATCGTATGATAGACATCATTGCATGTACGGCCACAATAAGCATATTAAATAAGGGCTGGGATTCAAGGGTCAACCCCAGGATAATATTTCTGATTGACAGACTCCTCATTCATTAACCGATCTGTAGTCTGTTGATGCGGATGAACCGTATGGTAACTCCCACTCACAAGTCCTAGAATATAGATGTACACATATAGATGCATATGGTTCAGTAAGAAAATTATCATATTTATATGATACTGAGTTTATTTTAAAATAATTTTTAATTTTAGATTATATACTGATTTGTGGGTATTGCAATAGATACAAAATAAGCATCAATAGTCGCAGTTTCACCGAAAAATGCTAAAAGGCTTTATTCCCGTTGTATGGCTTCCCTGGAAAGCACTACTTCCTGTTTAATTCTTGGTACACATCTCCCGTTCTATTTCCCAGCTGCACTTTTATGGTGTTAGATATCATCCCAGACTTTGAGAAAAGGAAGGCAGTGCTGAAATGTTGTCCAATACATTTTGCCGGTGACTGTTGACCAAGATTCACAAAATTGTCTACAAAATGAAACCCACTGATTGTGCTCATTTCTAAAATAAACAGTGTTTCTATAGCAGCCCCTGTGTCCTGGGCAGAGGAATCATTTTCTTGGTGTTTGACAGAAAGAGATTAGAGCATCTGCCAAGCCCACGGATAATACATCACCTTTTTATTTTTCAGTGTAAGGAAAATGTTTAAGTTTCCCCTGTTTATCTTTGTATACTGAACAAATAGACTTCTTCATTTTCCATCAGTGTTCCTGTAAGTCAAAGTTTCACTCCTGTGAGTTTTGCCTTGTGGGCATTTCTAGACTTTAAAAAAAAATATTCATATACAAGAACATTTGTCTGGTGTCAGGAATAAAATAACACATATCAAAAAGAAAGATGGAATAGCTTGTATACTATCAAAACTATCCCGGCTCTTGTATGCAAAGTGTCAGCTCTGTAAGGATAATTAATGTCCCAATTAAGCAGGTTGGGGTCCTTTTGTTATTTATTGGATGAAATTGATTCCCTGTGAAGCAACCACATTACCAAGTTGTCCCGAATATGCGCAACAGCTTTAAATTGGGTACTCTGTTTCCTAATTTTCTCCTACCGATTTCACCACTGGTAGAGCTATTATGGGTTAAATTGTGTTTATCTAAAGTCATTTCAATGACATTAAACTTCTTGCCAAGCAGATAAGAGGATTTCCACCAGAGGGCAAGAGTTCTTTAGTGGGTTTTTCTCCTGGATTGTTGATTTTATCCTGCGATGAGACCTTTCTAGCGTTAAGTACTAGATGAACTAAATTCACAGTTCAGGGGGAAGAAAGAAGATGCAAATAATAGTAAAGGGAAAGTTAAAATGAACTGTTAGTTTGATGTTGGAAATGCTAATCTTAAAAAAGTTGTAGTATTATTTTGTAAAAAAAATTATTAAATATAAAATTTATAGCTTAACTTCTTTTAAATTGTATGCAAAATATCTAATTGGTTTTGAAACATTGTATGGAAACGTAAAGGTTCCGTTAAGGGGCATATTTATAAAGGAACGATATTAGCTCAACTTTTCCTTTGGCTCTATTTATAAAGCTGTGAATTTCAGCTGTGGTAATTTTCAGTGTGGCAAACAGTAGTGTTAATAATGTTAAATAAATTTGTTGGTAAAGCCTCGTACACACGCACGGCCGACTAACAACCCCCAAATGCGTCTGGTCAGACGTCTTTCAGATTCAACAAATGCGCCCCACCGAACACATACACACGTGTGACTATCGGCCAAAACACCCATTCGTCGTGTCTGTGTCGTGTGCTCGGGGGTTGCCTGGGGTCGAGGCTTATGGTGAGAAATGCTGCAAAATAGATAAACAAAACTGGGGCTTGTTTATGTTAATTAGGTTGCTTAAATAAGTGAAAAACATTCAGGAGACATTTCTGTACCTATGTTAAGTGTTATATCTAAAAGGAAATCCCCATAAACACATTAACATAACCGCTGACTTGGAAATGTTTTTAATAATTTGTAAATAGAGATGGACTAGAACTCGAACTTGAGAGTAGCTGAACTTATCGAGTTGGAACGGACTCGGACTTCTCGAACTATCCCGGATTTCTGGGACTTTTGAACTTTCCGGACTTTCGATAATTATCGAATGTTCGTCGTCGATGTTTCGAGAATTATTGAATTTACGAGCCGTTCACTAACCCTTGAAAGTATGGTTTGTTTTTGGTAACCCTTGAAAGTATCATTCAATTTCTGTAACCCTCGAAAGTATCGTTTGCTAACCCTCGAATTGGCTGTAACCCTCGAATGTAGCTTGCGCAAAACCCGATAATTGCCCGCTCATGTTTAAGTTTTGGTGACAGTGACATGTTCCCCAGACCATATCCCAGGTGCCACAGCCATTTATAGTAAGTTACCATTGTTAGTTTAGTTGTAAATCATCTGGACTTTAGGACTATCACTCTCCCTTTGACTTTAATGGGTCCGTATTCGAACTTTCAAACTTTTACTGAAGTTCAAAAGTTAAAAAAAACAGACCGAACGTTCTATTCGGCCATCTCTATTTGTAAACAAAAATCTACTTTTATAAATATCTGTTGTATTCAATTAGATCAACTGGACTTGAAATGTAGTTCTTGAAGACGTTTCGCTAGTCATCCGACTGGCTTTCTCAATTCAGAATGACTTGTACAAGAATCTGTGGCAATTATGTACCCTGGAAAATCCCAATTAGCATATCACAGCCAGGTGTTAAGGGCGTGATTAGATAGTGGCTAAGAGGTGTTATAGGAACGCCCAGAGTAAGGTGTTAAAACAGCATTGTACATGGCAGACAGTTGGTGTCGAACCCCCCACCTCTATTTAGGCTTGGTTTCTTTATTTTCACATAAATGGCCTCCTTAACACCTCTCTTGAACCAGTCACGTTCCTTCGCCAGTATGTTAACATTACAATCTTCAAAGGTATGTCCTTTATCCTTAAGATGCAGATACATGCTAGTCCTGACCCGAGGAATTGGCTCTTCTGTGCTGGGCCATACGTTGATGCAGTTGCTGTTTGGTCTCCCCCACATACAAATCAGAGCATCTTCACTGCACTGCACCGCATATATGATGTCGCTTTTCTTGTGTTTGTGTATTGGGTCTTTTGGATGTACCAATGCTGCCTCGTGTGTTGTTCGGTTTAAAGCAGACAGGGATACGATGTTTTTTGAAAATTCTTCTTAATTTCTCAGAGACCCCTGCTACATATGGGATGACCATGTTCTTCCTCCTGTCTTGCTTTTCCCCTTCACTGTTGGTATTTGTGTTCTTTTCTTTCCTTCTACTTCTTTTGACAAAGGCCCAGTCTGGATATCCACAAGTTTTAAGGGCTCCTCTGAGATGTTTCATTTCTTTAGCCTTCGCCTCTGTGCTAGTGGGGATGTTCTCGGCTCTGTGTTGTAGGGTTCTGATGACACCCAGCTTGTGATCTAAAGGGTGGTGGGAGTCAAACATCAAATACTGATCTGTGTGTGTTGGTTTTCTGTAAACCTCTACTTCCAGTTTACCATTTTCCTTAACTTCTACCAAGCAGTCCAAGAAAGCCAGTTTGTTGTTTTGTACCTCTTCCCTTGTGAATTTAATGTTTTGGTCCACCGCATTAATGTGTTCTGTGAAAGCTTGTACTTCCTTCTGGTGGATTTTAACCCAGGTGTCATCAACATATCTGAACCAGTGGCTGGGTGCTATGCCCTTAAAGGTATTAAGCGCCTGTGTTTCTACCTCCTCCATGTAAAGGTTGGCCACAATAGGTGAAACTGGAGATCCCATAGCACATCCATGTTTTTGCTTATAGAACTTATCCCTGTATTTGAAATAGGTGGTATTCAGGCACAAGTCCAACAAGGAACACACCTGTTCTGGGTTGAGATCAGTTCTGCTGGTAAGAGTGCTGTCTTTGCCCAGCCGTTTTCTCACCATGTCAACAGCCTCCTTGGTGGGTATACAAGTGAAGAGAGAAGTCACATCATAGGACACCATAGTTTCTTCTACACCGAGTACTATATCTTCAATCTTGTTGGTGAAATCCTGAGAGTTCTGGATGTGATGCTTAGAACTTCCCACCAAAGGTCCTAAGATGTTAGCTAGATATTTATATATACAAGGTGGCAAAATATCTAGCTAACATCTTAGGACCTTTTTTTCAAAAAACATCGTATCCCTGTCTGCTTTAAACCGAACAACACACTGAGGCAGCAATTGGTACATCCAAAAGACCCAATACCAAAACACAAGAAAAGCGACATCATATATGCGGTGCAGTGCAGTGAAGAATGCTCTGATTTGTATGTGGGGGAGACCAAACAGCAACTGCATCAACGTATGGCCCAGCACAGAAGAGCCAATTCCTCGGGTCAGGACTTAGCAGTGTATCTGCATCTTAAGGATAAAGGACATACCTTTGAAGATTGTAATGTTAACATACTGGCGAAGGAACGTGACTGGTTCAAGAGAGGTGTTAAGGAGGCCATTTATGTGAAAATAAAGAAACCAAGCCTAAATAGAGGTGGGGGGGTTCGACACCAACTGTCTGCCATGTACAATGCTGTTTTAACACCTTACTCTGGGCGTTCCTATAACACCTCTTAGCCACTATCTAATCACGCCCTTAACACCTGGCTGTGATATGCTAATTGGGATTTTCCAGGGTACATAATTGCCACAGATTCTTGTACAAGTCATTCTGAATTGAGAAAGCCAGTCGGATGACTAGCGAAACATCTTCAAGAACTAAACTTCAAGTCCAGTTGATCTAATTGAATACAACAGATATACCATGACCTGGATGAATGAGAACCTTCACAAGCATACTTTTATAAATACTAATTAATTTTCATCATGTTTAATACTACAACATATTGTGATGAAAATGTTGGCCAAAAGGTAAAAAGGGGAAGTTTGACCTATTTATAATTAGTGTTGAATAAAAAAATGGGTAAAATAGCACTAAATTTTAAACTTCACCGCTGTATAAATATGCCCCTCTGAGCTTTTTGTGTCTGTTAAGCTTCATACACATAGGCAATCCTCACACTACAATGTGCTGTAAAACGTATGATAAAGCATATGCGTTATCATGTGATGTGTGAGTTTTTGTGCGTTTTTTTTGTGTGCGGTACTGTGCACTTCAATGTGTTTTTTTGTGTGCTATTTTTGCTAGAGATTGTGGGAACAATGCACACAAATGTGCATTCCAGCAGCGTACTAAAGCGTTAGTATGCAAATTTCTTAACACTCCCATTGCCTTGTATTGATGTCCGTTGGGCTCCACAAGGTGTTAAAATACATGCAGCTGTGTTTTATCACAGGACACATTGGATTGGATTGTTATCGCATACCATATGCATTGCGTTACAATGCTAAAAAACTGTGAAAGAACTGACACCCACACCTTCCGTTTGTAGGATGCTCATTGGTTACAATCGTCCATATGTATGAAGCATTCGCTTTTTACGGTATATTTCTGAACTGCAAGAAAATTCATGTGCAGATAAGTTTTAATATGTTTTAGACATGACAAGTTAAAATAACATGGAACCTGTACTTTTCCGAGAACCACAAATCTAAAAATCACATTCAAAGGCTAGGCCACACTAGCATGTTCCTCATATGCTAACGATCGTGTTTGGAGCAGTGTTGCCAGGCTTACACAATGTGGGTGGCAACGCTGTGTGCCCTGCAATCCATTTTCGGAGTGCAAGGAGTCACCATTTTGAACGCAGATCTCATGCACTTTTATAATTAAATATTGGCAGATTCAGAACAAAAAAGCATGATAATGTGCAACATTATGCTTACGCATTTCATGTGTGTTACTGTGTGTTGTATTGTGGACGCAGCCTAAATGTCTCTCTAACTTGTTTGCATCATTTTTAAACTTTTTTTTGTTGCAGCTGAAAATGCTGCAGTTGCCATGAGAGATTGAACTGAGAGACGGTATCACTCTCCATTTCCTCCACTAGGCAATGCACTGAGCCAATAACGTCTCTCAGTGCATAGCGAATGAGGTTTACCCATTTCGAAACTTTAACACCAGCTATTTGCTATCTGCTCGGTACATAGCTTGAGGTGGTCGCGCGACACAGTTTTTGCGTACTTCCGCAACGTTATGTCTTAAAGTCACAATAACTCTAGGTACATGGGTTAACGTGATTTTAAGACAGAAAAAGACGTTTGTGGCTTTCAGTACATAGCCCCATAAATATCAAATTTGTGCCTATTTTACTGCGAGATGCAATTGCTTAAATCCTCTGCTGTGGCCACTTAAGGGAGCAATTGAGGTTCCCATTAAATTTTCCCTTTAAGCTCGAGGGCTAACATTTTGAGCATTAATACATTTAGAATTAAACAATTTCATGGTGGTTCTATGAGTTTGTAATGTAGGAGTAAGTAGGAGTAGAGCCGTCACGTAGCTGTTGAAGAGGTTAGATATTGCTAAGGTATGTATGTTAGAAAAATAAAAGCTGTCCCATGAGATCTAGTTTGAAAAGGATTCACACGATCCACAGGTGAAGAGATGTTTCTTAACTGCGTTTTTAAGAACTAGGCACAGGGTTTAACCATGAGATAACAGTATCTTGGTGGTATATAATTCATCTTCCTTTCTAAAGTTCAAAATCTCATTTTCTTTTAGGTAAAATGGGAAGCATGGAAATTTGATTGATTTGCGTTTCCTTGAAATCATTGCAGCACAATGTCCCAAACATCATTAAGAATGCTAAGGTTTGCATTCTCAAGGCACTAGCAGTGTTTCAGCAGCAATCATATGGAAATGCAACATTTGCCCTTCATTAGGATTTATTTATATAAGGATTCACCTGCACTCATTACTTCCTCTTTAGATGCTGCTAGGAAAAGCACAGTATACAATACACACCCTCGGTTCATTGACACAGCATGTATTTTACTAATGTTTTTGTGCTCTGTGCATCCTGAAACATCAATAACCCGTATGTTGTCTTGAAGAATGGAGTGCTTGGATTTATTTTTAGATTTTTACGATACCACAAAACTAAATCACATTTCCTGACATAAAGGCCAGAAACTGCTTATTAAAATCATGTACTATACAACTATCTAAGCAATTCCTAACTAAAGATACAGTAAAATGTATCAGAATTCTCAAAAAAGTTAATGTAACTTGGGGAGAGGGAGGGACCTGTTGTGAAAGATTATATTTATTTTAAATAGATACATTTATGTTAGGAATAAAGATTTAGGGTGGTGTTTTCCTTTAAAGGAATAGTTTACTACCAAAATGAACTATTCCTTTAATGCATTGATTGAAGTCTGGAAGGATAAGGAGCTATGCCTTACCTCCCATTCTTCAATCAATGCAAGTGGAGCCAGGAACGAACTTAGAGCAAACTTACCGTATATACTCGAGTATAAGTCGATCCGAGTATAAGTCGAGGTACCTATTTTTACCTGAAAAATGTGTAAAAACTGATTGACTCGAGTATAAGTCGAGGGTAGAAATTATCACCACTACTGCCTTCTGATTCTGTGTTGTTTTTAGGCTTTAGTTGCCCTATAAATGGACAGCAGAATTCCCATACATGAATCCCATACAGTAATAGCCAAATCCAGTACCAGTAACCTCCAATTCTTTTGCACTCCAGATGTTTGGAAACTACAACTCCCAGCATGCTTTGTTGCTGGGAGTTTCAGTTTCTAAACATGTGGAGTGGCAAGGTTCAGTAAACTTTTAATTAAGCTTACCATCATTTACAATTCTCCTGACCCCCATATAGTAAAGGGAACTCTGACACCCATATAGTAAAGGGAACTCTGACCCCCATATAGTAAAGGATTCTCTGACCCCAATAGTTAAAAATGTCACCTTAGAGTTGTAGTTTCAAGCTGTCCTTTGCACTGTACTAGCAGCTGTTTTTTGCCCCAAACTGAGGAGACCCATCAGATTTACAGCATCCAGTGACAGTGCTGAGTGAGTCCAGCAGCCAGAATACAAGAAGCAGGAAGTGTAAAGGCAGATCAGCTCCTGTAACATTCTATGCAGGTTAACACAGCGCCACCTACTGGTTACTATCTGTAATTGCAGAATTTGGATCTAAATTAGGACTTGACCCGAGTATAAGTCGAGGTTAGGTTTTCAGGCTAATATTAAAGCCTGAAAAATTCGACTTATACTCAAATATATACGGTACCTGTTATGCGATCCTCTGCAGCAGCACTGACAGGTCCTGACTGCTTCCAGGTTCTGTACAGCTATAGCGGGCATTCACGATAATGCACGCTATAGTTAAACAGAACAGGGAGTGTTTGGGAATTTCAGTGCTGCTGAGGAGGATCGCATAACAGGTAAGTTTGCTCTAATTTCATTCCTGGCTGCGCTTGCATTGATTGATGAACAGGAGGTAAGGTAAAGATCCTTGGGGCGTATTTGTAAAGGCGAGGTATCGGTAAAACAATTTATAATCAGTTTAACGATCGTTACCTTTAGATTGTTACCCTACATTTATGAGCAAAAGTTATGGATAACGATTGTAAATCTATGATCCCCATAGAATATCATTGCGGTACTTTACTACCGCATGGTATTCCATGACCGAACTTTTGGTAGATATCGAATGTTCGGTCATAAATGTACGATCGTGATTGTACAATAACTAATCTGCGGTATCGCTAGAAAGCGATATCGCGGTTCTATAAATATGACCCCTTATCCTCCCGGTCTTCAATCAATGCATTAAAGGTATAGTTCACTTTGGCAGTTAACTATTCCATAAATGTGGGGTTTGGTGGTTACTATTGTGCAGATCTACCTCTGTCATTTCTATGTTTAGTAAACGGACCTACCCAGCCACAAAACATTTTGCCACAGGGAATGGTGCATGTTGGTTTAGGAGGTTCTACTTTCTTTACAGTGAAAGATAAGAAATGTGAGGATCTGGGGTGTGGTTCAGTTCAACTAAAAAATTTTTTGCCATATGTGGGATTTGGACAAAATGTTACCATTTTCTTGGGCTAATTAAAGAACTGGAGTTGAAATGATCAGTTTCACTTTAGGAATATGTTGGTTGAAACTTTCTACTATCTATCTATGGTGGGTTTGGGGGGCTAATAGAGAAATTAGGCTATATATACATTTTTGCTTATATGGATATGACCTTTAAGAAGAGCACACATGTGTAAACTACCACCCATACTATCTGTATTCATAATTATGCCCCAGCATTTCCTCATAGATCAGCAGGAGTTTGTGAAGGATTTAACTATGTCCAATTTAGAATCAATTTAGCATGTTGTCATGCTGTGTTTCTAAAATGTTGATGTATGAATAGTTAGGCAGACTTGCCATGTCTTCTAGTGCAAAACTGTAGAAAAACCTGTTGGAAAACCTGCTTTTAGAACTGAACGGGCTTAGTGTCAGGGTCTAGAGAGCCAGACAAGTAATATTAATGTGATGTATAAAACAAATCATTTACCCATTACTACAACATGGTAAAAAGGTATCTGGTGGTACATGTGTCCACAGGATCATGTCCATAGTTCCCAATAGATAGAAAAAAAACCTTGCTGTGTGTTCGATATTTCTCCCTTATATATATATATATATATATATATATATTATTAGTATATATATATTACTGTGATCACAATCACGTCAAGGTAACCCCAGTCTGGAAGGTCCTAACTTGTAAACGTTTTTACTTTAATTATGATTAGCAAACTTGCATTCCTCATACATGTGCACTGGATCAATATAGCAAGTTTTCTCACTTCCTCCCACCAGCCCTTTGGCTTTTTAAAATGAGGGATATATATATATATATATATATATATATATACAGTGATGTGAAAAACTATTTGCCCCTTCCTGATTTCATATTCTTTTGCATGTTTGTCACACTTAAATGTTTCTGCTCATCAAAAACCTTTAACTATTAGTCAAAGATAACATAATTGAACACAAAATGCAGTTTTAAATGATGGTTTTTATTATTTAGTGAGAAAAAAACTCCAAATCTACATGGCCCTGTGTGAAAAAGAAATGAGATACTTTGCATGCCCCCGCCTATTCCTCTAGGTAAGCTGGGACAGAGAAATATGTATTTATATGTTGCATTATTAGGGCAATGCTATTATTATAGCATGAGGCTGTGAGGTACCTTCTGTTGTAAAAATGCTCTTTTTCATTTTATATTAGCTCCTTTAACCCCAACTCACCTTAACCTATAAAGCTCCCAAGTCCTAACCCCTTAGCAACTGTAAATCTAGACCTTGCTAGTGGTAAATACTAATTAGTATGCACCTAGCATGTTAATCTGGATTCTCTATAGGGTCTCAAGTTGTCTAATATTACTGTTAAGTTTGAACCACACATTGTGGCAGGGTTGCCTTGGTCAGTTCTCAAACCTGCAGCATTATCCTATTTGGTTCCCCTGGATCCAGATGACAGTTTGACTAACATATAAAGTTATCCCTGTGTAAAAGTTTTATATCCACACATAATATATTTATATTTATTTAGAGATAGATAGATAGATAGATAGAAAGATAGAAAGATAGACAGACAGACAGACAAACACACAGACACACACACATGCACGCACGCACGCACGCACGCATGCACACACACACACACACAGAACACAGTATATCATGGTGGAGATATACTAATAATTATACATATAAAAGTCATCTTTATTTTGTATAAATGTGCCAAAAATTCAATCTAACAGCAAGTAGGGCTACTGTAAATAATCTAATTTCATATCATCACAGTGAACATGACTATTTCATATGGCGTTTATACACAATACAATCTAGTTAATCAGAACTGATCTTTGCTGGAAAAGGTTTTATGGAAATCTAGATTGTAGCAACTGGCAAAAACATAACTGGCTCCTTCCCACATCCAGTCACTCACATTTAATCTTAATAAAAAGTTAATACTGTTTCCATAAAATCAAATGTTCTAAAGACGCCTAAATAGGGTCATTTCAGTCAGTCCTTGAAATCTTGGCTCTTACAATCCCATCCCGTGAAGGCAGTTTTATACTTGCTGAGCACATGGAAATTTTTATTATTATGATTATGATTACTATTATTATTGGCCGTTTCTGAATCAGAAGAATATGGAGAATGCCAAAAAAATGTGAGAAGCTGGTACAGCTGCCAATTTGGTCTATTTCCTTATCAAGGGTGTCTGTCTACACCAGGTACATTCCCCTAAATCATTTTATTTAGTTACTGCTTGGGCATGAAGAGAACAATCTACATCAAGACATAAACAAATAATATTTTATCAAAATAGCATTTCTTATCAACCCTAACACCGCACAATTGGTATGGCAGCTCTGTTGAGTGTGTAAGGGGAGAGAGAAAGAAATCTCCAAGTTGAATACTTGTTTTCCAAACAAAAATCCTTTTATTACTAATGGTATAAATAAAACAATAAAATTATTGAAAACAAGAAAATCCTTTATACGTAAATAATATTTACAGTTACATAAACCTCCCAAAAGGGTTAAGAAAAATACAAACAGGGTTATTCAAAAAAAGTTCTTATCATTAAAAATGGTGCTAATTTTGCCCCAACCAATCAGATGTTAGCTTTCAAATGTTAAATAAGATCTGATTGGTTGGAGCAAAATTAGCACCATTTTAAATGATAAGAACTTTTATTGAATCTCCCTGAAATTTTCTTTAAAAAAAACTGTCATAGCTCGACACCAGCGAGTTATGTTCTTTTCGAAAACAGCTTTTCGGAAAAATTTGAAAATCAGAAAGTTCGGAATAAATTCAAAGTATAAATAACAATAGTAAATGGTATGTTAGAGTAAATTGAGTAAATATTTGAAACAAAGGGCTCGCGTGTTTGATATTTCTCCCATATTTGGAATTGAGGGTTCACGGATTCAGAATTGAGCGTTCACGTATATGGTATCTATTGAAATCAACCTGTTTATTCAATAATATACAAAAAATGCTAATTCATCAAAATCTGATTTTGAATTTTCAATATTTCTAGAATATTCGATTCTGAAAATTCTATAACTATTGAAAACCGGGGAAATTTTCTGCAATTTCGAAAATCCGAGAGTTCTGTCGGCACTTCATCCCTAGTCTTAGCTACTAAAATTCTGTGTGCATACATACCATAGACGTGGTAGGTAAGTGATGCTTGTAAACCCTATTATGAATAATATACATTCTTTATTTGGATCTAAAGGTGGACACACAACAATTCATATTGATTGTACGTTCCTGTATGTTTTGGTCCAACCAAAACGTGTCAGCATGTCTGATATGGAAAATGTAACTAATCAATGTACGACCCCCCACACATGATCTGATCCTCATACAATATCAGGATATCTTGATATTGTGTGATTGTTAACATTGCATGTATGGCTACTGAAAGGCATTAAAATAAAGCTTCGTACAGACGTACGGCTTTGACACAGACCTCCTACCCCTGACCATGATGCGCTTCCGCGATGAATGGTCATTTTGGCCAATAGTCGCACGTGTGTATGCATTTGGGCAGATCATGAATGACCCCCGTCAGAATGCATACATACATGCTAATAGTGGCCAAAACTGCTGTGAACGCACTTGGGGGTCAAGGGTCTGTGTCTTAATCATATGTCTGTATGAAGCTTCACAAAAACTTCAAGAAGAACTAAAGTCAAATTTGTATGCCACCATATTTTAAAAGCATCCAGCACAAAAACACAGATGTAATGAGGGTAAAGGTAGTCATATATTAGAAACTGCTGTCACTAAAGATTAGAGATGGGATCAGGGTTCGTGTCGGAAAACTCCTTGGTTCCGAAATCTGAATGATCCGTCGAAATCCGGACAGATCATCCGGATTTCGGGACAAATTTTTGATAATTTTCGAATGTATGGAGCTATATTCGATTATTTCCGAAAATAGCATCAAACGATCGAAAAAATGATTGTATTTTCAAGAATTTTCAAATGTTCAAGGTTATTTTCGAAAATTATGGAAAATAGCTCCATACATTCGAAAATTACCGTAAATTCGTTCCGGTTTCTGATTTCCGGATCTTTGGGATTTTCCCAAGATCTGGGAATCTGAAAATGGAACGAAACTAGTGAGATATTAGATAAATGATGTAATGCAGTGTATGGGCGCCTTAAAACACACCTCCAATAAACAGCATTTATTTGTAAATGTAACCACCTAAGGTACCTGATTAGGTAACAATCAGTACTGCTTGCTTTCCAGTTCACCTTCAGACCTTCAGACTGCCTTGTGTGTATTTATGCACCCTCTAGCCATGTCTCCATAACTCAGTTCACTTGCTTGTATTGGGATGGAACAGGATCATCTGAAGGATTTTAATGGCAGTGACCTGCTCCTATAGTATCTAAGGACTGGGCACAGGTTACTGATTTTATGTCAAGTTGCTCAGTGTTTTTGTTAGGTCTTGTTGTGTATATATGTTTATCACCTTAAATACAGTTTTCTAAAGTATTGTTGTTATTTTTGTTTACACCTGAGTTCATTTGTTTTGATATATGTTTGTACCATTAATATCCCCCTTGCCTGCTTATGTCAGTTTATTTCCTTGCTATATTAATATATATAATGACCAAGAACAGCCAATAATGTTTTTGCTGCATATGTAAAAAGAAAAATAGAGGAAAGACAACAAAGAACTCTGGAAAGATAATCATAGAAAACACCCATTTTGTGGGGAATCGCTTGTTATCTGTGGAGCCAGCAGATAAAATGTTATATTTCCACAGGAAGGGAGAGAGATAGAGCTCATCCTGACTGTAATCGGTGAATTGGTGCGATATCTACCAATAGGTCTGCCTTGGGAATGATAAAAGTGGCACCATAACTGGCTCAATAAATGGCTGCTTGGATTATATTCCATAAACAGGCATGATCTTTGCTTTTATAGCTGATTGAAAGGGCATTTCCACCAATATCGCTTACTTTAAAAACCAGGTTGATGCTTAGCCAAATCCATTGCCAGAACTGAAGAAGAGAAGCCTCTTCTGCCATTGTACCATGGTGGTGGGAGTGGACATACCCTTTAAAAGGTGAAAATATACTGTATGACTTGAATTTACCTGAGCAATACAATCAACAGCATCCTTTATCTAGAGCAATCTGAATGCTCTACTCTGCTCGACACCTGCTGTAATGTTTGATGCACATCATAGACCCATAACCTAACATTCCCTGCAGGGATTGTTTGATCTTGCTTGGATTGTGGAATTTTCTAGGCCCCAGACATAGTTGCCTGATTAACCATAAAATAAGCAAAACTAGTCAACCTATGACATACCATCTGCTAATTGACTACAAATCCCAACATACCCCTTGAAGCTTAATGTGGTACATATTACAAAGAATTTTGCAAAGCTGGAGTAGGGCCTGTTTATAAAATCCAGAAACAGAACCCCAGATCTTTATGAAGAATTAGGGAGTATACTGTAGATTCCGAACAACAGAACAGGAACCAAGGTCTGTTGGACACTCCAGTCCTTCTCCTAGACATACAATGTATACACTGGAATATTTAAATTGTGGAGCATTAAAGGCATTTAACAAATTCCTTATGTCGCCTGATAAGCAAATTCTGTTCACAAGTAAAGAAGCTGTTAAACTTCCATTGGTCACATGGCAATACACCCCCTTATATTTTTATTTGTTTATTTTAATGTGTTCAAATGAAGGTTGAAATTAGCTTTTCAATGTATTCCATTGATATGGGGGGAAGGGAGGAGGGATGTAAAAAAAAGACAAGTGTAGAGTTTTACAGATACAGCAGTGTTTGGCAGTGATTTATAAGCTGGGTCAGCCACAAATTGACTCGTATGCAAGAAATGTAAATGGAATTGAGACTTTTGATGGAGAAGCTCATTTTGAGACTTAAACGTTTTAGATTAAACACACTCAAACACAAATGCTGGATGGGAGGGGTGCTTTATGTAATTTACATTACAAATCAATTCATTATCCACACAGGCAGGTTGCACTGATTTTCAAGGATCGGAGGTTTGATGAAGAGGATTCATTTTAAGGAATAAACCTTTTAAATTAACCAAGGGATGAGGGGGATTTTTTTAGTAATGGAAAAATCTTAAACATGCCACTCTCTTTGTTTATATGCTGGAACAATACAATAGAAGGCCAGGTTCAATTATATTCAAATGGCAACTGCCTAAAGTGAGGTTAACAGGCTTCCCCTTTAGATGCAGGGCACATGAAATGCAAAAGCAAGGAATAGAACCAATGCCTTTTAACATAGTACAATATTGAAGGGATTGTTGGGTTTGAGTTTGTTAGATTACAAAAATTTTGGAAATCCATAAATATTGGAATTGGACGCAAAACCTCTAGAATGAGTATGAAATCCATGTGCCAGGCCTTCAAAAATAATGTTGGAAATGGCAGCACATTTTACCTCTCCATAGTTGTACAAAACTTAAAGGGCATGTCCACCCCCAAAACTATAATCCCCCCAACTACTGGCCCCATCATGTAGTGTAGTTTAATCCTTACCTCACATCCCAGCTCCATATGGTTCTCCTGTAGTCCCCCCCCAAAGTCCCAAAAACTGCCCACCAGGAGGCTAGCAGAGTCCATATAGGACTCTGCCTCCTACCTGGCCTCCGGGAGAAGTTTGGCATGCATACTGCAGCCCTTCTCCCCCTCCCTCCCCCTGCCTCTCCGGATTCCCTCCCCCTAGCATAAATAGCTTTTAATATAGTATTCCCCCTGTTCCTCCAGCCCCAAACGCTTCATTTTTATCTTTAGAAAGTGCCCCGAACATTACTTACCTCCCCTCTTTCCTCCGCTGCACTGAATGACCGGCAGCCGCATCCGTGATTGGCTGCCGCTCAGCCAATCACAGACGCGACTGCCGGTCCCACCCCTCTGCTTGCATTTTCTCGCAAGCAGAGGGCCGGCAGCATGGCGGAGGAAAGAGGGGAGGTAAGTAAAAGTTTGGGGCACTTTCTAAAAATAAAAATTATGCGGTTGGGGCTGGGGGACCAGGGGGAGTACTATATCAAAAATTAGTTTTAAGGGTGGACATACCCTTTAAAGAGCATGTATACCCTTAAAACAAAAAACTAGGGGCTTCTCAGTTATCTACCAAACAACCCCAACTGCTATTTTACCCGTTTATTACATGCATCTGTATCCAGATATTTAATGATAAATTCTCTTATGTTCCCTGGCCCAATATTAGATTGATTCAACATTAATCTTTGAATTAATTTTAAAAGGTCCTGTATATAAATCCATGATAATGATTTTGCAAAATAACCAACCCAGGAAGTTGTCAAAATGTCACAGAAACGGGTGCAGTTATCTGGAGCAGTGTGCAAAATAACTATCAGGGAGATTCAATAAAAGTTCTTATCGTTTAAAATTGTGCCAATTTTGCCCCAAACAATCAGATCTTATTTAACATTTGTAAGCTTACATCTGATTGGTTGGGGCAAAGTTATCACCATTTTAAATGAAACTTTTCATTTAGAAAATAACTTTTATTGAATAACCCTGTATATATATGTCTCATTTCAATTAAACTAAACCCTAATAACGTGTAGTGTGTTTGCTGTTGCAAATATTATCCTACACTCCTGTCCCTAACAATTACAGATTCCTTTACTTTTCATACAAAACAGAAAAGTAACCTTTGCGGTTTATTTACAATCCTGCATGGAGGCAGAAAGAAAACTAACATTTTACAAGTAAGTTTGTGTATTTGAACCTGTAACCTCATGGATTTTGTTTTTCTAAATGTAAAGCATTAGTCTGCTAACCAACCAGAGCAACAAGTCTTATCAGGGGCTTTCATATTAGCATGGAGACATCTGAATAAAAAAAATGGTCTATGAATGGAGATTCTGTTTGAAAAAACATGGGCTAAGACATGTACTGGCATAAACATAAAAAACCTTTGTAGATACAGAATCCACTTTATACATGTACATTAATACAACTGGAGTATTATCTTGACACGCATGTGTGATCAGGGAAGAAAAGCTTTCACATTAGGAGTAAAAAGTTTATTTCTCCTTTAAATATTAAAAAAATCCAGGATACATTGTACATTTATTGCAATTATTACAGTCAAAAACAAACCAGAAACAGTTTAGTGGGAAATAAATTAATTGCCCACTCCCCCTTGAAAAACTATTCAAGATCTGTCAAATTACACCTCTCTCTTTGGTGTAATTTCACTTGTATTTGGTTTAAGGTCTGGGCTCTGACCGGACCATTCCAGAACATTGACCCTCCTTTGAGAAGCCGTTATTTAGAATGAAATGTACAGTATGCTTTGTGTTGTTGTCATGCTTGAAGGTGAAGCTGCTCTTCAGCTTCTGAGCAGATGCTTGAAGGTTTTGTGCCAAAAAAGACTAATACTTGGAGCTTTTTATGATTCCATCCACCTTGACTAAAATATCAGATCCAACAGGAAAAAAAAATCAAAACTTTCTGAACTATGGACAAGTAGTTTGAACTTTGTGAGCAAAGGCTTTCATCTTGTCACATATAGGGAACAAAAAGTTCCAAAAATGCTAACTACTAGTTAACTTTGTTGTAGGCTTTTTGGTGCCCCTCTGACCAGTTATCTCCTTACCTTCTCATCTGTTTTGGAGGGATGTCACAGTTTCTGTTGAGCCATGTTTTCTCTTTTTGACTCACAGCTTTTCAAAAAAGAGGAACAATCCTACAGGGACATTCAAATTTATCTAAGCTGAGAGACAAATTATTTGATCTAAGGTGTATGCTAACTACTAGTTGAGATGAGACAGATAGTGGTGGATATATGGCTGCAATTTCAAAGCACCACCTTTCAAAATTTCAGCTGAGATTCACAGCTAGTTCCCTTCCAGTTTCAGTACCTTTTTATTCTTTAGACACTAAAGAATAATGTAATGTGCAATACATGTAAAAATAATAATTAAAGGATAAATGCACTGTAAAATCAAGTTATGTTTGAGGCTCAAGTAGGAGAGTGCACGGAACTCACAAGCATTACTGTTTGAGGCTCAAGCAGGAGAGTGCACGGAACTCACCGGCATTACTGTTTGAGGCTCAAGCAGGGGAGTGCATGGAACTCATAGGCATTACTGTTTGAGGCTCAAGCAGGAGAGTGCACGGAACTCACAGGCATTACTGTTTGGGGCTCAAGCAGGAGAGTGCACAGAACTCAAAGGCATTACTGTTTGAGGCTGAAGCAGGAGAGTGCAAGGAACTCACAGGCATTACTGTTTGAGGATCAAGCAGGAGAGTGCACGGAACTCACAGGCATTACTGTTTGAGGTTCAAGCAGGAGAAAGCTGACGAAATCTCAGAGGGGCAGAGATTAACATTCAGCCAACCAGTAACAAGATGGCACAAACAGTAACTTTCCAGGCACAAAGGTAGGCTCTGGAGGGGCATAGGTAAAGAAAAATAAGGCAACAGTGTTTTTAAAGCTGCAGCTTCCAATTCAACATAACTTGATTTTACAGTGTACTTATCCTTCTTCCAAAGCCCATCTATTTTCTAGAGGGTTTGATGTGGTCTGGGGATGAATGAGTGCACAAACACTTGCCTATTGTCTATTTCCTGGGGTGGAAATGGTAAAGCCCAACAACAAATTAAGGAAAAAAGGAAGTATATACAGGAATGCTTTAATTCATTGGAGAGACTATTAAGTTCATGCAAACTTCTGTGTAATCCTTTGATGACAGAGACTATTAGGCTGGGTACACTCAGGATGAAATTTGTCCCAACCAACCATTCACCACTATAGATGAATGGTCGGCCGAGAACGGTCTCGGCCACCCAAATCATACAATTTTTCTGGCTGTATGATCGATACATGGTTATATTGGTCAGTCGGCTGGAAATATTGTATGGTTTGTACTAGAGATGGAATCTGGGTCCGACGGATCGTTCGGATTTCGAGACTTTGGAATGTATTTTCGAGGGTTACCAAATGTATAAGGGTATTTTTAGTAACCCTAGAAAATAACCTCAAAAGTTCGATAACCTTGAAAATACGATCGGAAACTCAAAAGTAAGTTCCATTTTCAGATTTTCGGATCCAAAAATGGAATGAAACTCTACCCAGTATTTTGATTTCACCATCTAGTCATTTTCCCGCATATACCTTCATATAAATATTTTTTTAATTTTCTCTGTGGTATGGGGGGGGGGGGGCACTAGCTAGCTGTCTAGGTGAGATAAGGTTTCTTCAGATGGGAGTTATACAGTAAAGGTGGAATAAGCTCAGACTTGATTTATCTAGGTTTTTTTTTTTATTAAACAAATACGAGCTATTTTACAGGTGTGTATACAATTTTTAGACCCTCTGTAATATTCAGGACATTCATGGATTTGGTGTATTTTATATATACTGTACATATATTGGACACAGTTCAAAAGGGTCAGAATAATTTTTAAAAGGGAATGTCATTTACAATGTAATAGGATTGAAGGGTAGAAGGAGACAAATTGTACAGACTGTTGTGAAGGGTTATTTATTAGTGATGACCTAAACATGCCCAAAACATGTGGTGCAATAAGCCTTCATAGCAGAGTCTGTAAATTATGTCCCTTCTACCCATCAATGCTATTACATAGTTACTAGGGGGAAAGAGGAGACCATGGGTGGATGTTAGAGACTGGAGAACAGCATTGGAACTGGCAGAATGAGCGCTATTTTGTCAGTTAGTAGTTAACAACCCTGTACATTGTTTATAAAATTCTTAAATGGCAAGTGAACCCTATAGATAAAATTTATACCTACCTTCCCTACCTCCTAAACCCCAAGATTTTTATAGTTATTTACCTCTCTATGGTCTCTAAAGCTCATAATACTTACATTTCTTCACCCCAAGAAAGACAGTATCTTACACAGATGTTAGCTTTCTTACGAATTTTAACAACTGACGTTGCATTCGAGTGCGCCTCCTATATAATACCAATCTGAGCTTATAGAGTAGACGAGGATTATGGAAACCCAGGGTACTTTCAAAATGGACTTGGGGAGTATAGGGCACTAATGTTCACCATTAATGGTATTTGATATGTTAAGTTAATCTTCCCATTTTTCTTTCTAATTTAGGGCATAAACAGGATGTTCAAGGAAAGTGAAGTGCCTTTTAAACACATATTAGTATGGGATTTACAACACTTCATTGTATTAAAAGAATGTTACAATCCCTTTAAAGAGCAAATGTAGTCTCAGAGCAAGTTAGGGTGAAATAAAAGCCCTTCTGTTCTACTTTTAAAATAAGCCTTGGATAACATCTCTAGGTAAAACCGAGGCTACTTTTGCCATGACCGACAGTCCTTCGTCCTGGCCGATCGAAGTGGTATACAGTCGGTTAGGATAAAAGAACCTATGGTGTGCTCCCAGCTTAATATAAGTGAGCATGATCTGCCCTGGGGAACAGGGGAGGAGCAAAGGGTCAGGAGATATCACTCAACCTTCTGGATGCAATAAGATTGAACATTATCTGCAATACATCTTTCCAGGCTGCAGCCAGAATTTTCATTCAGGACTCATTTTAAAGCAAAGACTTCAGGCATTTATTTAATCCTAACTTTAACGCTAACTTGTTCGGAGACCACAGATGCCCTTTAATGAATACTGTATGAAATCTACAGGTTTCCAAAGTTGGGTATACACACATGGAATCGGAAAGGGTTTTCTGTGTAAATGAATCATTCACAGTAAGTGTAGAGAATGATTGTTACTTTTCGAAAATTTACCTCGGCCATGGTTGATTTTAACTGACAGAATATTACATTCTGATCTAACCTTCAGTCCACAAGCAAATTAGTTTGCTAGCTTGTCGATGGCATTGCTATGTACTTAATCATGGAAGCCTTTGAGTGAAGGCTACCCATTGTCTCAGCATGTGTCAGAGATTCTTTTTATTCTTAAGGTGCCCATACACATGTGAGTGTGGTCACAAACTCGCAATCCGATTCCAATGGAATCGGATCATGAGTTTGCCGATGCCACTATACAATGGAACAATCATTCTGTATATACTTTATATGGTACGTTTATCCATTAAGGCCATAGATGCGCACAATCATCATCTGCGTCCTATAACTAAATATACGGTGATGGTTACAATCTGAAGGAAATTTTCCTGCTTGGCCGATTGCGATGCAGATGGTGGTAGCACGGCGGCATCACAAACTATAGACATTGGCAATATTTAGTAAATCCTATTGGGTCCAACGCGATTTACTGAATATCTGCAATGTAGATGGGCACCTTTATGTTCAGTGTCAGTGCCCATACACATGCAACCTCGGTCGCAAATTGACATTCAGATTTCAATGGATAAATTCCATTCATATATATTTTTATATATAAAAGCAAGCGGTGGAAATGTTTGTTGCTTGTATACAATATCTTTTCATATATCGGTGACCAGAATGTTTGTGCTTGCATTGCTTTAAAGATATGTGCCTGAAGAATTTGATATCTGAAATCTAGCAGATGACGTTATATCCCATGAAAGTAATTTTCCTTCGAGCAATTAGCTTTTATATAGCACTTCAAACTAGTGTTGTAACCAAACCTTCAGAGGTTGCACATAGATTCAGCAATCCTCTTTCTGTTTGTATGCAAGTCATCTTGAAACTGCCCTGGGAAGAGCTTGATCGCTTTGCCAGGTGCTAGAAGCAGAAATGATACACATATCATTAATGTGGAATTGTTTTTAGACTAATAATTCTGCATTAATTCTCCTTTAAAATATTGTCTTTGACCGTTAAATGCACACACCGTTATAAAAAGAAGATAATAAATGATCTTGAAGCAAATTCTCCTGCCAAATGTCATAATTTATTTGCATAATTAGCTCTTAATTTTAATTCAGTATGCAAATCAACTCTTCTTTAAATTGCAGCAGGCTGTGTTCTGTCCCTGGCTGCCGTCGATTTATTGCAAAAGGTGCTTCACGGCCTCCTGGATACAACTAGGTGGGTGAGGGGGAGAAATACAGCTTATCATTTTATTTATAAATAAAGTTAAAATCTGTCACATTTTTCAAAATGTATGTGTTCATTAAAACCATATTTTCAGACCTAAACAAGGGTATCTGCATCCATTCAGTTTGCAGTGATCTATAGTTTACAACGGCTAACTAAGGATGATGGGAACTTCTGCTCCATAGCAAGAGTTTATTCTATGTAATCTAAAACAGGGTGCTTTAAACAGGATTGCTCAACTTTTAAAAAAAATATTGGTTTCAATACAAGCACAGAATCACAGTAACCTTGCAATGATTTATTTTTTTGAAGTTACTAATCAGCGTCTGTGCACATGCTCATTCCATGGTCTGGTTATTATGCAGACTTGCTACAGGGTTTCCTGATAGTTCTTAGTCTGGTGGTAGGGAGAATTTTAACTTTGGATTGCAGTTTTCCCTGAAATCCAACATCAAAACCTCGGCCTGTTCCGTGAACCTTCTGGCAGAACAATCTTTGTTCGACCAATATTAAGGCTTGGGTTAAAACTGTGGCACATCATTTATTACCACTCATCCAAGTGGCTTCCTCAGTTCAATTGTTTTGATAGAGAATATGCTACATATTCTTTATCATTTATGTATGTTAATTGTCCCAGATACATAACTGCGGGTATAAAGATGTAGTGAACCCTCCCATGATGACCAGTATTTGTGGTTTGTCTCTCACCACCCCCTAGAACACAAGCTGGGGGTAATTAGAACTCTACATCGCAAGGTGGACATTGTCTAAAGGCAAAGGACAGAGTCTAAAGGCAAACATACAACAATGACCTCTGAAAGAAAGGTTGTGTTTACCCATATTGGGTGTTTCTTATAAGATCTAAAAAAGTCAATTGAGAACACTCAACAGAAAAACACCAAGAAAAACACAGCACACAAAACTATATAGTCCTTTTCATACGTGTGTCACAGCCACTCAGCAAATGCATGGCCCCACATGGGAGGCCAAACTCAGCAGGAGTGAAACAGGCCACTTAGGTCAAATTGGGCCTTTGAAACCACCTTTCATCTTCTTACAATGCCATTTTAAGATCATTACCCCTGAAGTTAGGGAACAGTTCTATGTAACTTAAAGGGTATCCCCTTTTTTGTACCGTTTTTTAGACACAGCAATATCCCACTGCTCCAAAACTTTTTTCTAATTTTAAATCTGAGCTCTAGAATCTAAGAAATCATAATTTGAAATAACAGCATTTACAGGGAAAGACCTGTCACACAAGAAGCAGAAACTATAATATGTGCCCCATACCTGACCTCTTACTAGGATATTTAGCTCCCTTTTCTGCACACTTTCTGCAACAATTAAGTGATTCAGCAGAGGAAAAAAAGAGGTAGGGAGTTAAAGATAAATAAGCAGAGCTGTGTGGCTCTGGTGAGGCTGTCCAAACTTATAGGTGTCGCAGACACTACGAGAAGGCAGTGACTAAGGGAGGGTAGGGGCAATTATGAGCACAAACTAAACAATAATTTAATGACAAAGCAAGCGCTGATAAATATGTGAGTACCACTATTTTACTTGTTTGAGTGACTAGTGACACTTTAAAAAAAATCAACTTTAAATTAAACCTACAGTTAAATTTGGACGATTCACATATACCTCTATATTGCCATACTAACTAGAGATGGACCGGATACCAGGTGGATCTCCGAGATCTGCGAATCGGCGGATTTTCTGAATCCATGTTTCAAATTTTTGTATGAAATTATGTATGAAATTCACCAGTGGCAGCTATTTTTACTCATGCCAACTCATTAGTGTTAAAGTGGATTTAGTGGAGACCTGACAGTGTAGGCGTTAGAGAGACGTTTTTGTTTCTGCTTTTTGAGCTTTCTGTGTGTGAATTTTAGTGTGGTGGATTAACCACTCCTGTATTTACACAGGACTAACCCCCCCCCCCCCCCCCCCCCCCCCCCCCCCCCCCCTATAACTTTTTGGACAAATTTAGTGTTGGGCCTTTAAGAGGTCTAGGGGCCCTATTTAAAAGCACACGGTATTGCAATTCAGTGTGCTATCGATAAACAAACGCGACCGTAAATTAACGCTGAACGTTCATTAATTAACAAACCATTTCTGGAGGACCAAGACAGTGGTATGGAGGCCAAAACATGTAGACCCTCTATTATAGTGCACTTCTGGCACTGTACATGCCTGGTGCCCATTGAAATGCCTCAAATCCAAGGGCAACCGCAGGATTTTTAAAGGAGGGGAGGGATTTCTGAAGAAGCACCGTAGGAAGTTCATGACTAGAGATGGACTAGACCCGAACGTGAATCCGAGCTTTAACAGTTTTAATGGACCCGAACTATTCCGGATTTTAATGATTATTGAATTTTCGATAATTATCGAATGTTCAAATTGATGTTCCTTAACTTTTTAACCTATACATAAAATAGACTTAAGGTTTGTCTACACGTGCGATCGCGGGTTCCGACCCGTGGCGCACAATGTGTACGAACAAACGTCTCGGCCAATAATCGGCCCATGTGCGGGCCCTGTATCGACCATAATGGACGTTCGGTCAGGGATCGTTGCCCTACCGATATGGCGGATCTTTGAACGTCCGTTTTGGTTGATAAATGGACCACACGGGCCGATAATCATCCGAAACGTTCGTTTGTACACATCGTGTGTCCCGACCTGCGATCACACATGTGTACGAACCTTAAGGGGAGTGTTCACCTACCCACATATTTCAGAAAGCATCTGATTGGTATACTAACTAATTCTTTTTCAATCAGAATTGCTTAAAATCAGATTGGTCAGTTCCCCAGACCATTTCCGAGGTCCCAGAGCCATTTACAATAAGTTACTGTATAGTTTTTTCAAAATTTTCAAACGTTCCTTGAAAATTCAAAAATAGAATGTAGAAGCTCGAAAAACAGTGCGATTGTGAGTTCTGGATATATGTACATGTTCCCCAGACCATTTCCCAGGTCCCAGAGCCATGTACAGTAAGATACCATTGCTATTTTACCTTATATTTAGGAGGATATGTGCAGATTTTTTTCTCCCATTGACTTTAATGGGTTTTTCCGCGGATCTTCGAATCTTCTTTTTTTTCAAAAATCTGCGAATCCGCAGGCGAAACTGATTTTTAGCAGTTTCGCACATCTCTAATGGTAATTTATTATGGAAATTTGGTATTTTATGACGTAATCATAATATAATGTCACGGCTATAAAATCATGTTTATAGGTATTTTAGGACCACGGTGTTAGATTATGCCTGCATTGTTATATACCTATATGTGGTTCATAAAATATCCTGAAATATATCTAAACAATCTATAAATCTTCTCCTTAATTTTAGTAAGTATCGGATGTCCCACTACCGCAACAGTCCAGGCTAGAGATGGCCGAACTTCATAATGTTCGGTCTGTTTTTGAACTTTCAAACTTCAGTAAAAAGTGATAGTTTGAAAAGTTTAACAGGGTTATTCAATAAAAGTTCTTATCGTTTAAAATGGTGCTAATTTTGCACCCACCAATCAGATGTAAGCTTACAAATGTTAAATAAGATCTGATTGGTTTGGGGAAAATTAGCACTATTCTAAACGATTAGAACTTTTATTGAATCTCCCTGTAAATGTTTTACAGGTAAACTAACAATGGCTGTGGCACCTGGGAAATGGTCTGGGGAACATGTAACTATCACCAGAAACTGTTTAAACACAGCTTACTTTATGATTGGCAATTGTCGGGTTTGCGCAAGCTAGATTCGAGGGGTACGGAAAATTCGAGGGTTACTAAATGATACTTTTGAGGTTTAACGAAAATAGAACCATAAATTCGAGGATTATTGAAAACAAAGGATAAATTCGAGGGTTACCAAAAGTCGAAGGCTACATTGGAGGGTTAGAGAATGATTTATTCTAGGGTTAGCGAACATGATCTATACATTCGAGGGTTACCGAAAACGAGTAATACTTTTGAGGGTTACTGAAAATCGAAGATCAAACTTTCAAGGGTGAAAACTTTTGAGGGTTACCGAACAATACATTCTAGAGTTAGCAAACGGCCCATGAATTCGATAATTATTGAATTTACAATAATTATTGAAAATACAGCAACGAGTCCGAAAAAACTAATTAGTTCAAACTCGAACTAGTTCGAATAGTACGAGTTTGTCCGTACTCATAAACTTGGCTCGAACTCGGGTTTGAGTTTGGTTTTGTGTCCATCTCTAGTCCTGGTTATCCTCGCTAAAGGTCCCCCCTTTACTAGCACATTATGACCCTGAGTATGCACAGGGCAGTATACTTGCGGAACCACAATGAATAATTTCCTGTGAGGTCAGCGTCAATGCCTTGATTGACAGCTTTGTAGAGGTCTCAACGTGGTTGGAAGGTTTTTCATTCATGTGATCACAGTAATGTATACTAAAACCCCTTTGTTTATAAAGTATGCCAGTGTGCAGATAATATGATATTGTATGGGGCCTAGGAATGTGCATTGATTATCTTTTCTATGTTTGTATAAATGTTTGACCAGATCAGTAGCACTTCCGCTAAATGTAGCTAATGTACCTAATGTAAATTAGCCTAATTGGAGTGCTTCCACAATCCTTGTATTGTTTGTAGATGTCTTGCACATTTCTCTGAGTTATGGCTCCTGAAATATTTGTAGAAATTGCCTTTTTATTTGAATTCAGGTTAATGCCCCTTTTTTGCCCATTGGCCCAAATGTTTTTTTCTAGTGCTTTTCCCTAGCAGAGTAGCACATTGTAAGCTCAATAAATTTGACAGCTTGGTAGTTGAGCTTGCACAGATTAAGCATTACAGTGTAATTTACTGAAAGGGGTAGTACCTAACAAGGCCATACAGATACAATTACAATTGCATGTGGTATGGGGATTGGTCACCTAATGGTATTGCTCCCTGTAGTTAAAGTAAAAGGACCAATACCGACCAATGATACATTTTCCATAAAGAAGAAATGGCAATGATGCACATGGCATTAGTTTGGTGGCATTGTTATTGGCCATTTTTTGACCCAGCGATAACCCAATTGATTCAACAGGATTTTTTGGGTAGTAGCAATGTGTATGGCCACCTTTACAGATCAATTTTTCTTGCCTTAATAAACAGGTAATTAGTGTGATTGGCCAGTAGTGTAAAGGGAGGTAATGACTTATTTTAACTAACTCTTTGTGAATTAACAGGTAGGGTTACATTTTCATTGGGCAAGTATTACATTTAAAAACATATAAATATTTTAGCATGCATAGAACAGTTTTCTTAAAGAACTGGTAAAATGTTAAACTATTCTTATCTTATAAGGTTCCCACTGGAATCTGTAAGACTTATGAAACTCTGGTTCATCTAAATTAAATGTCTAAAACATGAATCGAATGCTCCTGTGTATGTCTGGGTGAAGCTGAATGGGACAAATATTGCATCACCCTCTTGGGACATTCAATCAGATGAATATGTGAAGTATTACTACATAAATAAATTGTTCTTTTATACTAAGACTGAATGTCTAAAGGTATAATAATAAAAAATAAACTGACTAAAAGCAGAAACTTACTTTCCTGTGGATGATGCTGTTCTGCATCTGAGTTTCACTCATTCTCCTAATCATTTGCTATAACAGCTATCAGGTCAATGAAATGGATTGTGGGAGGATAATTGCTTCTTGTAAGATGTTAATGGATGTTCCTGAGACCAGGGCATTGGCTAATGACTATTTTATGGAAATTGACTAATTGGGAAGTATTCTTAAAACATGCCATGGATCCATCCTTTTTAGCTTTTATGACCAGCATTAAAAGAAAATAAATAGATGCTGAACTAAGGAAAATACCATAAAGCATTTCATTTGAGGTTTAAGTGCAGAGTCCAAAACTACAAGCATTAAAATATTTAACTAGGCATTGAAAATCCCAAGCTATCCCAGTGTATTAAGAATGGGTGGACCCTGTGGGCCAAGTAATTAAGGAGGCTAAACATTTGACTTTGTTTATAAAATGATCACTGGGCATGGCTTTGTCTCACAGATAATTAACTTTGTTTACTTCATTCGTTCATCATCATATTTAACAATGTAATTTCCTTTTTAACTAAATTACCAAAGGGTCATCTTCTCGCCATCCCACTCGAGAGATCCAACAAAACTTTTCAAGATTATCTGAGAGGAGAAATAGTCTGATCGGATAAACTTTAAACATTCATATTTTTAATACATTTTAAGATAGAAAATATACTTTCAACGCAAAGATATTTTATTTTCTTATAAGCATGGTTTTAGATATAGTTTCCATTTCATTAAAGACATCTCCACTATAAAAATAACTTTTTAACAATGAAAAGTTCCTGGGACAGGGAGGTAGGATTAATTATTCCTACCACCCATTATCATTTTGTTGAGCACCAGAATGTACAGTTTTTATCTGCCAGGTTAGTGTCCTGTGCTTTTTTGTATTAAAGATACTGAAGCATTGAGAAAGCCTGGCAGAGAGAGTTTTCTTCCAACTGATGCTTCTCACAGAAGATGCTCAAGAGTAAAAATTGGCCATACTGCTTACAATCTAAAAAAAACTAAATAAGCAAAATAGGTAATTCTTAAAGTTTAAATCAACTTAATATATTCAGCATATTAAAAGCCACTTTTACTTTAGTAAAAATACTTGAGAATAAGAAATAACATATGAATACCAAAGGTGGACAAATTCCCTATTGGTTGAAAGAGGGCAAATTGGAAACAAATATAAAACAAATTAGTGCCAGCTTTGTTTAAAGTTAAACTTAAAACAAATTAAAATACTCTAGATTAACTTTATAGAAAGTCTCTACATCAACATAACCTTCAGAGCATTGCTAGGTGCTGCAAGAGGATTGACAGTGAACTTCTTTGATATCATCAGGGAGATTCAATAAAAGTTCTTATCGTTTAAAATGGTGCTAATTTTGCCCCAACTAATCAGATCTTATTTGACATTTGAAAGCTAACATCTGATTGGTTGGGGCAAAATTAGCACCATTTTAAACGATAAGAACTTTTATTGAATCTCCCTGCATGTTTGCTACTTTATATGTGGATCAGTGAATAGATGGAGATTTTTTGTTTTTAATGTGTGTGTTTAGAATCCTATACTATCAAATCCCTTCAATATATTGTCACAGTTCAGTTTATTTCTGCCACCATATAACAAAACCCATAAGAACACACCTTGTAACAAATAAGGAACACGTCACACTAGCTGCTTGTTTAATTTCTTATTAATTATTTCTTATCTACAAAAGGCTATAAGGGGGATTGATATAATTGATATGAAGACCCAGTCCACCAAATAAATTAAAAATTAAAACTAAGCAAAAAAAACAAACATGATTCTTGCATGTTATTGGATGCAGGGCTGGATAGCAAAATATTTGAATAAATAGTCAAACTACCAGGAGATGGATGTGGAGAAACAAGAACCAGTGTTCACTTGTATAGCCTGGAAGATTCTCTGAAAGGGACAAATTAGCTTAAACAATAGAAGATCTTTTTCTCTCTGGGTGGATAATTAAATGTTATTTCATCAAAGCAGCGACAGTTTGCAAGCTGCTCTGCTTGTAACTCTATAATGTTTATCCATAAGATGGACCCTTAATATTGGTGATTCTGTCTTTGCCATTGATGTTTGATGCATTTAATTACACTGGGTAGAAAAAGGTGGAGGGAAGGTATTAATTATATCTACAATGGACCTGAGTAGATGGAAGCAACCAATGGCTGGCCAAGCTCAGTTTTAGGAAGGAAAGGTCTATGAATGCAGCATTGGGAGGTAAAGAAACTGTGGGAGTTTCATATCAGATTACAATCCAGACAGCCTTAGATCTCTTGTGAAAAATAAATTACAGCCTTTTGTAACAATGACCCTGTTCTCCGGGAAACACTGGGAAAGAAAAAAGAGGGATTTCATCTGTGGCAGCTCAGGTTCTATTTAAATAATTAAAATGTATAATAAGTTACTACCCTTTCTCCCCCAGGTTAACTTAGTTTCCATTACGTGCCCCCTGTACAGAAAAGCAGATAAATAAAATGGAATATTCTGCTTAGTGACCAAATGCTATTTAAACTTATGTGTATTTTAAACTCTGACCCGATCTCCACTATCATTTTTCTGTTGTTAAACACCTCTTATATTTCATGTTTCATGTTAACAATCAAAATAAAGATTGGTCCATTGCCAAGCCAATCAAATTCACCTAGCCAAAAATGTTTTTGATTCCTTTAACTTAAATGAATGGTTTACTTTTGTTAATAAGAACAATCAAGAACAGTTATAATTTAGTTTTGATTGTTTTACACTTTATTGTCTAAAAGGAAACATTGCCATTCATAAATAAAAGTTGAAACCATGAGTTAATGGTTTTAGATAAAGGCATTGATCCAAACAGAAAATGCTTTAAAGATGATACTCACTTATTCTAGGCCACCCATAAGACTAACATCTATACCTATGTATCATATTTTGTCTTTCAATTAAACTTTTTAGAAAGGGTATAAGTTTTACCTATATAAAAGCTTTAAGATGTTACATAACATTAATTTTGCAGCAAAGTAGAAAGTTTAGTATCACTAAATGAATTATGTATACACTGTTTTTTCAATAGAAATTTGGGGCAGTGTTTATTAATATTGATAATTATTGATATTGATACTTTATCACGGGCAGCAAATATCACTAGCAGTAGCATTTTCACATGCAACGGTGTTTTTTGTTCATTGCTGTAGAAAAATACTTATACACGTATTTACCAATATCGATAATTTAAAATAATATCCCTCGATTTAAACCTGAGGAAGCTCTACGGAGTGAAACGTGCAATGGTGAAGTTGACGCCCAGAACTATCCGGGGATTGGAGTGCCTGGCTTTGTCCTGTCCTTCCTTGCCTTCTAATAGTTACCAGAGGTGCTGTTGTAGCATTTGTAAAGCATGTGCAGCGATCAGCATCTTTCTCCCTCCGTAATGATCCCAAGAGCTGCTAGCCACAGCCGGAATACGATTTACTGCCCTGGGTCATCTTCCGACTGGTTTTGATATGCTTCACGGAAGGGATTGGTGACGTATTGTGCACTTTATATTTACACTTTTATCTGCTCCTTAGATGACCGTAGATGTGCGCACACCTGTGGAACTGTGTTTTTTGGTCCTTGTGGGTAGGATCCCTTTTGCCCGGGCTTGAACTTTAGTGCCGCTTGGTTGTAGCTGCTTTTTTAGTAATATTTTTTTACCTTCCTGTTATGTGATATTTAGATATTTCTACATATTCTCTTTTGCTATTTTGTATGCCATTTTTAGTTTTTTAATTGAGCGAGCTGGCCAGCTCACATTATTTGAATAGTGCTCTTATGTTTATGTACATGTAATAAGTTATAATATATATTTAGATTTTATCATTGTCTGTTTGTGTCCTACCCACAGAAAAATACTTATACATGTATTTACCAATATCGATACTTTAAAAATAACATCCCCCGATTTAAACTTAATGGGTTCCCTAGGTGATCACATTGGTACCACAATTTGGATTCTAGGACATTCATTTCAATTTGCTCAAAAAACTAAATTTAATTACAGATTTTGCAAAAAAATTCTTTCCTGGTACAGAAATGTTTGGGTTTTTTTTTTACGCAATCGCATGCGCTCTGATTGTGCAACATTGCCCAATCGCAACAACAACGCACACTCTTGCATCAGAATCTTGTTGTAGTGTGGCTTAACCATTACTGTTGATGGAGCCAACTCTCTCCGCCATGGTTCCCAGTGGGGATAAACCCCAAATAATTCACAGGTACACTTTCAAAGTTGTGCTCAAATAGAATGGAAGTTTTATTGAAATATCACTTACACAGAAACAACAAGATCTATGCAAGGTGAGAGAATTCTCTAACTTCCTTCCTTTGTGACTTTTAATATCCTAACATGCAACATTCTGCCACACAGTAGGAGTACATTGCAGTATATCATTGGTTACATTTTGGGGCAAAGCTTAATATTCATTACATCTCATAATATATTAATTATTATACGTCATTACATTTTAACAAATTAACGTAAGTTACCCTGATTCTGTCTCACTACCTTAAAAGGTAGAATTTCAGAAGCATAGTCTTTTTACTGGCTATTGGCTCAAATACTTATATAAAGTTACAAAAGCATCTTTGCATATATAACACAGGAAATAAACAGCAGTCACCTAGCAGAGCATCATTTCATACTGACTATTTACTTATTTTAGCATTACAGCTTATAACAGAGGAAGTTAACAATAAAGAGCTTAAAACTATATTGTGCTTATACAAAAACAGTAAGTGAAATTATAACTACGCAGATGATTTAATACCAAAAGAGGATCATGGTAAATGTAGTTTAAGATCCAAATAACATATATTTTGTCTAAATAATGGCAGATTTTATAATTTTGGCTCCTACAGATTCCTTACTGATTATCCTACAAGTGTGCATCCTTGTATATGATTCTCTACTGATTATCCTACAAGTGTGCATGCTTGTACACGATTTTCCACTGATTATCCTACAAGTGTGCATGCTAATTAATGCATTTCAACCCAATCATTCTAAACCATTCAAAAACCATACTTGTACGATTGTCAAGAAAATTTGCAACCCATTAAGGTTTGATCAATTATACATTTAATTATTCACTTTTGGTCAATTAAATGCATTAAGAGAAATTAAGTTATTCGATTAAAGAATCGCAATGAATAAGACATAAAGAACTGTTTAAAATATTAACAGGTAGGTATTTTTTTAAAACTTGATTGTCTCCAAACATAACATGTACAGTATGTGGCATTGAGTGTCTGGAAAATGTGATGCTTGCAAATAACACTGGAGGGAACTATTATAATGCATAATGGAATTTTGCAGGCCAGGGTTTTTACTGGTGTTAAAACATGTTAATCGTTTTTGAACTTTCTAACTTCTAAAAAAGTTTGAAAGTTCGAAAGTCCGAAAATAGACTCATTAAAGACATTGGGGGGTAAATAGTATAGCAGTAGCAGGGTAAACTTATCTTACAGGCCTCTGGGACATGGGAGATGGTCTGAGGAACACATCCGTGCACGGGGAACAGCACAAAAAATGGATGTAGCACACATGTGCACTACTTCCGGTTTCCACATGCCGCTTTCGGTAATCCTCAAGGATTTCAGAACGTTCGGTAAAACTCGAACGACCACTTCCGAAAATTCCCGAACGGCCGGAGATTCCCAAAATCCCTGGCCAGACGTTCGGGGGTCCCGCAGCTCGAAACCGGGACCCCCTCCAGGGTCCTTACAAGGGCCCTTTTGGGCTTAAGGGGTCCTGCAGCTCGAACAGGGATCCCGCTCGCTGGCACTTATAAGTGCCCTTGTGGCCCTGAAAAGGGCCCTTTGGGGCTTAAGGGGTCCCGCAGCTTGAACCGGGACCCCCCTCCCCGGTCCTATCAGGGCCCTTGGCCACTAAGAAGTGCCCTTGTGGCCCTAACAAGGTCTCTTTGGGGCTTAAGGGGTCCCGTAGCTCAAACCGGGAACCCCCTCCCTGGCCCTATCAAGGCCCTTGCGGCATTTATAAGTGCCCTTGCGGCTCTGACAATGGCCCTTTGGGTCTTAAAGGGTCCCGCAGCTCAAACCGGGACCCTCATCCCCAGCCCTATCAGGGTCCTTGCGGCACTAAGAAGTGCCCTTGACAAGGGCCCTTTGGGGCTTAAGGGGTCCCACAGCTCAAACTACCCCCCCTCCCCGGCACTTATAAGTGCCCTTGTGGCCCCGCAGCTAGAATCGGGACCCCCCTCCCCGGCCTTATCAGGGCCCTTGCTGCACTAAGCAGTGCCCTTGTGGCCCTAACAAGAGCCCTTTAAGACCCCCCCAAAGGGCACTTGTCAGGGCCGCAATTTTCCTTGTAAGGACACGGGAGGGGATCCCATTTCGAGCTGCGAGTTCTAGTCCATCCCTAGTTAATAGGGAAGAGTTTTCAGTTAGCTAACCAGTCCCCATACTTAATCAGTAAGTGAGAATTGAATCTTGTTTATTGATAATTATTGATATGGATACTTTATCATGGGCAGAAAATATCACTGGTAGTAGCATTTTCACATGCAATGGTGTTTTTTGACCAAAAATGTTTATTGCTGTAGATAAATACTTATATGTGTATTTACCAATATCGATACTTTAAAAATAACATCCCTTGATTTAAACTTCCCTAGGTTTGTACCACATTTTGGATTCTAAGACATTCATTTCAATTCACTCAAAAAACTAAATTTAATTGCAGATTTTGCAACAAAATTCTTTCCTGGCACAGAAATGTTTTAATTTTCATCTTGTCAAGAAGTAAAAAAATGGATACATCTAAAAAGGAACATTCTAAAAGTTATCTAGATATTTAGATTTCTGCTTATGATCATTTACCATTTATAGCTCGCCATCAGTGATCAGTAGACTTCACAGAAAGGAAATATTTTTACTTCTGTATATTACCCACAAAATAAAAATGTAAGTGCTATTTTGACAGTCTTTTTGTTTTTCCGAGAAAAAAAACCCACATTGGTTTTAGCACAAGCAAGCTATAAATGTGCTCTGTATTTCTCTATTTTTACGCAACACCACTATTCGAATGCTTACAACGTGCTTATGCAAATGTAATACACAAGGGTTACACTCTATTTTACTACAAGCTGTTCAGAACCCACCCCCCTTCTACCCTATCTCTCCAGTGCTGTTTGGTACTTCTAATTTAAACTTCCTTATTTCCTCTCCCCATGAACACTATGCAGCTTGCCGGTATTGTGCAAGTGCATAAAGTGTCAACCTCAGCTTAGTTTTTAACCTGGAGTGATAGCTTTACTGATTTGCCACTTTAGTACTCTTGTTAATGAATTTTTAATCTTCTTAATGACATTAAACACAGAAAGTAATTAAGGAAAACAAGTTTGAAACTGCTGACTTAAACCCTTTATTCAGAACTATTTAATGTAGAATTAATTTGATTTTGCCCATTATTCAAATGAACACATTACCTTTCCAAGCATTGGAAATCTCTCTTTTCCCTCATTTACGATATATGGTTTGCTCTCTGATATAGTAAAGAGACCCGGGAATATAAAGCTTTTTTCTTTTCACTAAAACAAATAAATATTATAGATAAAGAGCATTTAATAAAATAACCGTATTCTTAACTGCATGTCTTCCCCTGGGCTCTGCGATAATCATTGTTCGTCTAACAAGAAGAGCAAACACTAAAGTGAAAAGTACAGTAACAAACAACAATACTTTCAACCATTCTAAACAGCGGTTGGTTTCAGTTTACATTAGGAGAGTTTGTGTTTTGCATTTACTCTGCTTGATTAATCTCAGAGGACTATGGTAAATGGGGCATTTTCCTGCTGCAACTTTTCTCAGCACAGACAAGACACTAAAGACTCGTACACACGTTGGATAATTGTCGAGCAATCGGACGATATTCGTGCGAAAATATAGCATCAACGACCATCGACTATTGTCGTCTTTTTCCGCCTGGCAGATTTGTTCTGCCGATTATCATATATTTGTACATGGTCGGCAGATTATCGTTAATCGTTCTACGAAAAAATAAATAAAAGGAGCATGCTCTGCTTTCGTAATTGCGCGGAGATATGAATGTTACTTTACATACGAAAGCCTGCATCGTACGAAAATTATCCGTGTGTACGATGCTTAAGAATCATCTTCCTGCAAAGTTTAGAGCATAAGAAAACATCAAGAGAAATGTATGAATCCCCTTCTTAATATGCAGATGTTCCAGCAAGTCTTTGGGGTGACTGGCTGCATTATCTAAACAGATATTTACATGTGGATACTTTAATAATGTTAAATAGTATGGTAAAGATTATTGTTACTCGCCAAAAGGAAACAATTCACAACAATTACCATAAAGCTAGCCATACACAGCCCAAGCTGTGTTCGTTTAATTTACATTCAACAAACTAATTCAATCTATTGCCTTTTGATAAAACAAAAAATAAAACTATTGCAGCACCACACCCACAAATCAGTTTTCTGTTCTTTATGTTTAATTAGTACAGTATAGTACAGTACAGTACAGTATTTGAGGTTGAATAAAACATAAGTCCATCCAGTTTAACCCATTCGGCTTTACCCACATTTCCTGCATAACTGTTGATTCAGAGGAAGGCAAAAAAAATAAAAAATCCCACCAGAATTATGAAGGGGAAAAAAATGTATTCCTGACTCTAAGTGGCAATCGGAAATATCCCTGGATCAACTCTACTTTATGTATCAATACCAGTAACCTGCAACATTCCTTGCTTTCAAATGTTAAACAAGATCTGATTGGTTGAGGCAAAATTTTCACCATTTTAAACGATAAGAGTTTTTATTGAATCTCTCCGTAAATTTATTTTCTTCAAGTGTCCTCTGAAGAAATGTATGGGCCATTAATGTATTTATACACAGTAATCATATCCCCATGCAAGCACCTTTTTTGTAGTGCATATAATTGTAACTTATCCAATCTGTCTTCATACCCAAGCTCCCCCATCCACTTTATTGGTTTAGTTGCCCTTCCCTAAACCCTTTCCAATTTCAAGATGTTCTATTTGCATACAGGATACCAAAATTGCACTGCATATTCCAAATGAGGAATAGGGCTGACAGCTATGACTGATTGTGTGGTTAACAAACTAACTGATTCTCCTGCAAGTGCACATACTTGTGTTCAATTCCTTAATTATTATCCTGCAAGTGTGCATACTTGTGCTCAATTTCTTAATGATTATCCTACAAGTATGCATACTTGTGTTCAATTCCTTAATTATTATCCTGCAACTTGTGTTCAATTCCTGATTATCCTGCAAGTGTGCATACTTGTGCTCAATTCCTTAATGATTATCCTACAAGTGTGCATACTTGTGCTCAATTCCTTAATGATTATCCTGCAAGTGTGCATACTTGTGTTAAATTCCTTAATTATTATCCTGCGAGTGTGCATACTTGTGTTCAGTTCCTTAATTATTATCCTGCAAGTGTGCATACTTGTGTTCAATTCCTTACTGATTATCCTGCAAGTGTGCATACTTGTGTTCAATTCCTTACTGATTATCCTGCAAGTGTTCCAACAGATTTTAAAAAAATGTGCTCCAATAAATATGCATATAGTGATAATCTGGCACTTACTAGTAATGTGTATTGTTAGTTCAGTATCCTGCATGCTTGTGCTCGATTCTGCAAGTGTGCATGCTGATTAACGCATTTCAACCAAATCATTCTAAACCATTCAAAAACCCATACTTTTGCAATTGTCAAGAAAAATTCCATCCAATTAAGGTTTGATCAATTCTACATTTAATTATTCACTTCTGGTCGATTAAATGCAATAAAGAGAAATTAACCTATTCGATTGAAAGAATCACAATTACTGACAGATAATCTAAAAAAAAATTATCATGGCATCCCAGGGCCAGATTACATCTCAGGATACTAGAGCTATAAAAGAAACCTGCTGCACGTAACCCTACCCCTAAACACAGGCCACACCTCCAAACCACACTCATGTTTACTTATTAGGGAAAAACAGAAGGAGTGCATACGCGCATTACTTCCAGGTTTTTGCGGCTCGTTTTCGATAATCCTTGAACAGCCAAGGATTAAATCAAACGTTCAAGGATTTGTGAATGCGGCCAGATGCTCGGGGGTCCAACAGCTTAACCCGGGACCCCCTCCCGGGTCCTTAGAGGGACCATTGTGTCCCTTACAAGTGCCCTTTTGGGCTTAAGGGGTGCCACAGCTCGAACCCGGACCCCCCCTCCCTGGCACTTAGAAGGGCCCTTGTGGCACTTACAAGTGCCCTTTAGGGCTTAAGGGGCCCTGCAGCCCGAATTGGGACCCCCCCTCCTCTGGACTTAGAAGTGACCCTTGGAAGGGCCCTTGTGGCAATTAAAAGTGCCTTTGGGGATTAAGGGGTCCCGCAGCTCGAACTGGGACCCCCCTTCCCCAGCACTTATAAGTGCCCTTGTGGCCCTTGGAAGGGCCCTTGTGGCACTGACAAGTGCCCTTTGGGGCTTAAGGGCTCCGGCAGCTCAAACTGGGATCCCCCTCCCAGGCATTTAAAAGTGCCCTTACAGCTCTGACAAGTGCAATTGTTGGGGGTCCTGCAGCTCGAAACTAGGACCCCCATTGGCTCTTAAAAGAGCCCTTGGGGGCGTGTCATCTTTCTTTCCAGCCGGCGACACCAACTCCGCTGATGTCTCCAACACCAGGCAATGTCACTGCGGCCACCATTGACACTGTCTGCATTGGCGACATCAACGTCGCAGCTGTTGCGGGTTTCTTGATCCGAAATCTTCTTTCCTCTTAGCCGGCAACACAAACTCTGCTGCACCGCCGGCTCTGGTGACATCAACGTCGCTGGTGTTGCCAGCATCTTCTTTCTTCTGCCATCTCTGTGATTACTTCTGAGCTCCGCAGGGTTTCCCCCTATTTACATAGGTTTGCTGAAGGACCAAATGCAATTGTGATTGGTTAATATTTCAATGCTTGCAACCATATGGTCACACATTAACCAATCATATTTGATGGTGTTGTTGGCTGGGAAGAAAGAAGACACGTCCCCAAGGGCTCTTAATCAGTAAGTGAGAATTGAATCTTGTTTATCCTTTTGTTAGCAGCAGCTTTACAGTTTTTCATCTTTTCCTCTGTTCCCTAATAAAATTTAGTGTTTCATGTCATGTGTGTGACCCATGATAGTGTGATGGGATGTACAAGATTGATTCAATGTCATTACATAGTAAAGGTTCATACACACGGACTGACTATCGGCAAAAACGCTCGTTCATACACATCGTGCATTGCAGGTTGAATGGAGACAAATTATTTCCTCTTTTGTCTTGCTTGGGATACAGATTGTTTTAGCCCCAGAACATTGCTATTATGATACTGTTGGACTGATATAATTGTCTCTTCCTACAAGTAGAATACTGACTGTGTTGGATGTCCATGTGTTTGGATTATTATATCTTCACTCTATTGTATTTATTAATAATTGCATTGCTTAAGGATGTTAAAATTAAATGGAGTTTTTTTTCTACAGATAATCAATATTTGTAGACACGTTATATCTATGTGAACGTGTACCATGAACAGGCAGCAACAGGATAGATAGACAGTAGATAGATAGACAGCCAAACAGACATTTAGGAAATAAATAAAGATATCTATCTTTTCTCTATTTTCTCATTAAGAGAAATGACGAGATTTCTGTAGATCATGGGTGCCCAACCCGTTGCTTGTTTAAAGGGAAACTGTTGTCTCCAAACAAGTTGATTTTAATTGAAAAACCAGGTTCATACATTTAAAATGAGTCATCAACCACCTCTCTATGGGCCATATTTAAAAAGGCACAGTATCGCTTTCTAGCGATACTGCGCCTTTAATGATTGGTTTAACGATCGTTATCGTTATTGGTTCGGAAACTATCCGAACTTCATTAAGTCCGGCCGCCTCTAGTTAACTCAGGTTAAAAAAAAGCAAATCTTAGGAAATATAGGTAATGCGGTAATTAGTGTCTGCACAGATGATATAATTGACATAACCAATAAAAAATTAGAGGGGCATTGCTTATATATTATATATAATTAGCCAGCATTTCATGGTACCAACTTGTATTTCCATTTACAGGTTATCATTTGGATATCCATTGCTCCATGAGAGGCTTAACTTTCTTTTTGTTCTTACCTGCTATTTGTTTATTTAATAATTGTAATGCAATGTGAAAATTGGAAAAATGTTAATTAACTTAAATTTAGCTAATTGGACTGTTAATTGTTATCAATTAAACAGCTCATTAATCTAAGGCCAATGTAATTGTTTTTTTTCCCCCTTGCTCTATTCCTTTGTCATGTAGAATTAAAAAGTGAAATTCAAATTAATAATTATTTAATTGGTACGGAATGTCTGCTTGAGTACATATGGTTAACATATTTTGGTTATTAATTATTTAATTGAGTTTGTATTGTACATTTCAGTGCACTTGCTGCAAATAGGAATTGGAGTTTTAATGTATTAAAGTTAGAATACATATTATTTCTATGAAGAAACAGAACTATTTTCTGTAATATATAATAAAGTCATCAATGTTTTATGCTATGCACATTTCCCCTTTCCGTCAGTTTCTTGGGAAATACTTCTAGGTAGTATTTACCCTTTGCACTCAACACTATATTGAATTTATTTATTTATTTTATTAATTTATTTTATTTATCGGTATGGGTTTATCATTTTGAGGGACTGACTTTTTGTGAATACATTTATATACAAACAGGGAGATTCAATAAAAGTTCTTATCGTTTAAAATGGTGCAAATTTTGCCCCAACCAATCAGATATCACTTAACATTTGAAAGCTAACATCTGATTGGTTGGGGCAAAATTAGCACCATTTTAAACGATAAGAACTTTTATTGAATAACCCTGAAAGTATCTTGCCATGGTATATTTTGTGTTCTATTTTGTATGGTGATGAAACAGTGCCTCGATTATCCCCTATTTATAAACAAGCGGAATACTTAATTATGATGTGGAACTTTGATGACCGTTGCTAAACCTATCATTCAATACTGCTACCGCTTGGTATTCATCTACCATAGCGGATTTACTGACCCGTTTGTTAAATATTTTCGATGCTACAGGTGTAGTGTATAGTATACTGTAGTATTTAAAGGAGAACTAAACCCAATTTTTGGGTAAATTGTATTAAAGTAATTGTAAGCCTGTTAAGAACTGGATGAAGTATCTGTGTGTATGTGCAGTGTCAAACCACACCTCCTGCCCTCAGTCACATGCTTCCTTACTTTATCTGTCCTGTAAAAGGATTGGCTAGAGATTATTAATGGGTGTGACCAACTGTAACAAGTTTCTGCCATAGCTAAGGACTGAGCATGTGCAGAACATAATGGTCGTTGACCTAACTGTCTGATACTAGAATGCTGAGAAATAAAGCACAGACCATATGTTATTTAGGTAAATTTCCCAGCGCCCGTATCAAAATGAGAGATAAGACACCGATTATTAGTTTTATATCAAGGTGTTCTGCCTTCTGGTTTAGTGTTGTTTTGTGGCTTTAGTTGTCCTTTAAGGTTGAATAAAGACATCTAGTCCAACCTACTCGACAATACAACAATACCCACATTTCCTGCCTAACTGTTGATCCAGGGGAAGGCCAAAAAAAAAAAAAAAAGCAGTATTAGGGCTAGGCCACACTGCTGCGATTTTTCTGCGTTTGCGCTTACGTCTGCACATGCGTTTGCGCTTGCGTTTTTAAAAAAACCTTGAATGCATTTTCCTATACCTAATGAAGAAAACGCATGCGCAAACGCAATGAAATCGCCTCCAAATGGCAATCAGAAATATCACTTGATCAACTCCGACTTTATGTATAAATTCCAGTAACATGTAACATTCTTTGTATTTGCATACATCATACATTCTGTGTATTAATTCATGCTACCAGTTGTTTAATATCAAGAAATGAGATATTTTACAATGGACAGTATTTAAGAATGCAGAAACTTTGTAAATATTCCCTTATTATTTATATATTTTTGTTTATATATTGTATATAGTTTAATTAATTTAACTTATAGTGACTGACAGCTTAATGCCTTTCTAAAATGTTTTAGCTATGTTTGAAGAACAAACATCCACCCTTTCTTTAGTTGCTTTATAAATGAGCCTTCAGCACTCTGCTATATAACACAATTTCCTTTTACAGCCAGTGCTGTGTGTGTCCTTAGCTCATTCCATTCATTCCATACAATTTATGGAGCAAAACGCAAAGCTCTCTGCTATATATTATCAATTAATTTCTGTACTCATCAGTATTAAAACATCTTAATAGGAAAAAAGTCAGCTGACAATTTTTAGCTCTCGCATTAATATAACGTAATTCAGCCTCCCTGCTCTGCCCAGTTATCAATAGCTCTGGACTTTGCTTTTATTATGCCTAATAAAACCAATAAACTTGAAACTAGGTGCAAATGATTTCACATATTCCATCCTTGAAAGGATAACTCGTACCCATGTAACAGTCTCCAATTTTTTTTTCAATTTTTAATTTGAGCCGAATGAGACTCCCGTAAGAACCTAAAATCATTTACATAAAAGGAGTGGCTTTATAAAAATGAATGTGATTATTCTAAATTATTTTATTTATACTGCCAAAGAAGAAGCAAAAGGCTCCTGTTACTCGATATTAGGGATGCAGTGTAGTTTTGTCCCGACTAGAGATGGCCGAAACCCACCAGTTTCATTTCGTTTTCGGATTCCCGGATCTCTGGAAAATCCTGAAAATCCGAAAATGGAACGAATTTTCGATTATTATCTTAATATGCTTGAGGCTATTTTCGAGTATTATCGAAAATAGCCTTGAACGTTTGATGACCCTCGAAAATACGATTAGAGACTACTTTCCAATCGTATTATCGAGGATTATTGAACGTTCAAGGCTATTTAACAAATTCTTGAACACTCGATAATTATAGAAAATAGGCTGCGAAGTCCAGAAATCCGGACAGATCATTCAGATTTCAGAACCGTGAGATTGCGAGTCGGACCCGGATCCCATCTCTAGTCCCGACCTGGCTTTGGGGGTAAAACTACTACTAATATATATATATATATATATATATATATATATATATATATATATATATATATGAATATATCTCCCTTATATTATATAAATATATTTATATCTTCATAGGAGATTCCATTAATTGCATGAGTTTTTAGGAACTACCAATGTGGTGGGGGGTATAGGATATTACATATTGCAAAGTTGTATATGTATGTGTGTACTATCTCACTATTACCATTTAAATGACCATCAGTAAATGTATATAAAGTATAGCACTGACTCATATTAGGTACAACACAAAATGCTTGTGAAGGTTCTCATTCATCCAGGTCATGGTATATCTGTTGTATTCAATTAGATCAACTGGACTTGAAGTTTAGTTCTTGAACACGTTTCGCTAGTTATCCGACTGGCTTTCTCAATTCAGAATGACTTGTACAAGAATCTGTGGCAATTATGTACCCTGGAAAATCCCAATTAGCATAGAACACTTGGCTGTGATATGCTAATTGGGATTTTCCAGGGTACATAATTGCCAAAGATTCTTGTACAAGTCATTCTGAACTGAGAAAGCCAGTCGGATGACTTGTGAAACGTCTTCAAGAACTAAACTTCAAGTCCAGTTGATCTAATTGAATACAACAGATATACAACACAAAATATACAAAATACATAAACTTACTTACAGAGCTGAGATCCCTATTTCAAAATGGTATGGTCAAATAGCAGCTTAAACCACATCCCTGTGTCTGCTCCATGTGAAAGGAGTTGTAATACAAAAAAAGTTTCTGTCTGACACACAGGGTGTGATGTGTATTGTAATGGACATATACCAAGGCTCCTTATATATCACCTCCAACCTGCAGGTGGAGTCAGTGAGTCATAAAAGACAAGACACCCTGCTCTCTATGGCTAGGAGGAGAGAAAGTGAAAGTAGATTGTGGTGTGTGCTGAATCAATTTTTTCAATTAGATCTGTATATATATATATATATATATATATATATATATATATATATATATATATAAAGGATAAATCCATTTCTTTAGGTAAACTGGTAAACTGAGAATGAGAAATGTTTGTTTATATGTTACATTATTAGGGCAATGCTATTATAATAATATGACGCTGTGAGGTACCTTCTGTTATAATATATGAGGTACCATCACCACTTGCCATGGTGAATACTAATAAGTATTAACCTAGCATGTTTAGTTTCATCCACACAGTGTGGCAGGATTGCCTGGGTCTAACTGCAGGATTATCCTATTTGGTTCCTCTGGAAGCTGATGACTGAGTAACATACATATACATACATAACAAAATATACCTGTGTAAAGATCCTATATCCTCTTTATCCATGCATAGCAAAACATACACACACATAATTCCCATTGTGCACCAACAGGCACACTTTTGCTAGTATAAATGTATATATATATATATACATCTTAAAGTAAAAAAAAGGAATTCACAATGTGTTTTTCTATTTACATTTTTTTAAGGGCTTCTTTTGATGCAAATTAGTTTTATTTACTGTATGTTATAAAATCAGCAATTCTGGACATATGCAACCACAGGTAAATACTGTTCTAGGAATAATGCTATTTTGTGGCATGTGTTTCATAACTATGCTGCATTTAACATTCTGAAGAGTGCTTTTAGGCTCATTCTAAGGTCAACAAAACCTCTCCTATTTCATGTATTCAGGGTAAGGGCCTAAACCTAAAGCTTCCTCCACACCAACTCTGCTTTACATGGAGCAGGCTGCAGATACAAGTATTCACAGTGTTCTATAGAAACATCAGGCCGGGCCGTTTTTAGGTATATGCGGCTTAGGCAAAGAACTAAGGCTCCTATGTTGAACTAGAGTTCCCAGTGTTCACCCTAGAATCTCCCTGTAGGCTTTTACTTGCTGTTTTAGAACAGTCAGGAGCAGGTCTCAGAAGGTTGCTCTCCTACCCACCCTTCCCAATCCAAGAAGAATCTCTATATAGATGTATAATATATATATGTACTAAATAGTTTTACAGTGGTAAGCAATTAAGTTTTACTTCAGGTGTTATGTAGTATGTTAACAGGTTAATAGTTGATATTTGTGATATGGTTTACAGAAAATGGATGGTACAAGCTTTTGCCACAGATGATGGTAAGCTGGAATGTGCCCCTGTGAGACGGACCAGATTATGGTCCTTTCTGTAGACTGCTCTTAAAATATAGAACTGGCTAGTTTGAATTGAAGATTAAATGTTTATTCTTGAAAAGGTTTATGATAAAGTTTAAGCTGTGGCCCTGACTCCATCTAAACATTTGTCTGTCTTGTGTGGTAACTTGTGTGGTGTTATTATTTGGTAATTGATAATGTGTCACTTGTCCTAACCATGGATCTCTACCATGGAAGCTCTGTCACTGGAAAATCCAGAATGTGTATTTATCCCTTGAAGCCCATAAGAAGATGAAGAGGAATAAGATCAATTACAAGGTCATCGTTTTCAGTAAAGAATCAAAACTTGTAATTCAGATTGCTGACAATGAGAAATGATTGGTAGAGCTTTAATATTTTGATACCAATGTGTTTTTTTACCTGCTCCTGTAAAACATGGTCAGGCTCCGGCAGCAGCAACAGCCAGTCACGTGACATGATATCAGCTGTCACAGCCATTATTGACTGCCGCTGCCAGAAAAAAAGTTTTGAGGATCAGAAAAAGGGGGCATTGAACATTAAACCTAAGATCTTCCTTTCTGAACTTCTTACAGGATAGCAGTGCAGTCTTGGGGGGTTTGAGGGAGGGGAAGGTAATTGCTTCAAAGGAAGGATTGGATGCAGAGCCAGATTGCCACCATGCATTTTAGGCTCCTGTCTAGGGACCTTCTACTAAAGAAAGAAAGTTTATATGGTTTTGCTAAATCACCACAATTTACCTGCTTTATTTCATCTTAACCCATTACAACTGGACTTGAAATGTAGTTCTTGAAGACGTTTCGCTAGTCATCCGACTGGCTTTCTCAATTCAGAATGACTTGTACAAGAATCTGTGGCAATTATGTACCCTGGAAAATCCCAATTAGCATATCACAGCCAGGTGTTAAGGGTGTGATTAATAGTGGCTAAGAGGTGTTATAGGAACGCCCAAGTAAGGTGTTAAACAGCATTGTACATTGTATCTGTTTTACACCTTACTCTGGGCGTTCATAACACCTCTTAGCCACTATCTAATCACACCCTTAACACCTGGCTGTGATATGCTAATTGGGATTTTCCAGGGTACATAATTGCCACAGATTCTTGTACAAGTCATTCTGAATTGAGAAAGCCAGTCGGATGACTAGCGAAACGTCTTCAAGAACTACATTTCAAGTCCAGTTGATCTAATGGGAATACAACAGATATACCATGACCTGGATGAATGAGAACCTTCACAAGCATATTTCTAATCATTTTGGGGAGAAAACCCTCAAACTTGTACGGCAATATGAAAAGACAGCAAGGAAATTGGCAGACTACAAAAACCACCTGCGATTTAACCTCTGATGCAGACAACAAAGGCTAGTACCATGCAGTATACGTCTGGATTCCACGGTTAAAGGCATCAGAGCCAAACAGATACTGCAAAAGGCTCAAACACAACTCCTAAGTGAACGGGTACGACAGACACATTTTACAGTCGATGCTTTAATGCACAACATTAGTCAACTAGAACAGAACCTGGCCTCACAGCTACCTGTGTCCATCTGGGAAAGAGTGATGGAGTTCACCAAACAAGCACAGCTTTCTCAGCACTGTAAGGGCAAACAAAGGCAACAGAACAAGTTCTCTATTCTGTCATCCCAGAACAGCCCCAAAGGAGAACAACTACCTTGGATACAAAAGGAGGGAAGTGTCACTTCATCAAACAAGGAGGAATGGGTGAGAAACTTGTCTAACAGGACCCTGACCCAGCCAGAAATGGAAGTCCTTGGTAAGGGCTTGAATTTTGCCATCACCCCTAAAGCCATCCCTGTGGTGGATATTATAGCAGCCACAGAAGCCTCTATCCACAGTAATAAGGTATCACAGAGTGAGGCAGAACAACTTCGCCTTAAGGTATCTGCAGCCTTAGCCAGTGCTAAAACTCCTTCATCTAACCTGACTACACAGGAAAGAAGAGCCTTAACATCCCTCAAGAAAGATTCCAGTATCACCATTCTACCGGCAGACAAGGGAAGATGCACAGTGGTACTCAACACCTCAGACTACCATGATAAGGTGACCATGCTCTTGGCCGATAACAACACATATGAGGCTTTAACAAGGGATCCCACCAGCCGTTACAAGAAAAGAGTCATAGACTTACTACAACAGCTTCAAAAGGATAAAGCCATTGACCGAGCAATGTATCATCGCCTCTACCCTGGTGAGGCACATCCATGCATATATGGACTCCCAAAGATACATAAGGAAGGGGCCCCACTAAGACCTATAATCAGCAGCATCAACTCGGTAACATACAAGGTGGCAAAATATCTAGCTAACATCTTAGGACCTTTGGTGGGAAGTTCTAAGCATCACATCCAGAACTCTCAGGATTTCACCAACAAGATTGAAGATATAGTACTCGGTGTAGAAGAAACTATGGTGTCCTATGATGTGACATCTCTCTTCACTTGTATACCCACCAAGGAGGCTGTTGACATGGTGAGAAAACGGCTGGGCCAAGACAGCACGCTTACCAGCAGAACTGATCTCAACCCAGAACAGGTGTGTTCCTTGTTGGACTTGTGCCTGAATACCACCTATTTCAAATACAGGGATAAGTTCTATAAGCAAAAACATGGATGTGCTATGGGATCTCCAGTTTCACCTATTGTGGCCAACCTTTACATGGAGGAGGTAGAAACACAGGCGCTTAATACCTTTAAGGGCATAGCACCCAGCCACTGGTTCAGATATGTTGATGACACCTGGGTTAAAGTCCACCAGAAGGAAGTACAAGCTTTCACAGAACACATTCATGCGGTGGACCAAAACATTAAATTCACAAGGGAAGAGGTACAAAACAACAAACTGGCTTTCTTGGACTGCTTGGTAGAAGTTAAGGAAAATGGTTAACTGGAAGTAGAGGTTTACAGAAAACCAACACACACAGATCAGTATTTGATGTTTGACTCCCACCACCCTTTAGATCACAAGCTGGGGGTCATCAGAACCCTGCAACACAGAGCCGAGAACATCCCCACTAGCACAGAGGCGAAGGCTAAAGAAATGAAACATCTCAGAGGAGCCCTTAAAACTTGTGGATATCCAGACTGGGCCTTTGTCAAAAGAAGTAGAAGGAAAGAAAAGAACACGAATACCAACAGTGAAGGGGAAAAGCAAGACAGGAGGAAGAACATGGTCATCCCATATGTAGCAGGGGTCTCCGAGAAATTAAGAAGAATTTTCAAAAAACATCGTATCCCTGTCTGCTTTAAACCGAACAACACACTGAGGCAGCAATTGGTACATCCGAAAGACCCAATACCAAAACACAAGAAAAGCGACATCATATATGCAGTGCAGTGCAGTGAAGAATGCTCTGATTTGTATGTGGGGGAGACCAAACAGCAACTGCATCAACGTATGGCCCAGCACAGAAGAGCCAATTCCTCGGGTCAGGACTCAGCCGTATATCTGCATCTTAAGGATAAAGGACATACCTTTGAAGATTGTAATGTTAACATACTGGCGAAGGAACGTGACTGGTTCAAGAGAGGTGTTAAGGAGGCCATTTATGTGAAAATAAAGAAACCAAGCCTAAATAGAGGTGGGGGGGTTCGACACCATCTGTCTGCCATGTACAATGCTGTTTTGACACCTTACTCTGGGCGTTCCTATAACACCTCTTAGCCACTATCTAATCACACCCTTAACACCGGGCTGTGATATGCTAATTGGGATTTTCCAGGGTACATAATTGCCACAGATTCTTGTACAAGTCATTCTGAATTGAGAAAGCCAGTCGGATGACTAGCGAAACGTCTTCAAGAACTACATTTCAAGTCCGTTGATCTAATTGAATACACAACAATTATACCCTGACCCCGGGATGAATAATAACCCACAGCTTAACCCATTACAGTTTTGGGTGTATATTGGGAAAACTTAAGATAGAAGATAAAAATTATTAATAACAATGGACTGTAATCTGTTGGTACAGAAACCCAGTGCACAATTTTTTGGAGAAACATGTTCCTCTAATCAACTATAAAAATATCTAATTATATGAGCGAGTGGTTGAAACTGATATACACGTGTCTTTCTTATCCTCAGAGATTGTGTTATTTTATTCGCCAAAGTAGAAATTCTGATAACTGAGGCACAAGGGCATTTATGTAATATTAACAAATTACATAAACACATAAATCATTCTTTCAAAGCTGCACTTATAGCGCACTTTGAATATCATATATTTATATGGTGGGTTGGGCCCTTACATTGCATTTTAACCATCCATAACAATATATTTGAACTAGAAAGGACAAGTTAATCTGTGTGCCTTACAAAAGAAACAAGAAAAAAGTGAATGAGAAATGATATTTTCCTCTAGTGGCATGGGGGGAGGGACGGAGGGAGGGAGGAAAGTTGCTTTATTTTATTGATTTAAAAAAACACACACATATCCCACAGGCGCCAAAAAGCACAGGGCAATGATTAATGTCCCCTCAGAAAAAGAAATTATATCGAATAAATTAAACTACTGTGGCAGCAAATTGAAAAATAAGGATGTAAATGAGGTTTGAATACTTAATATCTGAGTCAGGAAAGCAGCTATCAACGTAAAGAAAATGATGAGAGATTGTTGAGACCCCCGAATATTAGCTCTAGGGAGACGTAGGAAAGCTTCCATCCAAGAAGTGATGTGAAATAACCCTGAGGCATCAGGAAGAAGTGTTTATATTTTTTCACAAACCATGTTTATACGTCTACCCATCCACACAAACCATTATTTACATAAACACCTATAGTATAGAACGACTTGTATCTGAGCTTGTTGGTCTTACAAAATGGTTTTTGTCCTAACTTCTCAATTTTTAACCTTACAAATGTCTTTTAGTTTCCTAAAAGTTTAGGTGTTTTCGTGGGCACAGGCACAGTAATAAATATAAAAGAAAGTTAATGAGAGAGCCTCAGCAACAAACATTTGTTGTGGAGACAAACACAACATGTTTTGAACCAGTATTGGTTCTTCTTCAGTTGCACAGCACCTTCTCTTCTTTACAAACTCCTCTGCTTCTGGTTTCACCTCTCTTTGAGACTAATCTTAATTTAGACTTAAGGGACAACTCCACCCTCATAATAATGTCTTTTAGAAAGAATGGCCTCTTTAAAATATGTTGATATATCATAGTTTGTCCTATGAATTCATTACTGTATGCCTGCTGTGCTTCTGGATGCCTCATGGAAACTGAGCAATTTAGAAACCTGTACTGAGCCTGTACTGAGCCCGGGCATGCTCAGAAGAGGCAGATAGGGGATTAACATTCAGTCATTGGCTGTGATGCCAAATGTCATAACTGACAGTTGCTAACTGGAAGAACCAGGAAGCAGAAACAGAGGAAACGGGACATTGTGGAGGATTTCAGGATAGACTTATATATTTCAGATTTCAAACTATTACTGTTTAGGGTTTTGGGGGGTGATTTACCTGTATCTAAGTTTTCATTTTGGGGCTGGACTCGCCCTTTAAATGGTTCTTACATAAACAGCAGCAAAGTATGATGGGAAACAGGAAGAAACAAGACATCTACTGACTGGAATAGATATAAGGTATTTGTGATCTTTTACAAATTAAAGTTATAGCCTTACAGGTTCTCATAAGTGGAGAATCACCTGAATTTAATTTATTACTAGACTTTCATTCTCCTTTAATTGGTTGGACATGGAAATGTATTTTGTTAACATTGCATAACACATACAACCCCATTAAATTGTTATATGTATGTAATCTTTCATGTTATGTAGGCCTTGCGCCACATAACACCAACAGATAACCTGACAATGCAAAACATCCATTGCATGTAACAGTAGTTGCAACAATGTTATCTACAACTGTAACAGTACAGATACAACACAGTGTTATGTACAACTGTAACAGTACAGATACTACACAGTGTTATCTACGACTGTAAGAGTACAGTTACAACACATTGTTATCTACGACTGTAACAGTAGTTACAACACAGTGTTATCTTCGACTATAACAGTACAGTTACAACAAAGTGTTATCTACAACTATAATAGTACAGTCACAACACAGTGTTATCTTCAACTGTAACAGTACAGTTACTACACAGTGTTATCTACGAGTGTACCAGTACAATTACATCACAGTGTTATCTATGACTGTAACTCATTTTTTGCACTAGATTGCAAAGATAGCAGCCAGATTGCCCAGGTACCTGGTTATTCAGTGAAACCAACAGACCTTTAAAGGGACACTATACTGAAAAAATGACTTGCCTCATCTTAATCTATAATTGAATACATGTAAGTAGCACTGATTTGTGTGTGTTGCTGCATGCCTTCAATCCAGCATACATTTTGTTTAGGAGCAGTATCCCCCCTCCCTCTTTTAACCACTACCACTTCCCTCCGACCTGACTTTTCCCCTACAAACCATCAAGCCTGCACTGTCAAAACTCTGTCACCATTCCAGCTACAGTAAAACTACTCACAGAAGAATAGTTTTTGAGTGCAACGAACTTGATTGACAGCTGAAATATAAGAAGTTTTAGATTGGATATCTAAAGAAATAGGGGGCAGATCAGCAAAAAAAATGATACAGTAGTGGTTGGGAAGAATTATAGTTTCCAGTTATGGTCAATTTAAAATAACATATTTTTTGGTATAGCTGCCCTTTAAATTTGTATCATTGCTGTTGTTACTGTCACTACACTGTTATAACCATACCAGTTGCAGATTTTAACATGTTTCTTAAGATGGGTACACACTGTACCAATCTGTAAGATTCCGTCTGTCATCTGTTAAAGGGCATGTCCACCCCCCAAACTAAAAATTTCCCTACCTCCCTCCTGATGCCTCTCTTGCATTTTTTATATCCAGCATAAAATTCTTTTAACATACAGCAGGGCAGGTCCCCCCACCCCCTACCGCTTCATTCTTATAGCAAACAACGCTTCGTTACTTACAGCACCTCGTTCCAGCGACGTTCTCACTGATGGCAGCCGCGGCTGTGATTGGCTGACTCTCAGCCAATCAAAGCCGCGGCTGCCGGTCCGGCCCCCTGCTTACAGTTCCGGCGGGTAGGGGAGCAGGACCAGTACAGCGAAGGAACGAGGTGCTGTAAGTAAAGAAGGGAGATGGTTTTTGGTATAAAAATATAGCGGTTGGGGGTGGGGGGACCTGCCCTACAGTAAAAAATTGAAAAAGAGGGTGGACATACCCTTTAAAGGGCAAATATGCTGGAAAAAAATGTTTCCATCATCTTCATCTATAAATAAGTATTCAATTAGATCAACTGTAGATCAAGTTTAGTTCTTGAAGACATTTTGCTAGTCATCCGACTGGCTTTCTCAGTTCAGAATGACTTGTACAAGAATCCGTTGGCAATTATGTACCCTGGAAAGTCCCAATTAGCATATCACAGCCAGGTGTTAGGCACCTTCTGAATAGAGATGGCCGAAACTGATGAGTTTCGTCCCGTTTTCGGATTTTCGGGAAAATTCGAAAATCCGAAAATCCGAAAACGGACCCATAGAAGTCTATGGGGAAAAATTTTTTGAAAGTTTCTATCAATTTAAAGGATTAAATAGTAATAGCAGGTTACTGTTAATAGCAAAGGGACCTGGTGAATGGTCTGGGGAACCCGTAAATATAAGTAAAACTCATTTAAAATCTATTTTTCCTCACGATTGGGCTGTTTTCGAGCTTTCGCGAGCTATTTTCGAGGGTTACCAAAATCGAACACTACTTTCGAGGGTTACCGATATCACAAATACGAGGGTTACCGAAATCAGCTTGTACATTCGAGGGTTGGCGAAATCGGCACAAACATTCGAGGGTTACCGAAATCGATCGATACTTTTCGAGGGTTGAAGGACTTACGATTTCGAGGGTTACCTGGATTCGTACAATTATCGAGGGTTACCGAAATTGATCCCCACTTTGTTTACACTTTGATTTCGATAATCATCTACTTTCGATAATTATCGAATTTACGATAAAAATCGAAAACTCGAGTTTTCGAAAAATCCGGGAGTTCCGAAAGTTTCGTCGGGACTTCGAAACCGCCGGATTCGATTGGAAACTGGGTTCTATTAGAACTCAAAGTACATCTCTACTTCTGAATACAAGGCGTGATTGCATTGTGGTTAAGAGGTGTTAGAGGAACTGCCCAGGGTAAGGTGTCAAAACCGCATTGTACATGGCAGACAGTTGGCACTGTGGCACTTGGCACTGAAACCAAACCGAAATAGAGATGGTGGGCTCAACATCAACTGTCTGCCATGTACAATGCTGTTTTGACACCTTACCCTGGGCAGTTCCTATAACATCTCAATACAATCACACCTTGCATTCAGAAGGTTCTAAACACCTGGCTGGGATATGCTAATTGGGACCTTTCAGGGTACATAATTGCCAACAGATTCTTGTACAATTCATTTTGAATTGAGAAAACCAGTCAATACTAAGAAACGTCTTCAAGAACGAAACTTTAAGTTCAGTTGATCTAAATGAATACAACAGATATACCATGACCTGGATGAATGAGAACCTGTCACAGACACTTACTCTGAGGTGTGTGCATGCCTTCAATCCAGTACTTGGTTTGCTCAGGCTCAGTATCTTCCTTGCCCTCTTTTAACCACGCCCACTTCCATCTGACCAGGCTTATTTATGAGGGCATGCTCAGTAATCACCAGGACAGCACTGGGAGAGGAAATTTCCCACTTACCAACTGTCAAAACTGCACACAGCATACCAACTGCAACATGCCGAAGCACAAGAGCTTTTTAAGAGTTCAAAGAGGTAACTTTGATATCCATATATACATTATAATCCACAACTTTCTAACAGATTTCTACTCCCATTGCTGATTCTAGTGATTGCCTTTTCCTGTGCAAACTTCTTCTTATTAAGACTTGAAACCTCAGAATTCTCATTGCCATGGCTAACAGGGGGCTGGCACGGATAAAATAGTTATCATGTGGGACATGTGGCTGGATTTAGTGAAACGTCTAGTTATTCTAACTTATTAGCACAGATATGCCATGACCTGGATGAATGGGTACCTTCACAATCAACTCTGTATTATCAAAAGAAATGTTTAACCTCCTAGGAATCCTGGCACCCAAGACAAAAATACACCTGGCTTCAGCTTTCAAAAATGATGATTCCAGGTTCCCGCATCACTTGCTTTGCAGTGAGGCCATCACACGTTGGATTCCCTGTACAGGCTGGCATGACAGGCTATTATGACTACACAAAGCAAAATGCCTGGCCACAGGACTTCTAGGGTTACCAAGTCCTCATACTGTATCAACCATTAGTAGATACCGTATACCATTATAGGTGTGTCACAGTTAATAAAGTGTAAAAAAAAAAAAGTCAGAGCCCACCTTTATATAACTATTAATTGAATATTTTAAACTTTTATGCCACTGTTGCTCCCATTCATTTTTTTTTTAAAAAAGCAGCATTTATCTTCCTACTACATAATAAAAATGATTTAAACTAATAAACCATAGAAAAAAAATAAAATCTAACCCCTCCTCCCTAAGTTGATTATTCCTTATATATTTAGGCATTTGTTGACCTTTTATGAAAGAGCAACCATTAATGTTTTTTAGAAGTTTGCTCTTTTTAAATGCTAAGATACATAAAACAAAAACATCAAACCTAACCATTTTGGGAGCTTCTTAAAGGAACAGCAGACTCATTTTTTTTAACTTTTTATGTTAAAGTCTGTATTTTGGTGGCAGATAGTACTTCCCACAATTACCTGTGAAGTCGACAGGTAGCACTGAAAGGTACCACTTGTGAAACGACTGACAGCAAGTCCTACAGACTCTCCCAATCTCCTGTCTAATCACCCTTCTGTAATAAAAGTGTGCATGAGCCGATGTTACTGAAGGAGGGGGACAGGTGAGGGACAAGTGTCATATAACAATTGGGAGGATGATGCACAGCTTCTTAACCTGCAGTGGATCACTCAATTAAAGTGGTGCTCAGGGGTGTTATATAATATTACACAATATCCCAAGAGAAGGAAACGGGGGGGGGGAAAGAACCCCCACACTACGGCACTACCACATACAGAAATATAGTAAAACACGGTTTATTGGATACACATAGTAACACACAATACAATAAACACCAAATGTACAAAATACCCTAAAACCACCACACTCACCGGGCATCCCCGGTACCATAAAATACAGGATAAAGACCCCCTCCATGTGTATCCCTTTCCCCAAATAAATAGAATCCGCTGTGCAGAGTTACTTTCGGGACTTACTGTAAGAAGCCCTGTCCGACTAGAACAGGCATGCCTATCTTCACGGACGGACCACACTCTTCACCCGACCTAAGGATCAAAGCGGTAAGTCCGTAACACTGTTGCTCCAATGTCCTCTGTGGCTACAATCCAAGATCTGCACCGGAGTTACCGTCCAAAAGGGGGAGAGAGCTAATGCAGCACTTTACGGGAGCCTCCTGAGACCTACATGTGTTTTGCCATCTTGCCGAAACTGCAACGGCTTTATCAGGGTCACAAGTGTCATCTGTCAGCCACTACACAAGTAATCTCTCCTACATCCCACTGAAATATAGAATTTAATATAAAAAAAATAGTGTTTTTTTCCATTAAAGGGTTTATTCAACACCCTCCCTTTTACTGTACCAAGTGTGAGGAGCTAAAATTCTATATTTCCCCCATGAAATACAGAATATAAGAAGAGTTCTAAGTCCTACCGTCGTCACTTGGCATGCAGGCAGGCCAACCTATGTAGCACGCACTGTGCAAAATGCACATTATTTTCATGAGTGGCATAGGGCCTGGCTCACAGGCCCAGGAGAAGTGACAAGGCCTTGGCAGCATTTCTAGGTATGATTTCCTACTACAAGCTGTATCTCCTGAGGTGAACACAAATAATTGTAGGTTCTCATCCTGGGTACAGCAAAAGGGAGGGGGGTATAAATTCTTAGGTTCCCTTAAAATCATATAGTTGATCTGATATCATTCCACTGCAAATTGAGGATTTTGCTGGAGGTCACATATTTAACCCATTATGTGAAGTTGGCTTTGGTTTTTTGATGCCAATCTTGTATCAGTGGTTAGTTATTTTAAAAAGAAACAAAAAAACTCAATGTATTTATTTAAAGGTATGTCTGTAAAGCACATATTCATCTTTGTTCCTTTTATAAGTGCAATGTAGCTGTTTCAGCATTTATACCACAAAAATATTGTCTCAAAAGGGTCAATAATATTAGATGCTTTTTCACTATTTTCAGGGGGTTATGATTTGTCTCACCATATATGTCATTTTTGAATAAGGAGCTATACACTTTACTATAATCTATTGGCCTGGGTCTAAGTTACCTGGTTGGAATTTTTTTCTATCATGACCTAGTATGAGACTCAAATCCACCTCTGAGGGCAGTCAATAAAATCTTGGAAATCTGATTTGCTGTCTATGTAAGATGGGTGTTAGGCTCTATTGCAAGGACAGAATGGTTTTTACTAGCATAGTGAGGTTTTATAAGAGGCTGTTCTGCAGAGCACAATATCAAGTGGATCTATTGGTAGGAGGGAATTCTATTATGGGTATACTCCTATGGAATGCAGTATTTTATTAGAAAACAACTTCACTCATAAATAATAATAATGACTGCACTGGAGAAACCAAAATCCTGCATTTATCTTGCATCAGTCAATTATCACAGCTTTGATTCTTAAAATGTTAATAAAATCTAAACAAAAGGGGAAATTATATTTATACAGCGCATGTTCTCTTTTAAAATATGTTCCAAAAATGTAAATTTGAAACCAATTCACACAGTTATTATATAATGTAACATCTGATTATCTGTTTGCCATTACTCTTTGCTATTGACTACTAAGCAAGTCCTGAAGCTCCAAAAACTGTATTTAATGTATTTCCTTTTTTTAGGCAGCATATAGCCTGATTACCGTATATACTCCGAGTATATAAACCGTATATAAACCGAGTTTTTCAGGCTGAAAAATCAGCCTGAAAACTCGGACTCGGTTTATACTCGAGTCAACCGCTTACCTGGGCATTCCGGCAGCCGCGCAATCTTTTTCTGCACTGGCGCGCCGGCCTGACGTCAGCCGGCACGCCGGTACAGGAATGGGCGCGCGGCTGCCGGAATGCCGATACCGTACCTGCCAGGAAGCCCTTGGATGGAGGAAGAGCCCACAGGAGAAGAGTCGTCCACAGGGAGAAGAGTCGTCCACAGGGAGAAGAGCCCACAGGTACAAACTGAACTGAGGGGGAGGGGGGCATTCAAGATGTTTGGGAACTACAACTCCCAGCATGCTTTATTAGCTGGGAGTTGTAGTTTCCAAACATCTTGAATGCCAAGTGAGGGTGGCATTCAAGATGTTTGGAAACTACAACTCCCAGCATGCTTTATTAGCTGGGAGTTGAAGTTTCATTAGGGATTTTAGCTGAAATTGGGTACCTCGGTTTATACTCGGGTCGGTTTATACTCGTATTTTATACGAGTATATACGGTAGGCTTTGGAGATCTTATATTGAGTACTAATTCCCTTTTCAGTGCATTACCCGTCTAACAGGTTATATAGAGTTGGCATAGATGAAGCACTGAATTTCTTTGTGGGAGGGGGGTGTTGTAGGAAGAGCATGGGTAAGAACAGCAGTACATGGAGCAGAGAACTACAAAGTTACTATAGGAGAGTGGGGAGCATGGAAAGTGTTCCTAAACCTTCTAGTGTATTTAGATGTCACATTTATATCCTGGACTTTTTCAGCCTAAGAATGGATTTCATAGGTAATAGTTTGCATCAAATATCAATGTTTATTTTTCCAGTGCCAGTCCAACCAAACCTTTTTACATGATTGGACTTGGCAGAACCCTATTGGAAGATCATTTTAGGTTCATTCCCATAAATTTTAATGAAATCGGAAAAAATAAACACATAAACTAAACAAATAAAAGTGATGCCATCAAAGCCACATTACCTAAATACATTTTGCTTAATATTCTGGGGCCCTAGTCATGATTTAGGTTGCCTTGTTAATAATAAATATTTTATTTTCTTCACAGGACAACCTATTTGCCTTCCAGTAAGGTACCTTCAATTTTGCAAATAAAATAAAGCCAAGACTTTCTTCCTGTTATTTTTTTCCTGAGAAGTTTTAGTTTTTCTTTAGCCAAGACACAAACGAGTGATCTTGCAGATCAAATAGTGTTACAAATGTTAAAGGTTTTAAAGAAACTAGCATAGGTTGCTTCCAAATGTCATAGCAGACCTTAATACCCTTCATCTGCATTTATGTGGCTTTCCCCGAATATACAGTGTTTGGCCAGAGCTGATGGGTCGGGGGGGTGTTTGAGCCGAGTCATTTTAGGGCTTGGCAAGATCAATGTCAACCTCTGTCTGTTTGTTAGTCATAAAAGGTTATGAGGTATGTTCATAAATGCTGAAAGGTTGGGGAACATTCTCAGGCTCTACTCATCCATTGAGTAAACAAGGTGTCATACAGGAGCAAGCAAAATCTACTTCATTTCTAGTGTTGTGGAAAAAACAAAATATATATATATATATATATATATTTTTTTTTTTTTTAAATAAAGCCCTCAAATTAAACAGCAGCTCTCACCTGTCATTATCAGCAGAGCCATTCTGTCCGTTTCATCTGTCAGCTCTATTAGTGAGCTAATTTACGACTGTTAAATGTGCAAAATTGTGGAATTGCACAAATGACACAAATTTCAAATAAACAAACCCTGTTTAGAGAGTTCAATAAATAAAGTGACAAAGAAATTACCTTTAAAGTCATTCTGGTTAATATTGAATATATCCTCAATTCAAAATGAAACACAGAACAAGGAAAAAATGAGGTGTCAGGATTATTTGGTTTAGTTTAACATGAATTCTATCTAATGTTTATTAACCATTTACCTGCCAAAGGAAACTGTCAGTCGACATTAAAGGTCCATTACCACACATTTCCGCACCCTTGCAAAAGTATAATTGTAATTTGCAATCAGAGGGGCTCCGATTTATTTACCGATTGCAGACATGTAGATAAGGTACCTTGTATTTGCATAAGTCGTTTGTTATCATCAGAAAACGAAAACAAGAGACAAGGCTCTTTGTGACTTTAATTTCAGCGGGCACCCGTAAATAAGGATTAATTGCCAAGATTATAAAACCAAAGTTTGTTGAAATTGAAAACAACAAATAGCCATAATGGTTTCTAGAAGAGGAAATGGGATGGATTTATGTTTTCTCTTTCCACAGCTGTTCCAAGCTACTAGGAAAGGTAGTGGGGTGTGAAAGAGGTGGGAGACCTATTAGCATAGACAGATATAGGGGCACAAAATGGGTCAGCAGAATGAGAAAGATAGAAAAGGGATATCAGAGAGAATGGCGCTGTATAATTAAAAAAAGTGTCTCCGAGCTGCAGCCCTGAATTTATACGGACAGAAGAGTAAAGGAGAAAGTGTGCGGAATCTCAAAATGTTCTTAAAGAGGCCTGCTTGAATTTAATAGGAAATCTAAATGTACATTCTTGGTTTCTTCTTGCTTAGAAAGGGTTAAGAAGCCCAAATTAAATTCTGGAAATTGCAAAAGACGAGCGGGCCTCAGGTGCTTCATTTCCACATGAGAAGAATATGAAAAGTCTATGCATGTCTGTCTGTCCTTTTTGTTCATATATATTTAGTATTTATTTACAAGCTAGATTTTTTTTCCTGGCAGTGAAGCCAGGCATATAGAGAAATCCTTAAGATGCTATAAAGCCGGTGAGGTATAAAATGGAAAGTGCTTAGGCTGCCTGTACAGAAATATCTCACAGCGCGGCAGAGGAAGTCACGGACGCCGGGCACTGTAAATCTCAGGGAGTTTAGCTTGTTTGTTTACACCATGACGATGATCTAAAGACGGAGAGTGAGCAAGTCTTTCAATACACCCCAACACTCCTCATTTCTCTCCCTCCCTTCCCACAACAGCTCTGCACACTTCATCAAACTAGAATGTTTCAAAAATCCTTCCGCCTTCTTAAAAAAAAGCTAAATAAATAAAATATATATTTTTCGACCTCATCGTTCTGCTGCCTCGAATGCAAAATGCATTTCCAACATCCAGACGGTTACCAACTCGTTCAAGTTCGTTGGTATTCGATGAAGTCTCAAGTTAAGGCCTCTGATTATCTATATGCGGCTCAGGAGACTGAACAGCCAAACTGCCACTTTACCTCTTACTTGTCTAAAGTATGAAGCACCGGTCCTTGAATTAAAACCCAAAAGCCCACTAAATCTAGTGTTTTTCTCCTCTAGCGAGCATGAAGAAAATTTGGAATCTGGCTGCCTTCCTTTAACAATTACGGAGCTGAGCAAAAGTATTTCAGCTTTGGTAGCTTCCTAAACCAAAACAATGGGAATGTAAAAAGATAAATATATTATTTACAGTATATGCTGAATGCATATTGTGTGAAAAAAAAGTATTCATTATTCCTATATTTACTCTAACAATGAAGAACATCTAACTCGGACAAAGGCTGATTTCTTGCAGTAATTTTTTTTTGCCATAAAAATTGTGGGTTAGAAAATAGTTTTTGCAAAAAATGTATTTCCCCAAAATCGCAATTTGATAAACTGCACCAGAGGAGTAACTACCAGGGGGGCAGGGTGAGCAACCACAGGGGGGCCCAGGAGCCAAGAGGGCCCCATCTTCTAATTTTTCCTATGGCAGATATAGCCTCCTCCCAGAAAACCACTGTGGTTGAAACACGTATAGGGGCCCCATCATAGTTTTGTTGGGGGCCAAGTGAATCCTAGTTACACCACTGAACTGTACAATTGATTTCAATCAGTTTATCTACTAAATGCCTGATCAGTGATGAAGGAAGCAGCAGGGGGTTTTCGAGGGCCTCATAATTTCACTATATTGAGGAGTTCAAGCAAAGTCTCAATACATTTTTGATCAGACTTCTACTGAAAACTGAACAGAAACTGATTGACCCACTTAGTACCCAAAGGTAGAAATGATCAGTGAATTATTGTTCAGGGGGTCATCAAGCATCTGTATTACATGCCTGTGTATAGATATCATAAAGAGCATGTCCACCCTTAGAACAAAAAACTGGTCACTGTCCATTACCTGCCCCCAAACCCCACTGATATATTCAGCACATTACTAGATGTCTTTTTAACCAAATATTTAAGTATAATTACTGCCTCCATTCTGGCAGAGTAAGCTGGCTCCTTCCTTCATGCAGTCAAACAAGTTTATGACTGCTGACATCACAACCAATGATTGACTGCTGATTCCCTGCTGCTGCTTCCTCTGCACATGCTCAAGCTTATAAAAAGCTCATTAAGCAAACGGAGGAGACAGAGACCATTACTAGAAATGAATAAATCTTCTTGTAATTAGCTGGTCCAAATAGCAGTTGGAGATGTGGATAGAACTGACAAGTCACTAGTATTTTGTTTTATGGCTGGACATGTCCTATAATCCTGTCCTTGACAGGACCTAAAGAGATACCCATTCACATTACAAACTGATTTGACAGATGATAAAATAACACATGTATGGATGTGGGAGTGTGATGGCAGTGCCCAAGAATGAATTCATTTGACTAATTAAACATCTAAAAAGCTCATGGCAAGGTGGGTTTGAAGAAGCCTGAATGATCTCGTTATTGAGACTTCACAGTGAAGTGTCATTTTGACATATTTCAGACACTTTGATGGCACGAAATGGCTTTTTGACTTTCATCACAAAAGGTACCTCTGCTTTTTGACTGTGTGGGCAACAGCATAATATGTAACATTGTTTTTTAAATACTAAATAAGAATTATAATAAACCTCTGAAGATAACTAACTATCTGAATAAGCATAGATGCAAGTTTGAAGAGTTTTATTTAAAAGTCAAGTTAATATATTTTACTAATTAGGGATTACTGCCTTATTCTTTATTGATCTACATATTTTCGAGTTACTCTGCTGTTATTGTACATTGCTGCAACCTATTGTGTACATGTGATACTGACATTGCAGGTAGCAGTATCTGCCTTAATATGCATGTAACTGTTTATAACTGGTCAAGTCCAATCGGAGAATTGTGAATGCAGACACAGTCACTGTAATAAGGAAACAGAGCTGAATGTGGCATGACATTTATCAAAAGTGTCACCTATGTGCATTATTCTTTCAGTGGTAGCTGCAGTAGTGTTTTCTCTGCCACAAAAAGGTTATAAATTACCCATATTGCCTTGAAAGGGCCACATGAACCCTGGTACACCTGTTGTCAGTAATATTTTCCACATTATTTTTGTTCAGTGAACAGAATAGGCAATAGTGCATTATTTATTGTAAAATATTAGGTTTTGCCTGGTAGATCTATAACCATATAAACATATAAACATGCAAGGCCATAGACTACATACATCTTTATTTTATAACCAAAAAGAAACCATACATTAATGTGTGTATTTCAGAATACACACAGTTTATAGTAATTACCTTAGTCTTCTAATCTTGGTCATTATAAAACTGTACTTAAACCATAGTTCCAAAGTATAAATGACACAGTAAAACAGAGGAATAGGGGGGTTCACAAGAAAAAAAAAAGAATTACACCCCCCCCCCCCAGAAAAAACACATTCTTCATTGAACAAACGTCATTATTCTGGAGATTTCATTTGAAAAGAATAAAATGGCAAGTGTTTCACAAGGTCGATTATATTGATTTTGTGGAGGAAAAAAAACGAACTGCTTTAATACTCTGCGTAGAAAAAATATTCATATCTACAGAATAAAAACATCTAATCAGATTTTAATTGTTTGCCCCGTGTTTGCAGTCACACTACATTTTTTTCTTTCTAGAAATGATTTTAACCAGCAACTTCCTCGGTCCTAAGCTAATTGATTTATCATAATAAGTGTTTTACTGTTAAGGTTTGTACGATGTGTACGAACGTCCGTTTCGGGCAATAATCATGCTGTGTATGGGCACTTTATCGAGCAAAATGGCCGTTCAGTCTGGGATCATTGCCTGACCGGCCGGGCGGATCTCCGAACGAGCAGCGGTTCCAGCCAATAAAGTGCCCATACATGGCACGATTATTGGCCGAAACGGCTGTTTGTACACATCCTGCATCGCAGGTCAGCACCCGCAATTGCACGTGTGTATGAACCTGTAGAGAAGATACAGAGAAATGAAAGTAAGTTGGACACCTCACTGACCACTCATGCTCCCCCTGTAACAAACAGAGAGATGCAATATCCCATGCTAATGGGAAAATAACCGCTAAATTCACACTAGGCTATGTACTAACGTGTTAGCGAAGGTTTTGCGCTGCCTGCGCCATGTCAAATTTTTTTTTACTTTGCACAGCGCAAGGGATGCAATAAAATTTGCGCCAGTTTATTTAAGTGGTAATAGTCAGTTTATGAAATCATATAGCAGAGAGTTATGCACATGGTTGCAAATGTCTAATGTCCTTTAAAATCAGAGCTATTTTTTATTTTCTAAAGTTGTGATATCAGATCCACTGGCTTAGGAAATCCCAGATAGCTTGTTACTCTCCTATTTCTCTGTGGGTTATTGTTCACTGCGATTGGCCAAATCATTTTACATTCTTGTTCTATGTAAAACAGAAGCCACTAAGCTTATCTGCTGGAGAGAGAAAATTATACTGAACGCTCTTTGTTTAGCTCTGCATTAAGTAGACCATATAGACACACTGATAATAACAACAGAGCATCAGATTCACAGATAAAAATGCCCAGGACTGTTCTTTTGTTCTCAGAAAAAGAACAACCATAGAATAGCAATTGAATGTGTAAAGCATCTATTTCTGTTATGATAACACAATAAAGATCTCGGCTTAGCTCTGGCGTCTATCCACTAAGTTTTATCGTCACTCTAAAAAGACTGCATCCAGTATTTCATTTTTTAAAATAACACAAGAAATAGACGCGGCTTCAATTAAAGGCAGAGATTTGGGAACTATTGCATTTTAGGGGTGCTGAGGAGAGCTGTTTTAGATCCATTTCATTCAACATAAGCAAACTGAAAAAGGATGCTGCAAACCTTTAATGCCCAATGCATTCTACATATTGTGGAAAAAGCTGTTGCATTCATCAATGTCAAACAGAGAGTTTGAATAAATTTGAATGCACTCAAGCATGCTGCCTGCAGTTTTCTGTAATATCACTTTCTAGTTTGAATATTTCAGTTATTTTTTTTTAAACAGTTCTTCTTTTTATCCACTGATCCACCTACCCCCTCCCCCATCCTTCCATTACTTCTCAGATCTGAGATGAGATGAGACTAACGATCATTATTTGCTTAGAACTTAATATTTTGCATATTCCAGGTGGCCGTAGCATGGTACAGCAAGATTGGAGAAGTGTGACCTTTTTAACAGCAGAGGCCTTTCATGGCAAACCGGCCTCCTCCTGATAGAGGATCTTCATAACATCAGGCTGGTGACAGCCAGCACAGCATCAACGTGAGCGCTCTTCCATTAGTACCTTGTGAGTGCCAGCTGTGAGACTGTCAGCATGAGTTTCCTCAAATCAGTGTCCTTTAACTGCCATACAACATTCCAGCAGTGCCTGTTTGTTTGCTCCGAGAACTGAATTAACCTCAAACAACTGTTTGTGGCATCCAACTAAGAGCACAACCATGAACTTGCCGCATCGTGTTGACATTTTGCAAAACACAAGAAACATTTTTATTTCATACATTTTATAAGCATTATTAGACCTTCTATTCTGCAATTACTATTAAAGGAACATTTGCTTTATAGTTTAGGCATGTCTCTTAGAAGGACTAGGGGCAACTACATCAATTTGTTTTGAAGTGCATAGAAGATCCTATTGATCTCACCCTCTGTCGTGAATTTCCTTATAGAATATACAATGTGCTGTTGACTTTATTTGACTGATTTGTTATGACTGATAATATGTCAGACAAGAGGGCGGGTTTGGACAGCAAACTTAAATAGAAATTCTCTCATCGTTTTTTAAAAAAATATATGAATGATGTCATTTAATTTCTAAGATGAGGATAAAAACTGGATGATATATTATTCTTTGGTTATCATTCCTACATCCTAAAGAGAGACTCACTGAAAGATGAGAAATGTCCCTATTTAAATAAACATCTACCAATGATTTCAAAGTTAAAAAGTAGGTCTTTTTGAACATTCGTTGATTTCTTAGTGCCAGTGAGAATGATGTCATGCACCATAATAATGTCATTGGGCACTGCCATATTATACCATTATGATAAACTTCCACTGGGAGCGGCTCAAAAAAGGAAATTTATTTTTGTAATTTGCCTTCTTCACCCGTTTTATTTTAAAAATCTTTTAAGATATATTATTCTTATTCTTATTATTCTTATATATGAGCCCAGACCCTAAATAAACTATTTTAAAAAGAACTATTGTATTTAACTAAGTATCATAAATGTATAAAGAAAAAGCCTAAAGAAATTGATTATTGATAAAGGAGAACTATGATGTGTACAACATTTTTTAAAAAACAGTTAATATGAAAAGTACTTGGGACAGAGATATAGGATTGGTAATTCCTACTTCCCAATGTTGTCTCTGTGAGAAGTAGCAGCCCAATATAAACTGATTCTGCCAGTCTCCCTCATTCGAAAAGTCAACTATTCCTTTCATGTATTGATTGAAGCAAGGGAGGTTAAGGATCTATGCCTTTCCTCCCGCTCTAATCAATATCTTGGGAGCCAGGGTGCAAGGTAAGTAACAGTTCCTTAACCTCCCTTGCTTCAATTAATACATTGATGGAATAATTTACTTTTTGAGTGAACTATTCCTTTAAATAGTAAAGTTTTAGTATAATTTCCTTTAAAATTCTGTTTTTTTTTACACAAAATCAATAAATAAGGAAATAAACAAGTATAAAAATAACTTAGTGCCAGTCTTAAGGGTCAGGTCCCAACGCATTGTGATTTTGTATTCACATGTGTCCATGTTTGTCCATGTTTGCATTTTCTAATAACTACTGTGGGAAAAATGCATTAGTTGTGCATGTGTGTCTGTCTGCATTTTTTTCTGCGTTCCCATAGACTTTAATTGAATCGCAAAATGGACAGGAATGGACACAAATGGACCAAAAGTCATGTACGCATGCAAATGATAAAAGGATAAAAACACAACACACACAGTGGGAACTGGTTCCTGCGATTTCCATTAAAAATAAAATGTCATTGCAGATTAGAAAATGCAAGTGGAGAGAAAAGTGGATATAAACACGCCTAGTGGGACGAGCCCTTAGTCTTTGTAAGTATTGAGATCCCTGCAATGATACAGTAGCTTATAATCTAAGTAGATGGATAAGATGAAAGTGAGTGCTTACACAATGACAAAAAGCTCCTGTTATTTTGTCCATCCAAGTCAGATTTTTTATTGACAACAGTTTTATTCTGGCAGTCTCACGGCATCTACATCAAACTCAAATTGTTATAATGTGTCTTTATATGCTACTCTTTCCAGAAGTATAGCTATTAATTTAATGCGGCTATTGACTGTGAGTCTCTTTTCCAAAGGATTTTATTCTGACACACCTCCTAGATTAGGTTCTTTTGGTTCGGAGATATAGGAAATGCTGGTGGAGTTTTCATAGCACCTCTGATGCCCTGGGCTCAGTCATGAGATCAGTTTAATAAACATAGGCAGAAGCTGTATTGTACTGTTTTGCAATGCTGAAGGGAAGATTATGTCTGGCTTGGGAAGCTAAGGGAGTGCATGAATGCTTTGGCTGTGATTTTTATGTCCAGTTATTTTGGCTTTTCGATTATTTTAGCAAGGATGGGATGCTCTGAGCTTGTTGGTCACGCCAATCTGCAATATCATGTAAAACATACCATCTGAATCTGGTCGATTAAGTGTATCAAGATCATAGATAAGGGGTCATTCGAACAGAGAAACAATTAAATGAAACAAAGGTCTGTGACTGTGAAACATATCTTTCCATTAATACATTACTGTTATATTTAGTATTGATGGCTAACAGAGCCAAAAGAAACGCAAAATGGGCCAACGCCAGCCCTCATAACTGCCAGATTCAAAGCGTCAGCTGATACGTTCATTGCAGCCTTTGGTTTATGGACCTATCATGCTCATCTAATTTTCATTATAAACAGTGATTCTGGGTAGGAGGTGTGAAAATAAAGTAACTGGAAGATTCTAAAATGGATGAATCTCACTATATTCTATTTGGTGCAAATCTGCACTGTTGTTTAAGGTACATGCAGAAGTAATGGATACTTTGAGTGTGCACAATGATAGAGGAAATAACTTATCTTCTGGATATACAACATTAAATCATTCCCACTGCATTTGCAACTGCAAAAATGTCACAGCACAAAAACAACACAGGGTACTTCCAGGGTATTTATTGCCAACAGATTCTCTACAAGTCACTCTGAATTGAGAAAGCCAGTCAGAAGTTTTATGGTTGATGTAAAAAAATGATATAAAAAACAAAAACTCTCTGTGATTAAAATCTATAATTCTCTGGGAGGTAGATGTGCGGACACTTACCTCCTGTTCTTGCTTGTAAGACAAGTTGTTAATTACTCATGCACTTGGCTGACATCTGCCCTGTCTGTAAGTCCCTCCCTTTTCTATGACACATATGATCAACTTTTGCAGTTCAAAACTTTTCTGTAAAAAATTACTTTGCCTCATCTTAATCTATAATTAAAAACATAGAAAAGATTATCAATGCACATTCCTAGGCCCCATACAATATCATATTATCTGCACACTGGCATACATTATAAACAAAGGGGTTTAAGTATACATTACTGTGATAATATGAATGAAGAGCCTTCCAACCACGTCAAATTAACCCCAGTCTAGAAGGTCCTAACGTCTAACCTTTTTTACTTCAATTACGATTAGCAAACTTTTTTGCATTTCTCATACTTGCACACTGGATGACTATAACAGGCTCTCACTTCCCCCCAGTCCTTTGGCATTTAAAATGAGGGAAGAGGCCATCCATCCAGGGCTTTATATTAAAGGCATAGGACCTCCCATTAAAGGGGAGTGTTGGGGGTGCTATTACCACATAGAAGCTTGACCATGCTTCATAATAAATACATACAATACAAGGATTGTGGAAGCACTCCAATTAGGCTAATTTACAGCTACATTTTGCGGAAGTGCTACTGATCTGGTCAAAAATTTATACAAACATAGAAAAGATAATCAATGCACATTCCTAGGCCCCATACAATATCATATTGTCTGCACACTGGCATACTTTATAAACAAGGGGGTTTTAGTATACATTACTGTGATCACATGAATGAAAAGCCTTCCAACCACGTCAAGGTAACTCCAGTCTAGAAGGTCCAAACTTCTAACCTTTTTTACTTCAATTACGATTAGCAAACTTTTGCATTTCTCATACTTGCATTAATCTATAATTAAAGGGTACCTCCACCCTAAAGATAACTTTTACTATATTGCAACCCAACCCACAACCACCGGGTTAGATTTCTAAAAAAATAATCAGAATAATACTTACAGCCCCTCGCTCCCACGGCTGTCTTCTCTGGCTCTGTTTGCCAAAACTTGCAAACAGGGGCCGGATTGGCAGCCGCATATGCGATTGGCTGAGAGTTCTCAGAGTTTTATTGTATCATTTTTATTAAGTAGCACTTTAGCAGGGGAACTATTGTATTATAATTGTAGCACTTTAGAGTGAGATGAGGATATCTTATCCCACTAATTGGCACTTTTGCACTATTTCAATGTTCAGAGAAAGGGGGAGGTTTTTTGTTGTTTTGCATCACATCATGTAGTAAGTTTTAAAATGTGTGGTTTGTTTTACACCAGTTACACTTGAGAAAGGGCCCAGTGAGGCTCGAAACATGTCGTGTCTGCCCATGTAAAATAAACGTTGCCCAGTTGCAGTTATCCTGCCTGTTGTCTGATGTGTTGCCTCTATCACTCTGATATTTTTCAAAGAAAATCTTGCAGTGATAGTTGGGATGAATTATTATTTTCATTAACGGACAACTTAAAAAAATATTTTTTCAGTGTACATGCCCTTTGAAGCAAGAACAGAAAGTAGCTTAGAAGAATGGTAAAAAAAAATATCATCCTCAAAATTATTACCAGGATTCTAAAATTTGTCTGGATACAAAAATTACACCCTAATTTATCCAATTTGCAAGTACTATTACTCCATGATACTTTTAAAATTCTAAATAGATTTTCAAATACATTTTTGTGAAATTTTGGAATTTTAGAAAGAACCTGGTGAAATTTTAGATTGTTTTAAAAATAAAATAGGTCCTAGAGTTATCAGTGGATCCAGGGTATATATAGTTCAGTTGCCATTTCCCCTTGAAATCATGGTTAGGATTAATGGCTTTACCCTAAAAGGACCATTTACAACAACTGATACTGCAGAACTTTTAATCATCAATCATACACACAAAGCTAGAAAACTCGAGTCCTCCTTTCTAAAAACATGTTGATTATTATACATAAGGCACCCCATTCATTTAGCACACAATATATAGAAAATTGGGCTGTTGTACGTCCATATTAAAGTGCAACTAGAGACCAAAAATATAATACATACAAATAATATGATATATAATAATACATAGCCAATATACAATTAGAATTGTTTGTGCAGTAGAATTCTATTTTTTGTACCCATTCATTTAGCGTTATACTGCTTTTCACAGGAATACCTCACAATATTTATTCATCAGTTTTTTCAGATATTTTGGGGTTTTATTGATCATTCTGTTCCACCAACATTATTCCCCATTCCTAAAGTGATTATTTAAGACCTTGTGCAAACTCCAGATTTGTAGCTGATTACAGTCATTTTCCATTGCGCAGATCTCACACATGCACAAACAAGTGTGAAATTACAGTACATTACATCTCCGATAAACATACGTGACCGTACAGTGCATCTCTTTTCAGCCATCTAGTTCTGATGTTATGGTATGACCAGATCCTTCTAGTGATGGTTGAATAATTAACTTGCTTGAGTCTTCCTACTATGAAATATTACTAAGGTACAGTAATATACAAGATGGTAGTACATATTGTTCACACAATGAGCTTGAAAACATGCACCTTTTGCCACATTTAATTGACATTTAGTTTAAAGATTGCTTTAAGGTTATGATGAAGACTATTTTTATGAAAAATCTCCAGCACCAAGATGATTAATAATGGTTCCCATAGAATATTTGTTGGTGCACCCAGACCCACCTAGCATTTTAAGGGTACTTTGAGCGAAGGTAGACAGAGTGGTGATTGCTGTATTTTCACGGGGACAATGCTGCACACAAATCAATGTCCACCATTTATTTATCATGTTTTTTGGTCTGTGTTTTTTCATTTACAAAAGGAATTGTTGTTCAGGGATTGTGTTATTCACATAGTACTAGATTAACACGCACGCTTATATTCCCAGACCATACGCAAAATATGACCTGTGAGACTTCCTACTGGATTTAATGTTATTTTGTTTTCATTTGAAAATAATGGAGCTTTTTTTCTTACAATTTTGACTATTTTTAAATGCAGTTTTCTTGTAGCCTCAGGGGAAATAGTGGGGAGAGGGAGAGCCATGCGCCTTTCAGCCTAGAGTGGGTAACGGTGCAGAACGAAAAGTGTTGTCTATTAGGTAGGAGAATGGTTAATACAAAGAGTTGTTGGTAATAACAATGTCCTTTCAGCAGTGACAGAGACAAAGTACCTGTGTGTAGCGTGTATGGCTGCATGTAAGAAGTGATGGTCGCAGGGAGGCTTTGGAGAGCATTTGAATTTCACATCCAGACAGAGTCATCCTATCATTAAAAATCCTAATTTCAGTGTCAGGTAGTGTTACATGTAATCTATCATTGTGTCATCTTGTTCCAAGCTCCCTTTTCTCTCCTCTTCTCAAAGTGAATTTTTTTTATTTTTTTTAAATTTCCATTGACTCTATAGCCAAGGCTTTACTTTTAGAATACATATAAGAATACTTGCAAAGTAAATACAAAGTATATTGCAATAATGGTATCTGCTGTAGACTTTTGGTTATCGACGTGGCTGATAAGAAAAAGGACCTCAAAGAAATACAGTAGAACGTCAATGTATTTTGCAAGCCTTTGCAGAGAGGTCACCTTGTGGCTGACAGCTAACATGCTAGATCCAAAAAAGTATTGCCTTGTACAAAGATCTACTTATAGCTACATCATAACCCTTTAGCAGTTATTCATATTGACCCTAGGGATCCTTGTCTCCTTTCAAGAAAAAGCTGAAAGGAGACTCCAAGGGGTTATGTGGTCTGCCAAAAACTTAAGTTTAATCTCAAAAATCAAACAATTGTAATATTGCAAATTGTAGGTGACTCATTTCAGTGAAAAAAAAACATTTCTTAAATGAATTATTTAGATTACACATACCTGGGTGTTAAACATATTCTCTCCATTAATATGTCCTGCATGTGGTCATTTCAGATTTGGCCATTTTCCTTCTTCTTCCATGGAATGTTCCTAGCTGTATTTTTTACCCCATTGTCTGTTGGGTGGGCCAGACATGCTCAGATCTCTACTGAGCAACTGAATCACCTTAGGGGCCAAGTAAAGGCAAGACCATAACGGACACATTTAGTGGTTCTGCATACAGGAAGTGAGTGCACAGAGAAATAGCTGGATTGGCAGATTAAAGGGACATGTCCACCCACAACACACTGGTCACTTGTCAATTACCGGCCCCCAATTCCACCAATTATGTTTTGCACTTTATGGCATGCATTACTAACCAGATATTTAAATATAATTATTGTTCCCATTCTGGCAGAGTTAGCTGTCCCCTTCCTCAATGCAGTCAATCAATGCTGTGACTAGTGACATAACAGCCCACAATAGCCTGCTGTTTTGATTTTATTTAATGTAATGTCTGGTTACAAATTGATGAAATAAACTGGTTAAAATAGCAGTTGGGGTTACGGGCAGATAGCTTTCAAGTTACCAGTTTTTTGTTTTAAGGGTGAACATGCCCACGATAGACTGTTGTTTCAGCTGCTGCCTCCTCTGTACAAGCTCTACCTTATAAAAAGCTTGTTGAGCAGAGGGAGGAGGCAGATACCTTTGCCAGAAAGGAATAGAATTTATCATTTAAGCTCTTTGGGCAGGGTCCTCACTCCTATTGGATCACTTTATTGCTGAAAGTAACTCATCACTCTGTGTACTTACATTGTGTAATACCTGTCTATGTAATATGTATGACTTTTATTATGTGTATTACCCTGTATGTAATGTATTGCTATGTAACTGTAAAGCACCACAAAAGATGTTGGCTCTATATAAATCAATAATAATAATAATTTTATATTTTTGTATTTATAATTTTATAAATTTGATTACAAATTAATGAAATAAACTGGTAAAATAGAAGTTGGGGTTATGAGCAGATAACTGTCAAGTCACCAGTTGTTTTAAAGGTGAACATGCCCTTTAAGGTTAGAGGAATGAGAAAAACATACGTTTTTTTGCGTGAAAACATATGTATTTGTACTAAACTTTTACCTGTCAAAAATCTACACCATAAAGTTTGGGTTTTCTTCTGCAAAAAAACAAACAAACAAAAACTTGTTACAGCTTTTCAGATGGGCCATACAATACACTAAAATACTATCAGGGTTATTCAATAAAAGTTCTTATCATTTAAAATGGTGCTAATTTTGCCCCAACCAATCAGATGTTAGCTTTCAAATGTTAAATAAGATCTAATTGGTTGGGGCAAAATTAGCACTATTTTAAACGATAAGAACTTTTATTGAATCTCCCTGATTATGAGCAAATATTCTTGTTAATTCCTGAGATGTGTTTTCATACTAACATAGTCTTGTTCTAACATAATATTATTTTGTTATTTTGAAAATAGTGAAGACAGGTATTTCTTGGAATTTCCCAAAAAGTGTTTATAATGTCAATACAACAGAACAGTTGCAATTTGAATTTTTAATGCAGGGCCCAGGTGGCTGGCAACTTTTCTAATTTGGCTCTGTTCTCTTTTAAGGTCTGAGCCATTTATGCCTACTAGAGCATGGAACTTTGCAATTCCTTTCATTGGGTTATGTGTGCCACCTTTCACTCAGCCCAAACTAAGACTGTGCAGATTTAAACATCATGTGGTCAGGGTAAAGCAAATAGAACCTTTTGGGTTTTAGTTGTGCTAACAAAACAAACATTTATAGTTTAGAAAGTAAGATCCAGATGGATGGATAGTAGTGATACATACTACAGGGATGGACACTAAAAATAAACAAAACTGTAAAAAAGAAGTCAAATTACATAATTACGTCAGATCTTATTGCAAGGCATTGATATAAATGAAACCGGTGAATTTCCTTGTGTCATTGGTTTTATGGAAATTTTAATTCTAGTTCAATGGGAGCAAAATTTTTTCGTTTTCCACAATAATAAGAATTTTTAATTTGTGACAACGCATTTCAACAAAATGTCACAATTTTACACCCATTCAATGTGAAAACTCCACTCAATTCACAATTTTTTTAACCATGTTCAGTCCAAAACCAAGAGTCATCACTACTAAGACATGAACTGAATCTAGAACTGAAAACTGGATAATGGACCATCGTTTTACACATGGAGGTAACTGCATACACAGGCCCTTTTGATCCCCATACAAGGTATAGGGATCGGTCAGCCGTGTGGCCACACACACAGCTGATATTTTCAGCCCCTTTTACTATAGCAGAGGGACCCGTTACTGATAGCATGCATTTTTGGTTTAAAACAATGGACAGTGATGCCGACGGGATTTGTCTGGTATCAGCACTGTAGATGGGCACCTTAACATTGACTATCGCAGGTTGACAAACTGTGTTAAAAAAGCCCATCAATATAAATGTATTTCTATCGTAAAACGATTTGTAAATTGGCAATTAGATCACTAATAATATTAATTGTTAATTACACCAACCACATTGGCTGGTCTAATTGAATGAAAATAGAGTCATTTAATATTTTAGTGGGGTTTTTGCAACAGACAAACGTTAAGCTGCTTTCTTTGTTTCATTAATCAAATTCAGTGCAGAAGCAGAACCATTAGTAAAAAGTAATATTCTTCTCTATATTCTTCATCTAGATTACGGTAAAAGAGTTATCCCACTGCTAAAACTAATCAGGTTGAATTTTGAATATGCTGAAATGGAGATTGGGGAGGGTTGGGGTGAGAATAGTCCATGGTCAGCTGATTTTCACCAATGTTTCGTTCGGTATTCAACCACCCGGAGTCAAATAATGAGTTGCTCTTATAATAGGAAAGATTACAATGAGATTAACGATAGCTGGGGACAAGGTACTGAAGTCTGAAATGAGACAAATTATACTGCCATAGAACCTCCCGTTTAATCAGGACAAAGCTGACTGCGTTGAAAAAGTCCTGTTATACAGACATGTTAGAGGAGTTTTCATACCTATAATTTATTGTAATGGTATACTAACCATGCAAATGAGCAGTTCTTTAAATATGCTTCATTCCTTAAGTAAAAAGGTAAAATCTGTGAACAAAATTGCTTCTTAAAATATGTATTCCCCTTTGGTTTTTCCATTGAGTTCAATTTAATGTAATGGTTTGGTTATTTTAATTGACTAAATTACACGGTCACCACAAACTAATCAGCTGGTTCATTCCATTTAAAAATACAGTCTGCTTAGCAAGATATGGCAGGGTGCATTTAGCTGACGTTAGTGCCTGGTCCATAAGATAACACACCTTGGTGCAGTCCATAATGAAAGCATGAGTGAAGGCGAAGCACTTTGTTTCCCACGATTCACTACACAGCAATGGAGTCAACAAGCTGTCGTGATTAGATGAGGAAGACTGAAAATGGTAAATCCTACAGATAATAGGAACCATTTAACGTGAAAAACAAACATGTTAACATTTCATGTGAACTAGAAGATCTGACCTCTTTCTTTTAAATTCAGTGTCCTTCAGCTTGTAGTTAAAGGCCAGTGTTACTTAGAAATAGTTCTCATCCATTATGAAAAAAACTGGAACTCTTTTAAATGGTCTCACATTCTGACTAGATTTCTCTGTCTTGGGGGGATGAAGGGGTGTTGTAAACACAGAATTTTATATTACATAGGAAATTTAACATTTTCATAGACATGACTTCCTGTATTTAAAAGTAAGCAGGGTGTCAGTTTTACATACATAAGTATCAGTAAGTTAATTGATACAGGTATCACTAAGCACCATTTACTGTAAAACTAATAACATCGGTTTGCAGCAGTAATGCTGGACATCGCTGCAACAATGTTGTGAATTTAAGGAACTTAACTGATTATTTAAAAAAGAGTGAAATGTTTTCGTTGTGCATCGATGTCCATCCCTATAGTGCAGCATTAAAACCCTAACTTAACCACTAACCACTGCGTAGAGGCCATGGCGGAGATGTGCCAAGGGGGCGCGCACGAAGGACTAACAGGCTAATTCCCCCAACTCCAAAGGCAGGGACCTCGCACCCCACCAGGGCCCTTAAAAGAGTCTTTTGGGGTTGAAGGGATCCTGCATTTTTAAACTCCCTCCCCTAATAAGAGCCCTTGCAGCACTAAGAAGTGCTCTTTGGGGTTTAAGGAGTCCCACAGCTCAAAACTGGGACCTCTCTTCCCCCGGCCCTAACAAGAGCCCTTGCTGCCCCTACAAGGGCCTTTGTTGGGGGTACAGCAGCTCAAAATCAAGATCCCCATTGGCTCTTAACTGAGCCCTTGTGGCACTCAGAAGGGCCATAGCGGGGTCCTGCAGCTCGAAACCAGGACCCCTAGCTATTATGGCTCTAACAAGAGCCTTTAGGATAAGAGTGTCCCACAACTTGAAATGGGACAACCCCTTTTTACAGGTCTCTGACGCCTTTTTTTCTTCTTCTCCACCGTCTTCTTTTCTTCTTCTCCACCAATTTATTTTGTCCCTCTCAGTTATTCTCTTTTCTCCTTCTTTGCCACCTCCTTCATCTTCTCCATCACCCTTATGTTGATCCCAGAGTCTTCTTTCACATCCCAATGTCACTTTATATAGTATTGCGGAAATATCACATCCTAATATGACTGGTAAATATTCCAAACTTGACCGATAATATATTGCTAAAATATTAAAATATGATTAGTACAGTATTTACAAGTCATAATTTAATATTAAAGGGAATGTCCACCCCTCTGCAAAAAAATTAGTATGTTATACAGCACCCCCGAAACATAGAGATCATTTATCTTACACTGTTTAAATCTGCTTCCAGCAAGAGCTATCATACTTACAAGCTCCTCGATCCACCGAGTTAAACTTTTAATTACAAAATGACTTACAATCTATATATTTAAATAGCTGCTATAACTACTTACTTTCAACTGGTGTGAGTTACAAAAGAGACTATACTAGAAGATAATCCTTTATGTGAAACTGCTTTATAGTCCTCCTCGTTGACCTTTTATAATGAGCCACCCTGGGTGTCTACACCTCCCTGGGTGTCTACACCTAAACAAAAATTAAGAAATTAATAAGAAAATTTTCTGGCTGTATGATGGCATAATACACAATATACCAGTTTTCTCCATTTAGATTTTATTTGAATATATTGGAGCTAGAGATGGCTGTAAAGTCTAGAGAAAAGTAATGTTCCATGTATGTACTGCACTTCAATCTGCTAAACACAGAGAAAACCCAGTAAAATGCAGCGCTAAAAACTGAGATTAGAAAAAGTATTAAAAATACTGGGTCATATACACTGCATTAGGCGGCTATTGTATTAAGCAGTATTTTAAAAGCAGCTTTTATTAGTTTAAAATGTTCTTTTTTATTGTTCTATCTAAAGATTCTATCCTTGTTGTTTCTGATTAGAGAAAACAATGACTGATATTTCTAGAGAAATGATTTTTATATGAAATCTTAATGTAGGTTTCACGCGCAGCAACATTTTATTTTCTCATCATTCTGGTAATCTGTTCCAATAATGTAGATTCTCCAAAGAGAAAGAAGCACATAGATTGATGCTCTCATTGCAGGATTCTGAAATGTAAAGTAGCTAAAGGAGTTGTTTGCGTTGGTTCCAGTCTCCATTTTGATTGTTCTAGTCAAGCTATTGAGTTGGAGCCCAATGAAATATGTCTGGTTGGAAATGTTTGCCAGCAGCAGAGAAGTCTGGGAAGAATTTAAAAAAAAAAAAAAAACAGCATCCACAATTGTGTCACTTTCTATAATGTAGTAAACAACAGTTTACCGTATATACTCGAGTATAAGCCGACCCGAGTATAAGTCGAGGTACCTATTTTTACATGAAAAATTATTAAAACATGATTAACTCGAGTATAAGTCGACATTATGACCACTACTGCCTTCAGATTCTGTATTGTTTTGAGGCGTTAGTTGCCCTTTAAATGGACAGCAGCATTCCCATACAGTCGTCCCATACAGTAATAGCCAAATCCAGTATGGCTATTACTGTATGGGACTACTGTATGGGAATTCTGTCCATTTAAAGGGCAACTAAAGCCTCAAAAAAAAAACCTGCCCAATTCTGTAACCCATCATCATTTGGGAAACTTAAACTTCTGTAGTGGTAAGCAAATAAAAATCCTCTTTGCCCAACTCTGTAACCCATCATTGTAATGTTTTGAGGCACTCCAGATGTTTGAAAACTACAACTCCCAGCATGCTTTGCTTGCTGGGAGTTGTAGTTTCTAAACAGCTGTATTGGCAAATTAACTCTAACCCCCACAGAAGAAGAATACTGTAAAATTGAAGATTGATCTCACCAGTCCCACAGAACTCGCTCCTTCCCTGCTCCTCCATCACAAGACTTCAATGCAGATTATCGTAAGTTACGCAACTTACGTAAGTTACGTAACGTAACTTGCGTAACGTAGCGCCCGCGCCGCACATCTCCTGCAGCAGCTGTGTTAGCTCCGGTCTCCAGCTCAATGGATAAAGAAATGTAAGTAATGGCTTACCATTACCCTAGTGCTTGTATCTCCTGTGCCATTTCCCTCCGATGGCATTCATCCATTTCTTAGTTTACCGATATGACCCGAGTATAAGCCGAGGCAAGATTTTTAGGCTTATTTTTAAACCTAAAACCCTCGGCTTATACTCGAGTATATACGGTAAATGAAAAAAATACTTTTGATATTAAAGGACCAAAGATATGTTATACAAAATAGACTAGTTTAACAATCAAATTGCTTTCTAAGGTGCAAGGATCACTAAAGACTAGAGATGGGATCCGGGTTCGACATGAAGCCAGATCCGAAACAGAACCCATCGGTTCCGAAATCCGAAAGATCCTCCCGAATCCGGACGGATCCTCCGGATTTTGGGACTTCAGAAGACATTTTCGTTAATTTTCGAAAGTATGGGGCTAATTTTGAGGACCATTTTCGAGTTTCCAACCGTATTTTCGAAAATTGGACATTTGAGGCTATTGTCGATAATTATCGAAAATAGACCCTTACATTCGAAAATTATCGAAAATTCGTTCTGGTTTCGGATTTTCGGATCTTTGGGATTTTCCTGAGATCCGGGAATCCAAAAACGGAACTAAACTAGTAAGTTTCGGCCATCTCTACTAAAGACAACAACCAAAGAATGTCTAAAATGTAAGATTAAAAAAAAAAAAAAATACTAGGAATCCAACCTTCCCATAATCTTTGAAACCATACAAATTACCTTTCCTATAGTAGAAAAAAAATGCAAAGTGAATAAATGGAACTATAGATGATCATAACTGATCAAATTATTTTATTAACCCAAATTATTTATTTATTCTTCTTTATTCTAATTTCATGATCTCAGCCTTTATCAAGATGTCTGGAGGAAATCAAAATAAAATACCCTATCTCAAATTAGCAGCAGGTGGTTTAAACTTTTTAATAATCTTAATAATACACATATGCAACCCAAAAGGCATTTTAGTCAGTGCTCGATGATCTGGCCAGCGAAAGCCCAAAATGGACGGGTCGTCAAAAAATTCATAAACTCAACCAAATGGGGAAAATATTTGGTTATTATGCCTAACCAATGGACAAAAGTTTATTTTGCTACCTTTTTTTACTTTCTAAATGCAAACAACCCTGGGAGATTTGCATTCCAAAATCTGAACATGTACCCTCTATAAAAAAAAAAAAAACAATAAACTGTAAATTAGCAATACAGTAAATGGCATTTAACTAAATTTTACCACTTGAAGAACTGGATGAAATATGCTTGTAGGTTCTCATTCATCCAGTCATGGTATATCTGTTGTATTCAATTAGATCAACTGGACTTGAAGTTTAGTTCTTGAACGTTTCACTAGTCATCCGACTGGCTTTCTCAATTCAATGAATGCTTGTACAAATCTTTGGCATTATGTCCCTGGAAAATCCCAATTAGCATATCACAGCCTGTTAGGGTGTGATTAGATAGTGGCTAAGAGGTGTTTGGAACGCCCAAAAGGTGTCAAAACAGCATTGTACATGGCAGACAGCCTGGTACAATGCTGTTTTGACACATTACTCTGGGCTTTCCTATAACACCTCTTAGCCACTACCAATCACACCCTTAACACTTGGCTGTGATTGCTAATTGGGATTCTCCAGGATACATAATTGCCAAAGATTCTTGTCAAGTCCATTCTGAATTGAGAAAGCCAGTCGGATGACTAGCGAAACGTCTTCAAGAACTAAACTTCAAGTCCAGTTGATCTAATTGAATACAACAGATAAACTGGATGAAATAACTGTGTGTATGTACAGTGACTGACCACACCCCTGATCTCAGTCACATGCTCCCTTATCTATTCTGTCCTGTAAAAGGATTGGCTAGAGGCTACTAGTGGGTGTGGCCAACTGTAACAAGTTCCTGCAGTATCTTAGGACTGAGCATTTGTAAAGAACATAATAGTTCATGACCACACTGTGTGATATCGGAACACTGGGAAATAAGACACAAACTTCATGTTAGAAAGTTAAATTTCTCAACAACCATATTAAAATGAGAGGTGAGACACTGATTACTGTTTTTATATAAAGGAGATCTGCCTTCTAATTCAGTGTTGTTCTGAGGCTTTAGTTGTGGAGAAATCAACAAGATATACATTTTTGTTACTATTATTTGACAAAACTATCACACTTCATTTCTTAAAACAATTCAAATAAAGGAACTTCAAAGGGGAACTGTGGTCCAAAAATGACTTTAGGTAAATTGATAGGAATTGCTCCCCTGAGAATTTTTGCAATTTATTTTCATTCTTTATTTTGCATAGTTTTGAAGATAATTACATTTTTGTGTGTGATATGGCAGCAGCATCACCAGGTCCCCTGCACATCCTGCTTCCTGCTCTGAAGACATGTCAGTCAAACTGCCCTGTGTCTCCATCTCCTCTTTGCAGCCCCCCTGATCCCTCCCACTCATAGACCCCATGGTCCCTCCAGTTGCAGGCCCCCCTTGGCCCATTCTCTTACAGCTCCATGTGTCCCCGCCCACTCGTGGGTGCACAAGCCCCACCCACTCGCAAGTGCCCACGCCCTGCCCACTCGTGGGTGCATAAGCCCCACCCACTCGTGGATGCATAAGACCCTTCCACTCATGGGTGCACAAGCCCTGCCCACTCGTGGGTACATAAGCCCTGCCCACTCGCGGGTGCCGTGAGCCACTCAGACTCCCTTACCTACTCTGTCAGGACTTCACACAGCAGAGAGGAGGAGGGACTTCTTGTCTCCCTCACACACTGAGGGAGTCTGAGGCTGTGCTCATCGGCGGCACTGTGCAGGAGAAGTCTTAGGAATGTCACTTGTCAGCCTCCCACCCATTAACTTTCTGGTCAGTCATTTCTTTATATCTTGGGCTGTGGAGCAGGTAGAGAGGTGGTTGATGGCTTATTTTAACAGTAGGAAACTGGCCTTTCATTTAAACTCAACTTGTTTGCAGACCACAGTTACCCTTTAAAGCAGAAGTTTAGCTATTTCACAAAAACTGTTTGTTTGTATAAGTATTTCCCCACTAAAGAACTACATGTGTAAAATGTTGCCCTCTAGGCATTCCTTACCCCTTTATAATAAATATTTCTAGGAAAACGCACTCATTCAAACTTTAGTTAATTTATTTGTGACATGCTGGTTTACACAACGTTTCGGGGTCCTCCCCCTTCCTCAGGTGCCCCTTACCCCTTCCCTTTTCAAAGCCACTGGCTCAGGGATGCTCAGTCTGTTTCACCAAGGGAGGGAGAGACAATCTTACCAAATGTAGATGCACAAAGAGACAAATAAATAATTAAATGTAATTTTGTATTTGTGTAATTTGCTTTAGATAACTAAAGTATTATGAACTGGTGACAAGACCTTTTTGCAATTAACATAATCTATATCAGCCACTAGCATATAATCATCCTGCAGGACATTGTAGTTTAGGTCTTGGAACCTAAGCACTATATAGATAAATGTCAAAAGGAGCAAAAAGCTCTCCACTGAGCATAAAAATGAAGAAACAACTTATAACAGAAGGCATCTTGCAGTCTCATGCTATATGAATAGCATTGCCCACAAATTCTAAGAAACAAGAAGCAATTTCTTACTCCCAGGCTCCCCAGAGCAAAGGGCAGAGATATGCAAAACACTCCTTTATGTCACTTAGCTTATGTATGTGTCCAGAACCACTGGCTTAATAACATGCACTATAGCCTAATATATAGCACCAATTATCTGAGCTGCAGACATGTTTTGATCTTGTTAGATCTCATCAGTGCAAGATACAGATTCATGGCTCTATGGTGTAGGACTTGGGCATACAGTAGAAAAGGCAGCTAGAAAGCTTAGGGAGAGGGGGGCCAAAAGGAGCAAAAAGCCCTCCACTGAGCATAAAAATGGAGAAACTCCTTCTTATAACAGAAGGCATCTTGCAACTTCATGCTATATGAATAGCATTGCCCACAAATTCTAAGAAACAAGAAGCAATTTCTTACTCCCAGTTTCCCCAGAGTAAAGGGCGGAGATATGCAAAATACTCCTATATATCCCTTAGCTTATGCATGTGTCCAGAACCGCTGGCTTAATAACATGCAATATAGCTAATATATAGAGCCAATCATCTGACCAGCAGACATGTTTCGATCGTTTTTTGTTTTTTTTTATCGAAAGCTTGGGAAGCGTGCTTTCAGTGATCTCACACCAAGTGCACAAACGTGCAAGTGGTTCAGGATTCATCTGCTTCCCCCTTGTGCCCATAGCTGTTAAGCTGTAGGGCTAGGGGGAGGCCATGTAGGTTCCTTTGGCCAGTAGGAACCACACCATACTTGCCCTCCCTTTCTGCTCCCAGCTGCCACCAGGAAGTGTCCAGGGGGGGGTTGAATGGGATAAGCCTGATGGTCCTAAAAAGGACCCAGGCAATCCTGCCACAGTATGTGAACAAACCAAACAAAAAGCACAAAATAAGTGCTATGTGTTAATAAATAAGGGGGTGAATTTAATAAGGTGAGCCAAATAATAGGCCCCAGCATTTTGGCCCGGGGTAAAAAATTATTCCGCCATAGCCGAAGCTATGGCAGGAAGTGAAGGGAGTGCTATAAACACGTGCCCCCTGTGCATAGTAGTGCTGTGGGAAGCCCGAGCTTTCGCACCCCCCCTGCCTCAAGGCTTCGACCAGGCTCCATATCCACTCAAAACCAGACGGGAGCTTGGGGTGTGTGATTACCCACCCCCCTCTCAACCATGCACTGGCCAGAGTGGATACTTCACACAGTCTTATTCCGAAAGAAAGGGATGCTTCCGGCTAAAGGCTTCGACCAAATATGTGTAGCCTATAGACCCATTCCTATCAGGTGGGTGGCTGGAAGAGCACCCCCTAAGGATCCTCCAGGGAGCCCATAAAGGCTCCCCAGGAGATCCCACATCCTTCCAGAGAATACTCTCCCTCTCAACCAGCAACTGATAAGAACAGATACTACACTTGTGCTTAGCTAAAAGGCCGAGAAGTGACACAACATGTTTCAATCTTGTTAGATCTCATCAGTGCAAGATGCTGATTTATGGCTCTATGATGTAGGACTTGGGTGTACAGTAGAAAAGGCAGCTAGAAAGCTTAGGGAGAGGGGGGCCAAAAGGAGCAGCCTTTTCTACTGTACGCCCAAGTCCTACACCATAGAGCCGTGAATCTGTAACTTGCATTGATGAGATCAGTCCCATTATTAAGCCAGCGGTTCTGGACACATGCATAAGCTAGGGACATAAAGGAGTATTTTGCATATCTCCGCCCTTTACTCTGTGGAACCTGGGAGTAAGAAATTGCTTCTTGTTTCTTAGAATTTGTGGGCAATGCAATTCATATAGCACGAGACTGCAAGACGCCTTCTGTTATAAGAAGGTGTTTCTCCATAGATAAAGGTCATAACATTACAGAGCTATTGTACCCATCACACAGGATTATAGCTGCAAAACTGTCTGAAGAATTATCCTCATATAGAATAAATTATAATGATATATATTCAGTACATTAATTCAAGAGGGGGAGGGTTATAAAGCAGATGTAAATTCTACTCAAGAGAAGTAACCCATAGCAACTAATAAGAATTTTTATCCCATTAGTCGTAATGCTGTTGATTGATTACTCTAGAGTCGAATATACACCTGTTTTGTAAATCCCCACCATAACTCCATCCATTGTTATATGCAACCACACAACAGACCCTTAGATGCTTTTCTCTTATATGCAGTTTGCTGAATGTCTACTTCTTTCAAATATTGAATTTGGCTTGAAAAAGCCAAATTACTGTTCTTTCTATTTCTTCTTCTTCTCTTTCTTCTTCCTTTTTCTTCTTCCGCTTTTTTGGACTGTATCTCCAAAGGGTAACTAAAGTCAAAAAAACAAATTTAGATTTATCCTCAATAGAAGATAGTTTCATGGTTGTAAACACAAAAAAAGACATACCCCCTCAACCAGACTCAGGGACCCAGGTACACAGACCTACTGATCTACTTATCCATTACAGTGGCAGCCATACTTAAAGGGTAACTAAAGTAAAAAAAAATAATTTAGATTTATCCTCAATAAAAGATAGTTTTATGGTTGTAAACACGAAAAAGACATATCCCCTCAACCAGACCCAGGTACACACACCTACTGATCTACTTATCCATTACTGTGGAAGTCATACTTAAAGGGTAACTAAAGTTAAAAAAAAATTTAGATTTATCCTCAATAAAAGATATTTGTGTGTTGGTTGTAAACACGAAAAAGACATATCCCCTCAACCAGACCCAGGTACAACACACCTACTGATCTACTTATCCATTACTGTGGAAGTCATACTTAAAGGGTAACTAAAGTCAAAAAGCAAATTTTGATCAATAATCAAAAAAGTTTGTTTTTTTAACCCCTTCATTGACATTATTGAGTTTTAAAATCTGCAGCAACAACACACAATTCCTTCCAAAATGCGGCCTTTCAGACAAATTCAAAGTTTATAAGTAAACTTTCCCTTTCTAGCTTCATTTTGCTGTTGTTGCAAAAGCATCTTACAGCTATCCATATACATATGGTCACTTGCACTGGATTTCTGTCTTCCCTTACTTCATGTTGGTTATTCTATGAGGGATGAGGTGTTTTTTCCCTCATGCATTTCAAGAGGCTGGGGCCATATTTATAAACCCACTGTATTAGGTTGGTAACAGCTGCATAGGCATTTTATGATGTATATGGTACAGTCATTAACTACTACAATAGTAGGTCTATTAGTGATATAACTCAGTTGCAAATACCATATGTGAGTGTAAAATTCCAATACCGACTAGTATTTTACAACTGTATAAAAAGGTGAGGGATCTCAGATTTGCAGTGCCTTGCCTTTGTAAATACAGCTCTAAACTGCTATTTTCTAGGTTGCCAGATTTTATATTTGTTTACTTTAGGTTACTAATAATACTGTTCTTCTGCCAGGGGTAATTCTCATTCTATATGCGGTTCTTACCTTACAACCCAGGCCAAATTAGAGGTGACAAAGATATATGGTGAGATTTGGGAAGCCTTTTACACAGAAAACATTCCCTCTACCCAGTAAAGCCCGGAAATGTTGGTAATGTTCAGTCAGGAAGCACACACTTATTAGGGCAACCCCCCCCTAATACACACACACAACCAAATACCACAATAGTTAGAAAGCTGACAGATGTAGAACTAGAAAATGTTCTTCTCCTCCTTCCCTCTACTCTATGACCCACTTCCATTGTCAACCCCATGATTTGCATACAATATAATTCCAAATTTTAAGTCTGGCCTCTTTGATTGTCTAATTTCATTGTTTCAACATACATGGTTAACAATAACTATTTATCTATTTTATGTTATTTTCTGGCCATATGTTCCCCTATGGCAAATCAATTGCCTGTATTTCCTCCATATACATATTTGGAGCTATTTACAGAAAGACGTAAGTGCAGGAGAAGTGATAATTGAATACAGCGCTGGTTGCCCACAATTCATTTTGTTTTGAGGTTTGCGTAGTCATATTAAAAAAACAAAAATGCAATATAAAGTGATTCGGGGGCTGCCAATACCATTTTATTGAGCCCAATCAGGTGTTTAACTGCACAGGGCAGTGGAATACTGCGTGGAGTCTCCTTCCATCAGTCTCCTTGTTCCTTTTCTTTCATAAGCGCGATCAGCTGTTTAAAAACAGCTGATCACGGAGGTTGTGGCGGGCCCTCCTAATGCACGATTGCAGGGGTCGCGGGGGCAGTAGTTACGTCATTGACCCCAAAACCTTTGTTAGCTTAATTGTAAGAAATAAAATTTATGATAACAGATCTTGGTAATTGAGCACAATTGCCTATAGCTGCACACTTTATTTTTTTCCATTCTAAGTGAAAAAGTATGCGGGAAATGCAATACATTTCGCTATCACAACCTACCCGTAATGTCTCAACCACTTTGTGACCGTTGATACATCGTGGGAACATGAGAATTAAGTTGTAAGCTTTAGTTGGGCTTTAAAGCCACGATTAAACAGACGTTAAAAACTAGCGCAAAAATCATTGCTAAATTTATTGGGTGGTACTCTAACAAGTTGTAAAGAAAATACAGGATCTGCGTTAAATGGTTTTGGGGGTGGATTGCATTTTATGATGCAATATCCCGCACTAATGGGAAAATAACTGCTAAATTCACACTAAGCTATGTACTAACGTGTTAGCGAAGGTTTTGCAATAAATTTTGCACCAGTTTATGTGCTAGTTTTTTTAGCAAAAATTAACGTGTTTTCAATTGTGTTTTTAAAGCTGCGCAAAAGGTTGCAACTTACCGCTAGAGTTTTCACAATGCAATTAACGGTGGCAAAGGGGTTAATACATTGCAGAAACAAGTGCAGGAAGGTTGCAAATGCAGAATTTATTGCATTTCCCCCTTAGATTGAAATTTCTTTGGGGCAGTTTGGAAAATTGGTTCAAATGAATTATATAAACGATTGTGACACTTAATGTGTGCTTCAGTGGTAAGTGGCCCTCTTAAAGTGATGGTAACAGTTACGGTTAGGAGAGGGAACCCTGAGTCTTCCCCAGAATCTAAGTACTCCCAAGGTTTTCACCAGAGCCTCTGAAGGTGAGGATGTTACGCTACTTGGGAGTGCCCGGTCGCAGCCACAGAGGGGAAGACCCTAAGAGGAAAGGAACCCACAATGTCAGAGTTAAAGGGTATCTCCACTTGTAAATACATTTTTTGCCATTCAGTTTTATTGAAGAATAGGAGGTAAAGGGACTTCAATAAAACCTGCAGGAGCCAGGAGAGAAGATTCGGATCTCACCCGATCTCTTGCTCCTCTGCCACGTCCTCTGAAATGTTGCGACGTACTTTGTATGCTATGCGCAAGTGAAATGCGGTCACTAATGGGATAAACCAAAGCAGTGAAAAGAAAACAAAGAAGGGAGAGATAAACAAAATAATTTTATTACAATATGACTTATTCTAGAGCCTTCTGAACAAATCCAGTCTGAGAAAGGTTCAGTTTATAATGATTCAGGAATGTGTGAGGTAGCTGCCTTGCAAATGATACTCCTGCGTGACATGCCCACATATTTGCCACCGCCCTAGAAGAATGAGCTCTAATTTCGGAGGGCTGATCAAGATTAGATAAATCAGACCGATTTATGCAAGAGGTGATCCACCTCGCCACTGATGACTTTGAGAGTTTCATACCCGCTTTCTTTCCTGAATGGAGAACCTGAAGAGAGTCACACTTTCTAATGGATTGAGTTCTGTTGATGTAGATCTTGATAAATCTTGCTAGATCTAAAGTATGATATTTGACTTCTTCTTATGATTGCAGATTTGGAAATAAGTGAGGAAGAATGACGTCTTCATTAACATGAAATTCTGAATATTGTGGCAGAAAGTTTCCTGCATTCTGATAATGACTCTGTCTTCTAGAAATGAGAGATAAGGCTGGGAACATTTGAATTCTGTGATCTCAGAGACATATCTATTCAGGTAAGTTTATCCAATTGTACTTATTCTAAAGCCTCAAATGGATGAGAAGTGAGAGAATTAAGAATCAAGGACAGATCCCAAGGAGGTGGCTTTCTTGGAGGCCTGATGTTTTTCAAGGCTCGGAAGAATCTAAGAAATAGTGGTTGAGAAGACACTTCAGTAAGAGCAGAGATGGCTGAATCTTGTGTCTTTAAGGTTGAAGGAGCAAGACCTTTATCTAAACTTAGTTGCAGGAATTCCACAATCTGTACTTCAGATATCTGTTCTATTGGAGGAGATTGTAAGGGGCACCAGCTTAAAAATTTTTACCATTTTTTGTAATAAGCTGTCGATGTAGACTTTTACCTAGCTTGTAATCAGGTGGAGAGAACTGCTTCAGACAAACCCTAAAGAATCAAGGATTCCCTCTCAATAACCAAGCCATCAAAGACAGGCTGTACGGATCTGGATGAAATATTGGACCCTGAGACAGGAGACCTTTCCTGCAAGGAAGTTGAAGGGGATGGGCTACACTCATTTCCAGAAGAAATGGGAACCAAGGCCTCCTTGGCCACTGTGGGATAATTGCTGTTATGGTCACCTGATCCCTCTGTATTTTCTTCAGGACTTTTGGAATGAGAGAGAAGGGAGGAAATATGTAGGCCAGCTTGAACCTCCACAGAATCAAGAAGGCATCTGTTGCACTGGCCTCAGGCAAAAGATGTCCACCTTGCGGTTCACCGCTGAGGCCATAAGATCTACCTGGATAACTCCCCACCTGGTTGTGAGAGACATAAATACTTCTTTGTTCAATACCCATTCTCTAGACAATTTTCTCATTCTGCTCAGAAAATCCACTCTGACATTCTGGATGGAGGGAATGTACAAGCTTTAAGGTTGAGTAGGTGTAGCTCGCCCAAGCCAAGATTTCTTGAGCTAGATGCAAGCCTTTGCACTGTGTACCCCCCCATATGGTTTATATATGAGATGTGGTTGTAACAAAAGGCTTAACGGTGCCGAGTTCCCGCGGTGTCTCCGTCCAGTCCCGACGTTCGGTGCACGTCTCAGTGACGTCACGTAGCCATCTTCTCGCGCAAGCACGTCCATTTGTGCTTGCGCATACCTCGGAGGTGCTTAAAATTTAATCAGAATAAGGAATGGCAATGAGTAGAAAACCAATTCCAATTCCACCTTTGGCCTCAGTAATGCACCTGTGGTGTTTCAAGATTTTATAAATTATGTATTCAGAGATTATCTTGATAAATTTGTAGTAGTCTATCTTGACGATATTTTAATCTATTCTTCCTCTTTACAGGAACATCGAGACCATGTCAAGTTAGTTCTTTCTAAGTTAAGGGAACATCATCTATATGCCAAACTCGAGAAATGTATGTTTGAACAACATCAGGTTCCGTTTCTTGGGTACATTATTTCTGACCAGGGTTTGTCCATGGATCCTAGAAAGGTCTCTTCCATCTTGGATTGGAAGCCTTTCCTCCAATTTCAAGGGTCTCCAGAGATTTTTAGGATTTTCTAATTTTTATCGTAAATTTATTAAAAATTTCTCTTCTATCATATCTCCTCTGACTAATATGACCAAGAAAGGGGCTGATGTATCTAATTGGTCAGAAGAAGCTATTCTGGCATTTGAGACACTTAAGAAAGCCTTTTGTTCAGGTCCTATACTAACCTATGCTAATGTTAATCTGCCCTTTGTTGTTGAGGTGGATGCTTCAGAGGTAGGAGTAGGGGCTGTGCTCTCCTAATTTTCTGGTTCCCCAGAACGTCTTCATGCTTGTGCCTTTTACTCCTGAAAATACTCTTCTGCTGAGAAGAACTATCAAATTGGGAATCGGGAATTATTGGCTATTAAATTAGCCTTAGAGGAATGGAGACACTGGTTTGAAGGGGCTCTACACCCTATTACGGTCTACACTGACCATAAAAATCTAGAGTATATAGGGAACGCCAAAAGGCTTAACCACAGACAAGCCCGTTGGGCACTCTTCTTCTCTAGATTTAACTTTAGCATTACGTATAGACCTGGGTCAAAGAACGTCAAATCTTACACTTTGTCTCGCAGTTTCATAGAACCTGAGTCCTTGCCCGTTAAAGTCCCCTTACATATTGTCTCTCCTCAGCATATTCTAGGTGCTTTAACCACCAAGCCTGTTTATACTAATTTATCTGAACTGTTAACTCCTCTTCAGGTAGATGTGCCTCCAGGTAAACCTGATTCTTGTCTGTTTGTTCCCCTATCTTTTCGTTTGCAGGTGTTAAGTTCCATGATTCTAAGTTAGCCAGACACCCTGGAGAAACTAAGACTTTATCATTATTGTTGAGACATGTTTGGTGGCCTTCTATGGCAGAGGATTCTAAAGCCTATGCCAAGGCATGCCCTGTTTGTGCCCGTAGTAAGTCTTCTCATAGTGCTCCTGCTGGTACCCTCTTGTCTCTCCCTATTCCTGAAAAAAACATGGACTCATATATCCATGGATTTTGTGGTAGATCTACCCAAATCTGATGTGTATACGGTAATCTGAGTAATAGTGGATAGATTCAGTAAGATGTCACATTTCATTCCTTTAGTTAAACTACCCTCTGCTAAAGAGCTTTCTCAATTGTTTATCATTCACATATTTCGATTACACGGTGTTCCCGAAAACATTGTTTCTGACAGGGGAGTCCAATTCATTTCACGGTTTTGCCGTTCTTTTTGTGACCGTTTAGGTATTTCTCTTTGCTTTCCTCTGGTTTCCATCCTGAGACTAATGGTCAGACCGAAAGAACGAACCAATTCTTAGAACAGTATCTTAGATGTTTTATTGCTGAACAACAAGAAAAATGGTCAAAATTTTTACCTTTTGCCAAATTTGCTCTTAACAATGCTGTTCATTCTTCATCTAAATTGTCACCTTTTTTTTGTAATTATGGTATGATTCCTAAATTTTCTTCCTTTTCAAATTCATCTTCAGATTTAACAGTTCTGGAAGATTGGTTCAACCAGATAACTGCTATGTGGACCCAAGTATCCTCCAATCTCAATAAAGCAACCAGTCGTCAGAAAAATGTTCTGACCGTCATCGTTCTATAGAACCTAGTTTTATTCCTGGAGATCTGGTTGGGTATCCACTCGAAATATTCCTCTACGTCAAGCCTCTGCCAAATTAGGTCCTAAATTTATTGGTCCTTACCCTATTGAACAACAGATCAATAGGGTGATGTATAAGGTAACGTTACCTAGTTCCTTCAAAAGGAATAGCAACACCTTTCATGTATCCTTACTCAAACCAGCCAACAATGCTGAACTTTTGGATGCTCCTCCACCTTCTGTGGAGATTCAAGGTGAGTACGAGATTGACAGGATTCTAGATTCTCGGTATGTTCAAACCTCTCTTCAACACCTTGTTGACTGGAAAGGCTATGGTCCTGAAAAAAGATCCTGAGTCCCTGTTTGAAACATTCATGCTAAAGAATTGATTCAAAAATTCCATAAAGACTTTCCTGAGAAACTTAAGGGTCCTTAAGTCCGCCGTTCCCGCGGCATCAGACGTCCGGTCCCGGCGTTCGGAGCACGGCTCTGGAAACGTCACGCAGCCATCTTCTGGCGCAAGCATGTCCGTTTGTGCTCGCACATCCGCTCGCTCTGCATCTAGTGCTGTGTGGACGCGCACAGGCACTATATCCTACCTCCTCCATTCCTCCAAACCAGCTATTGGACGGAGGAGGGCTAATTAGTTCAAATCCGCCTATCCCTACATCTGGCACTTGTCCTCCCATCCCCATTGGTTCCTCTGTGTTATTTAAACCTCTCAGACTATCCTGCCAGTGCCCGATATAGCGGTTTAGTTTACTATTCTTGCTCGTGGTGTGTTTTTCTCTGTGCTTTCCTGTTACCGACTTTTGCCTGTTATTCTGACTCTGATCCGTATCTGCCTGTCCTGACCTCTGCTCTGTTTTTTGACTACACTTTTGCCTAACTCTCTGTACCGTGCCTAGCGGCCTGACTTCGGATTCTAGCCTCTTGCTCTGTTCCTGACCCTGCTTTTGCCTGCTGCTTGTCTGTAGCTGGTATTTTGGTCTCCGACCTTTGTATCTCTCTGTGTGCCTTGCCTGTCAGTTTCGTTCCGGACTTCTCTCGTATTCCCGGCCTCAGTTCGGATACCTTGCATTTTAAGTCCAGGGGGCAACCTTGTTTGGTGAGGAACATCTAGCCTCCTGGCAAATGTGGGCTTGTCTACTGGTGAAGATAGTGGTTGTAGATTGGGGTATTCGGACTGAAGGAATACAAGGGAATCCGGAGCGTTACAGTGATGTTGTCTGAACCAGAACGGATTTTCCCTCTAGCCGGTGATGAAAGTTTAGTAGAGCTAGATGTATATCCTTGAGTTCTTTGAAATTCATGGACTTTGTAAAATATTGTCTCTGACCATGCCCCTTGAATCCAGTGCTCCTGGTAATGAGCTCCCCACACATTCAGACTGGCTTCTGTAGTAATCCTTTCCCAATCCTGATCTGCTAAGGTCTGTAGTTCGACCTGTCTTTCTACTACTTCAGACTCTGTATGGATTTCAGGTGAAGTGAGATCAATTGAAAAGGATTTAAATCATTTTTGTCACACTGGGATAGGAAGTCTAGTTGAAGAGGTCTTACAGGAGCCATAGCCCACTTCACTGACTGAATACATGATGCCATCTTGCCTATCAGTTGTTGACACACAAAGGTTGTCATCATAGGATGGGCTTAAACATTCTGGAGCATATTGATTAACCTTAGATGCTTCTCTTGAGGGAGAGAAATCCAGATGAGAGCCGAGGAATTGAATCTCCTGCATTGGAAGTAGAGATTTTAGACGACTCTCAACCCAACCGTGATCATGAAAATATTGCAAAATAATTTCTCTGTGATCCTGAATTTGGGCCAGACTCCCTGCCCTTAGGAGAATGTCGTCCAAATAGGCAAACAATAACACTCCTTTGCACCTTAGGTTGGCTGCCAGATGCACCAAAATTTTGGTGAACACCCTCGGTGCTGTTGCCAAACCGAAGGGAAGAGCCGAATACTGATAATGCATTCCCTGAAGACAGAACTGAAGAAACTTTCTGTGTGGGGGCCAGATGGGAACGTGTAAATAGGCGTCCTGGAGATCTAACTTGATTAGCCAATCTCCATTCCTGAGATTCAAAAGGATAGACTTGAGCGTTTCCATTTTGAACTTTTTGATTTTTAGAAATGAGTTTAGAAACTTTAAATCCAGAATCACCCTGAATTCCCCTGAAGGTTTTTTTTTACAAGACAAAAATGGGAATAGACCCTGCGACCTCTCTCTTCTGTGCATACCTTCTGGATTACTTCTTTTTGAAGAATCTCTGATATTACTGTAGAGAGAGCCAAGACTGCATCTTTTGTTGAAGGAAGGCTTAAAATTACAAATCTTTTAGGAGGAAGTTCTTTGAATGCTAAATTGTATCACAGATGAACGGAATCTAGCACCCATGGATCTTCCACTGATTTAGCCCAAACAGGGTAAAAGAGAGACATTCTCCCTCTTATCTTTCCCTGCTGGACTTGTACACTTCCAGGATGATTTCTTAAAGGACTGCTTGGCCTTCTGATAAAAGGACTGATGTTGCTGCTTTTGAGTAGACTTCCATTGCCTCTGAAACATAGATTTTCCAGGATGGTATTTTTTTATTTTCCTTAAAGGGCATCTATACCGAAAAATAGGTTATTTTAAATTGACCATAACTGGAAACTATAATTCTTCCCAACCGCCAGTGTATCATTTTTTGTTGATCTGCCCCCTATTTCTTTAGAAATCCAATCTAAAACTTCTTATATTTCAGCTGTCAATCAAGTTCCTTGCTCTCAAACCTATTCTTCTGTGAGTAGTATTACTGAGCTGGATGGTGACAGAGTTGGAATGCTGTATGCTGTGTGCAGGCTTGACAGTTGGTTTGTGGGAAAATTTTTTAGATTTAGCCCCATTTTATCTGAGGGAGAAAGGTACCCATTTCCGCTGAATTTCTAGTTATAGCCTCATCTATTTTTTCCCCAAACAGTAAGTCTCCCTGAAACGGTAAGTTAAGTAAACTCATTTTAAATGGAAGGTCAACTTGCTATTGTTTTAACCATAGTAACCTCCTGGCTAAGGACTTTAAACGCTAGTTAGTTATAGCACACCTGTCAGTAAAGATCCTAATTATACAAATTTAGCAATATTAAAGACTTGGATTGTCCCAGCTTTCCTAGAGCAACTGCAATATTCATATCCCTACTACACTGTTATGTTCCCTGACAAATGGTAGTTAAGCCCCTTCGTTCCACTAGCCAGACTGGCAACTAATTGCTTGCTCTATATTTTTAAATAAAATAACAATGTATGCCATACTATTTTTCATGTACTGAAACTGTAGCACACTTTAGCCATAACTTCTGGGCTCTACATTACAATGTAAAGCATTGCATTCAGTTTATAGAAGGGTTTTAAAGGGTAGCTGTGGTTTCCAATTCTTCCAAGCTAGTAAGGATTATATAAAAAGCCTTCCACGGTACCTTCAAAATAAAACCTAAATCACATCTCTAGATAAAATTTGTGAAAAGTTATTGCTGGAGAATATATATTCAAGCAATATTACTTCCTGCTTGAACACTAGTCATGTGACCAGCCCCTGCCTGCATTAACAGGATCCTTTTCTCAACTGTCAACTCCATCCCCCACCCCCACCCCAGATACTTCCTGATTTCCCCAGCATTAAGTATTTACTGAGCATGCTTCTCCCCCTGGGCGGAGGGGCGTACAAAGGTAAGGTGATGTCACTAAAGCTACTGAAAGCAGGAAGTTTGAAAATTCACCCCAATATCATTCCTCACAGGCTGAAGCCAGAGATGTGATTGTTGGCTCATTATAAAGGAAATACTGCAGTCTTTCATTTAATCCTAACTTGTTTGGAGACCACAGTTGCCCTTAAAGCAACAAATTACTGAAGAGCAGCTAAGGCTAGGCCACACTGGTGTGATTCTGACAGGGTAGCACGGTGGCTCAGTGGTTAGCACTGATGCCTTGCAGTGCTGAGGTCCCGAGTTCGATTCCTCCCTTGGACACATCTGCAAGGAGTTTGTATGTTCTCCCCATGCTTGCGTGTGTTTCCTCTGGGCACTCCCCCACAATCATAAAGACATACTGATAGGTTGTATGTGTACATAAAGTGATTAGATTGTAAGCTCTTCGGGGCAAGGCCTGATGTGAATTGAGTAAATAATTGTAAAGCGCTGTGGAATATATAGTGCTATATAAGAAATAAAATACATACATACATATATGTTTCCAATCGTGTGAGAAACACATGCCAGAGCACCTTTTTTTTTTAAATCGCATAGACTACGATAACGGATTGTTGACAGAAAAGCAGCGCAAACTCATGGTAATATGTGTAAAACGGGCTGCATTGTGATTGCACATTTCACGTGCTTTAAAGGGCATGTCCACCCCCAAAACTATCATTTCCCCTACTACTGGCCCCACTCTGTAGTGCATAAAAATCCTTACCTTACATCCCAGCTCCAAATGGTTCTCCTGTAAAGTCCTCCCAAAGTCCAGAAAACTGTCCACCAGGAGCTTGGCCACCAGGGAAATTGTTTCCGCCTCTGAGATGTCCTCTCAGCGTTTTTTGGCTTGCTCAGAGCAACCCTTCACTCCTCCCCCCCCCCCTCCCACTCCCACCCGTTTTGTTCTCCCTCCCCCTAGTGTAAAATCCCTTGCACATATAGTAGAGCTAGTTCCCCCAGCCCCAACCACTAATATATTTTCCAGAGACTCCCCCGAACTCTACTTACCTTCCCTCTCTCCTCCGGCGTTCTGAACTGCCGGCAGCCTTGTCCGTGATTGGCTCTCAGCCAATCACAGACGCAGCTGCCGGTGGTCCGGTCCCCTGCTTGCAGTTCCATGCAAGCAGAAGGCCGGGCAGTGCGGCGGAGGAGAGAGGGAAGGTATGTAACGATCGGGGGACTTTCTGTAAAATATATTATAGCAGTTGGGGCTGGGGGAACTAGCCCTATTATATATCAAAAATTTGAAAAAGGGGTGGACATGCCCTTTAATATGTGGTGTCAGTGTGGCTACAGCCTTAATTCTGCTTTAAATAACTTAAAGGAAAAGGAGCACAGATATCTTCAACAGGAAACAGATACCCTCTCTCATGGAACAATGTTAGCTCTGCTGTATTCTATGGCACACAAATGGTTAAATTTAACGAATCTCCACACTTACTAAAACTGTCAGTACAAGCCGACTGAGCATCGTTCCCTCCCTTTCTTGATCCCCCCATTAGTTCTTTCTACCTCCCTATAAGAAGAGAAATGTGACTAGAGAGCCTTTACAGCATTATGCTCTAAGACAAATGATTGACTCCAAACAATATCTAAGGCGATCAGGATAAAGTACCCACCATTTCAAGGCTCAGCAGAATTCAGATTCTAATTAGACTTCTCACCACATTCCAAATAAAAATTGTTCCCCTGATATTCTTTTTGCCTATCAGGTGTCTCTCCCTGATCGCTGGAACAAAACGCATAAAGAAAGTGATTAAAGCCATAACAAAGGCATAAAATTGAAATTATCGCTGGCATCACATCTGGGAGCAGAGAGTGTCACCAGACTGGGCATACGCACTCCCTCCCCTTTTACTTCTACAAAACCCACTGTACCACAAACAGAGACAGAAATGAACGGCGGGAGGCTTATATACATATCTGATACTTTCCAGGCCAGCAGTGCCATTTAAAAGGAAGAAAAGACCACACAACTAACTGAAAATGAATAAAGATTCTTGTTAAATATTTTTCTAGGGTTTTTACCTAATCTAGGAGGGTATGATAAATGGAGTGGGTACCAGAAGGATTAATTAACAACTGAGTAACAGCAACCTACAAACCCTACAGATGTTGCAGAACTGCAACTCTCAGCATCCTCTGATGGCTGCCAGGGGATTAGGGGTTCTACCTCATCCATTGAAAAAAAAGTGGACACGTAAAATCCACATTTTTCATATCTAAATAACAATTAGTTTAAGTGTATTTGTTCTGGCTGCACAAAACACAGTCAAATGTGCTGCATTCTGATAAATGAATTTCAAATACGCCATGCAGTAGATTTTATATGAAACTGGATTGAAAACAATGAAGTAGAAACCAAAAAATGGAATGCTGAATATTCTTGTTTAACAATGGCAGCAAGATTCCCTCTATAACGTGCTGAGCTGCAGAACACATTGCATTCCGAAAATCTGATTCAAACCCAATTGAATCTGGATTTTTCTAATGTTCCATTGCAATTTTTGATTTTCTAACATTTATGAGATTTCAATGAAAAGCTCTGAGTTTTTAAAGTTTAAAAATTCTTTGGATCCTCAGAGAATGGCCTTATAATAATGGGATCCAGGTCCGACTCAAAACCAGATATGACACGGAAACCACTGGTTCTGAAATCCAAATGTTCCGTCCGAAACCGGGCAGATTGTTCAGATTTCTGGACTTCCGAAGTCCTAAAATTACATTCTGTTTTTGGATCATCGGGTCTTTCCGAAATCCAAAAATGGAACGAAACTTACCAGTTTCGGCCATCTCTACTTATAAGGCATAATTGGCATGGTTTTAAATAGAATCAATATTGTCAAACCTGCACCTGCTTATTTAAGCTGGGTACACACCATACAATAATTTGGCCTGACCGGCCAACATTCAGTGTTTCGGTCGGTCGCGCCGAATTATTGTATGATGGCTCTGACAGATCGCCGACCGTTCCTTTGTCCGAATTGGACGAAAGCATGATTGGATGGGTCAGAAAATCATGACTGATTGTGTGGTCCTCTATGGACCGTATGATTGGTCATGCCTAACTGTTGGATGCAGCTGCTTTTACCGCGACCGGCAGTCCTTCCTCCTAGCCGACCGGTCGGAAGCCTCGAACGGTCGGTCAGGAGGAAAGATTGCAACGTGTGTACCTTAGAGAACTTGATGTACTTATACGGGGTATATTTAGATTTTGTTTAGGATTTTGATACTGTGCAATATAGGCAATTATTGGTAAAACTATGGTCCATTTGCCTTGAAAAGCATTGATTCAAGAAAAAAGATCGGGTTACTCAGTAACATAGTAATGGAGGTCGAATAAAGACATCAGAACGCAATCCCATCACGCTTAAAAGTGCAGTAGTGTGGCCTATTCCTCCAAGAGTATTGGCATTAACATTTTTAGTGCCAGCACTTCCCCAGAGTATTGCTATTAACCCTTCAGTGCCAGCACACTTTCCTACTAGCAATTTCAGTGCCAGCATTGACCCAGAGTATTGCCATTAAACCCTTAGTGCTAACACTTTACTAGAGTACTGCTATTAATATTTTCAGTACCAAAAGAGTATTACCTTTAACCCTTTCAGCTGCCAGCATTGACATGATATACAGTATGTACCCGCTTTCCATGTCTCCTCCCTTGAATGGTTCACTCCTCACCCACTCTAAGTTCTAATTGGAGAGTTGGGTGGAAGGAATAAAGAGGCAGGGATAGGGATCTTAATAAATGGAGCACTTAATAAATGGAATTGTTGTAATAATTTTCTATTTGAGTGTGCTTCCCTACGAACATAAATAGAATTGATACTTACCTGATGTGGCACAGGTTACAGGGAGTGCACCTCACAATCTACCTGGCGGGATTTCACTGAACATTTGATTATAGGGATCTCATGGCTGCTAGTCACAGGGTCACTGTTATAAAGTCTGTAAAGAACTGTTCTCTTCATTTGTTACATTGTATCCAAGTAGAGGGAGCTGAGTTCAGGGTCTCTACTCACTACAATGTTACAAACATCCCATCCTGTCTCTTCGTTCTTCCGGGCAGGGTGGGCGAGGGGGCGTCATGAGGGGGCATGGCTACGCTGTGTGATGTCATTGATGTCACACAGTGGGCAGGGCATACACACCAGGGGGTGGGGGTTATGAGTGTGGTTTGGACATGGCGTGGGTGGTCCGGGGCGTGACAGACATAAAGGGGGCCTAACGGGAAGGAGATTCTGGACACCTCTCTGTTGCGAGAGATTGGGGAGGTCTCGCGGGAGCGCTGGAGACCACCCTGATTTGCAGGAGACTCCCGGATCTTCCTGATCCAGGAGATACCTGATACCTGATGTTATAAATTACAGCAGGACAAGGAGAGCAGTTGTAACACAGCAAGTAAAAGCTGACAGGGATAACACTGGGTGCCCTGGTTTAATATAGGAGCCTCAGCACTTTGCCTAGGTGGCTCATGCCTAAAAACGGCCCTGATGGGATCATATCCCGGACTTTGTCTCCAGAACTGATCTTATTAGTAGTAGTCAGTATGGATTTATGAGAAATAGGTTATGTCAGAAAAAATTTTCTTGGTTTTTATGAAGAGTTGTGTAGGAATTTAGATTCTGGCATAGCAATGTATGTAGTATACTTGGATTTACTAAAGCTATTGATACTGTGCCACAAGGTGGTCATAGAAAAAAACATTTGACATGGATAGAGAATTGTTTTTTGGATTGCAAACAGAGAGTGGTGGTCAATGGAGCTACATCCATGTGGGCAAAGTTCTAAGTGTAGTGTCTCAGGGTTCTGTACTGGGGTCACTTTTTTAAAATCTGTTTATAAATAACTTAGAAGTGGTATCTGTTGTATTCAATTAGATCAACTGGACTTGAAGTTTAGTTCTTGAAGACGTTTCGCTAGTCATCCGACTGGCTTTCTCAATTCAGAATGACTTCTACAAGAATCTGTGGCAATTATGTACCCTGGAGAATCCCAATTAGCATATCACAGCCAAGTGTTAAGGGTGTGATTGGATAGTGGCTAAGAGGTGTTATAGGAACGCCCAGAGTAATGTGTCAAAACAGCATTGTACATGGCAGACAGTTGTTGTCGAACCCCCCACCTCTATTTAGGCTTGGTTTCTTTATTTTCACATAAATGGCCTCCTTAACATCTCTCTTGAACCAGTCACGTTCCTTTGCCAATATGTTAACATTACAATCTTCAAAGGTATTTCCTTTATCCTTAAGATGCAGGTACACGGCTGAATCCTGACCCGAGGAATTGGCTCTTCTGTGCTGGGCCATACGTCGATGCAGTTGCTGTTTGGTCTCCCCCACATACAAATCAGAGCATTCTGCGCTGCACTGCACTGCGTATATGATGTCGCTTTTCTTGTGTTTCGGTATTGGGTCTTTCGGATGTACCAATTGCTGTCTCAGTGTGTTGTTTAGTTTAAAGCAGACAGGGATACAATGTTTTTTGAAAATTCTTCTTAATTTCTCAGAGACCCCTGCTACATATGGGATGACCATGTTCTTTCTCCTGTCTTGCTTTTCCCCTTCACTGTTGGTATTCGTGTTCTTTTCTTTCCTTCTACTTCTTTTTACAAAGGCCCAGTCTGGATATCCACAAGTTTTAAAGGCTCCTCTGAGATGTTTCATTTCTTTAGCCTTCGCCTCTGTGCTAGTGGGGATGTTCTCAGCTCTGTGTTGCAGGGTTCTGATGACACCCAGCTTGTGATCTAAAGGGTGGTGGGAGTCAAACATCAAATACTGATCTGTGTGTGTTGGTTTTCTGTAAACCTCTGCTTCCATTTCCTTAACTTCTACCAAGCAGTCCAAGAAAGCCCGTTTGTTGTTTTGTACCTCTTCCCTTGTAAATTTGATGTTTTGGTCTACCGCATTAATGTGTTCTGTGAAAGCTTGTACTTCCTTCTGGCGGATTTTAACCCAGGTGTCATCCACATATCTGAACCAGTGGATGGGTGCTATGCCCTTAAAGGTATTAAGCACCTGTTTTTCTATCTCCTCCATATAAAGGTTGGCCACAATAGGTGAAACTGGAGATCCCATAGCACATCCGTGTTTTTGCTTATAGAACTTATCCCTGTATTTGAAATATAGAAAATGTATTAAAGCCATGCACACCAGACTTGAGTAGTCCTGTGTATTTTATTACTTTACACACAGGTACATCAAAGTGACGTTTCGGTAACAAAGTACCTTCTTCAGACAAAATATTTATTACGGTAATAAATATTTTGTCTGAAAAGGTACTTTGTTACCGAAACGTCACTTTGATGTACCTGTGTGTAAAGTAATAAAATACACAGGACTACTCAAGTCTGGTGTGCATGGCTTTAATACATTTTCTATATTTGTGACTATTTTGCCTCAGTCGGCCATTGAGCACCCAGCATGCTGTCTACCAAATTTAACTAGGGGTGTGCAGGATCACTCTCTTGGATTTCTGTATTTGAAATAGGTGGTATTCAGGCACAAGTCCAGTAAGGAACACAACTGTTCTGGGTTGAGATCAGTTCTACTGGTAAGAGTGCAGTCTTGGCCTAGCCATTTTTTCACCATGTCAACAGCCTCCTTGGTGGGTATACAGGTGAAGAGAGATGTCACATCATAGGACACTATAGTTTCTTCTGCACCGAGTACTATATCTTCAATCTTGTTGGTGAAATCCTGAGAGTTCTGGATGTGATGCTTAGAACTTCCCACCAATGGTCCTAAGATGTTGGCTAGGTATTTTGCCACCTTGTATGTTACAGAGTTGATGCTGCTGACTATAGGTCTTAGTGGTGCCCCTTCCTAATGTATCTTTGGGAGTCCATATATGCATGGATGTGCCTCACCAGGGTAGAGGCGATGATACAATGCTCGATCAATGGCTTTATCCTTTTGAAGCTGTTGCAGTAAGTCTATGACCCTTTTCTTGTACCGGCTGGTGGGATCCCTTGTTAAAGTTAAAATATGTGTTGTTATCAGCCAGGAGCATGGTCACCTTATCATAGCAGTCTGAGGTGTTGAGTACCACTGTGCATCTTCCCTTATCTGCCGGTAGAATGGTGATACTGGAATCTTTCTTGAGTGATGTTAAGGCTCGTCTTTCCTGTGTGGTCAGGTTAGGTGAAGGAGTTGTAGCACTGGCTAAGGCGGCAGATACCTTAAGGCAAAGTTGTTCTGCCTCACTCTGTGGTACCTTATTATTGTGGATTGAGGCTTCTGTGGCTGCTATAATATCCACCACAGGGATGGTTTTAGGAATGATGGGAAAATTCAAGCCCTTAGCAAGGACTTCCATTTCTGGCTGGGTCAGGGTCCTGTTAGACAAGTTTCTCACCCATTCCTCCTTGTTTAATGAAGTGACACTCCTTTTGTATCCAAGGTAGTTGTTCTCCTTTGGGGGTGTTCTGGGATGACAGAATAGAGGACTTGTTCTGTTGCCTTTGTTTGCCCTTACAGTGCTGAGAAAGCTGTGCTTGTTTGGTGAACTCCATCACTCTTTCCCAGATTGAAAATAAAGAAACCAAGCCTAAATAGAGGTGGGGGGGGGGGGTTTGACACCAACTGTCTATATAATAACCATATAATAACCTAGTAATATAATAACCATATAATAACCTAGTAATATGATAACCTAGCAATATAAAGCGATATAATGTAGTGGCTGGATAGCTGGATAGTGTACTGGTTAAAGGCACCGCCTTTGACATGGGAGACCAGGGTTTAAATTATGGCTAGGGGCAGCTATACAAATCATGGGAGACCAGGGTTTAAATTATGGCTAGGGGCAGCTATACAAATGTTTTCATTATTATATGGTTATTATATTACTAGGTTATCATATGGTTATTATATTACTAGGTTATTATATGGTTATTATATTACTAGGGTATTAAAATAATCCAAACATTTGTATAGCTGCTCCTAGCCAGGATTCGAACCCTGGTCTCCCATGCTTTTAACCAGTACACTATCCAGCAAACTACATTATATGGTTAATATATTACTAGGTTATCATGTGGTAATTATATGATTTATGCTGAGAAATAGGTTATGTCAGAAAAAATTTTCTTGGTTTTTTATGAAGAGTTGTGTAGGAATTTAGATTCTGCATAGCAATGTATGTAGTATACTTGGATTTACTAAAGCTATTGATACTGTGCCACAAGGTGGTCATAGAAAAACATTTGACATGGATAGAGAATTGTTTTTTGGATTGCAAACAGAGAGTGGTGGTCAATGGAGCTACATCCATGTGGGCAAAGTTCTAAGTGTAGTGTCTCAGGGTTCGTACTGGGGTCACTTTTTTAAAATCTGTTTATAAATAACTTAGAAGTGGTATCTGTTGTATTCAATTAGATCAACTGGACTTGAAGTTTAGTTCTTGAAGACGTTTCGCTAGTCCCGACTGGCTTTCTCAATTCAGAATGACTTCTACAAGAATCTGTGGCAATTAGTACCCTGGAGAATCCCAATTAGCATATCACAGCCAAGTGTAAGGGTGTGATTGATAGTGCGAAGAGGTGTTATAGAAACGCCCAGAGTAATGTGTCAAAACAGCATTGTACATGGCAGACAGTTGTTGTCGAACCCCCCACCTCTATTAGGCTTGGTTTCTTTATTTTCACATAAATGGCCTCCTTAACATCTCTCTTGAACCAGTCACGTTCCTTTGCCAATATGTTAACATTACAATCTTCAAAGGTATTTCCTTTATCCTTAAGATGCAGGTACACGGCTGAATCCTGACCCGAGGAATTGGCTCTTCTGTGCTGGGCCATACGTCGTGCAGTTGCTGTTTGGTCTCCCCCACATACAAATCAGAGCATTCTGCGCTGCACTGCACTGCGTATATGATGTCGCTTTTTCTGTGTTTCGGTATTGGGTCTTTCGGATGTACCAATTGCTGTCTCAGTGTGTTGTTTAGTTTAAGCAACAGGGAACAATGTTTTTTGAAAATTCTTCTTAATTCTCAGAGACCCCTGCTACTATGGGATGACCATGTTCTTTCTCCTGTCTTGCTTTTCCCTTCACTGTTGGTATTCGTGTTCTTTTCTTTCCTTCTACTTCTTTTTACAAAGGCCCAGTCTGGATATCCACAGTTTTTAAAGGCTCCTCTGAGATGTTTCATTTCTTTAGCCTTCGCCTCTGTGCTAGTGGGGTTTCTCAGCTCTGTGTTGCAGGGTTCTGATGACACCCAGCTTGTGATCTAAAGGGTGGTGGGAGTCAAACATCAAATACTGATCTGTGTGTGTTGGTTTTCTGTAAACCTCTGCTTCCATTTCCTTAACTTCTACCAAGCAGTCCAAGAAAGCCCGTTTGTTGTTTTTGTACCTCTTCCTTGTAAATTTGATGTTTTGGTCTACCGCATTAATGTGTTTCTGTGAAAGCTTGTACTTCCTTCTGGCGGATTTTAACCCAGGTTCATCCACATATCTGAACCAGTGGATGGGTGCTATGCCCTTAAAGGTATTAAGCACCTGTTTTTCTATCCCTCCATAAAAGGTTGGCCACAATAGGTGAAACTGGGAGATCCCATAGCATCCGTGTTTTTGCTTTAGAACTTATCCTGTATGAAATATAGAAAATGTATTAAAGCCATGCACACCAACTTGAGTAGTCCTGTGTATTTTATTACTTTACACACAGGTACATCAAAGTGACGTTTCGGTAACAAAGTACCTTCTTCAGACAAAATATTTATTACCGTATAAATATTTTGTCTGAAGAAGGTACTTTGTTACCGAAACGTCACTTTGATGTACCTGTGTGTAAGTAATAAAATACACAGGACTACTCAAGTCTGGTGTGCATGGCTTTAATACATTTTCTATATTTGTGACTTTTGCCTCAGTCGGCCATTGAGCACCCACATGCTGTCTACCAAATTTAACTAGGGGTGTGCAGGATCACTCTCTTGGATTTCTGTATTTGAAATAGTGGTATTCAGGCACAAGTCCAGTAAGGAACACAACTGTTCTGGGTTGAGATCAGTTCTACTGGTAAGAGTGCGTCTTGGCCTAGCCATTTTTTCACCATGTCAACAGCCTCCTTGGTGGGTATACAGGTGAAGAGGATGTCACATCATAGGACACTATAGTTTTCTCTGCACCGAGTACTATATCTTCAATCTTGTTGGTGAAATCCTGAGAGTTCTGGATGTGATGCTTAGAACTTCCCACCAATGGTCCTAAGATGTTGGCTAGGTATTTTGCCACCTTTTATGTTACAGAGTTGATGCTGCTGACTATAGGTCTTAGTGGTGCCCCTTCCTAATGTATCTTTGGGAGTCCATATATCATGGATGTGCCTCACCAGGGTAGAGGCGATGATACAATGCTCGATCAATGGCTTTATCCTTTGAAGCTGTTGCAGTAAGTCTATGACCCTTTTCTTGTACCGGCTGGTGGGATCCCTTGTTAAAGTTAAATATGTGTTGTTATCAGCCAGGAGCATGGTCACCTTATCATAGCAGTCTGAGGTGTTGAGTACCCACTGTGCATCTTCCCTTATCTGCCGGTAGAATGGTGATACTGGAATCTTTCTTGAGTGATGTTAAGGCTCGTCTTTCCTGTGTGGTCAGGTTAGGTGAAGGAGTTGTAGCACTGGCTAAGGCGGCAGATACCTTAAGCAAAGTTTGTTCTCTCACTCTGTGGTACCTTATTATTGTGGATTGAGGCTTCTGTGGCTGCTATAATATCCACCACAGGGATGGTTTTAGGAATGATGGAAAATTCAAGCCCTTAGCAAGGACTTCCATTTCTGGCTGGGTCAGGGTCCTGTTAGACAAGTTTCTCACCCATTCCTCCTTGTTTAATGAAGTGACACTCCTTTTGTATCCAGTAGTGTTCTCCTTTGGGGGTGTTCTGGGATGACAGAATAGAGGACTTGTTCTGTTGCCTTTGTTTGCCCTTACAGTGCTGAGAAAGCTGTGCTTGTTTGGTGAACTCCATCACTCTTTCCCAGATTGAAAATAAAGAAACCAACCTAAATAGAGGTGGGGGGGGGGGGTTTGACACCAACTGTCTGTCATGTACAATGCCTGTTTTGACACCTTACACTGGGCGTTCCTATAACACCTCTTAGCCCCTATCCAATCATACCCTTAACACTTGGCTGTGATATGCTAATTGGATTCTCCAGGGTACATAATTGCCACATTCTTGTAAAAGTCATTCTGAATTGAGAAAGCCATCGGATGACTAGCAAAACGTCTTCAAGAACTAAACTTCAAGTCCAGTTGATCTAATTGAATACAACATATACCATGCCCTGGGTGAATGAGAACCTTCACAAGCACAACTTAGAAGGGGCATTGCAAGCAAGTGGTCTGTGTTTGCTGATGACAAAACTATGCAGAGCTTTGGAAACTTCAAATGATGTGCAATTGCTGCAAGCTGACCTAGTAGATTATCAAAATGGGCAGCAGAATGGCAGATGAGATAACAGACTAAGCTGTGGCAAACAATGCCAGGCAGATGCCAACAGATAGAGCTAGCAAGATATTTATTGTCTTTTATAAAGAGGGGAATAGATTCTAGGAAGAAAACTATTATTTTCCCTCTTTACAAGGCACTGGCATGGTCTTATTTGAAATATACGGTGCAGTTTTGGAATCCCATATACAAAAGAGAGATCCTGAAAATGGAGTGGGTTCAGAGAAGGCAACTAAAATTTTAAGGGGAATGGAGGGGCTTGACTGTGCAGGCAGATCATACAAATTAGGTGTCTAGCCCCATTCTTCGGGGAGGGAGAGAATAGCAATAGTAATACTGGAGCCCACTGTAAGTATATATAAGATTATAGCTGGGATATTTAGGGAGCAAAGGCTTTGGTCGGAATATGGTATAATAAGGGGAGGACACCTGTATGTCCCCTTCCAGACCGCTCTGCGCGGTACCACAGTCATAATGGCAGATGGAAAGTCCCTCTGGTATTCCACAGCTCAACTCCCTACTTCCTTTTTGGAAAAGATATCAAAGTTCCAAAGGGGGGCTCTCGTGTTTGTTTGTCCATTTGGAGTCAGAAATAATTATTTTCCCCCTTTTTGGCTGTTTTTATTTTGCATTCTATTGGACCAACTGTTAAAGAGTAGGGTATAAGAGTAGGTAGGGTTAAAGAGTAGGGTATAAAGGTTGGACTAGATGGACGTATGTCTTTATTCAACCTCAGTTACTATGTTATGCACCAGAGAGTTTATTATATGGCTGATTAAAATATTTTAAATGAAAGTGATCATATCCCCACACAAACGTTGCTTCTCCAATGTAAACAGCCTTAAAGGGCATTTATACCAAAAAATAGGTTATTTTAAATTGACCATAACTGCAAACTATAATTCTTCCCAACCATCGCTGTATAATTTTTTTGTTGATCTGCCCCCTATTTTTTTGGAAATCCAATCTAAAAATTCTTATATTTCAGCTGTCAACAAGTTCCTTTCTCTCAAAAACTATTCTTCTGTGAGTAGTTTTACTGTAGCTGAATGGTGGCAGACTTTTGACAGTTGGAATGCTGTATGCTGTGTGCAGGCTTGACAGTGGTTTGTGGGAAAAAGTCAGGTCGGGTGAAAGTGGAGTGGTTAAAAGAGGGAGGGGGGATACTGCTCCTAAACAAAATGTGTGCTGGATTGAGGCATGCAGTAACACACACAAATCAGCGTATTCAATTGTAGATTAAGATGAGGCAAAGATATTTTCTCAATATAGTGTCCCTTTAACTTGTCTAATCTGTCTGCATAGTCAAGCCCCTGCATTTTCCTTATTATTTTAGTTACCATTCTCTGACAGTGCCAGACAGCAACGTGATTAACTGAATATTGTCACTGTGCATGGATACTAAACCTCATTTTACACTAAATTACGATACCGTACATTATTTACTACTGCCTTTCCCACTCATCTTTGTGACCAACATGGGATTGCGAAATGAATGGGATTTGCGATCACTTGTTGGTCGCAAAGAAGAATGGGACTGGCTGTTTCAGCAGGATCGGTCTAATGTTGTGGGATTGCTCAGTCAGGTAAGTAAAATCATCCTAATATAAGGCCAACTTTAGATATTAATTTGCATTGAGATCTTGTCTCAATGCAAGTCAATCAGTCCCAGATTAGAGATGGCCGAACTATATAAGTTGAGTCCTTTTCGAACTCAGAAAAAGTTCGATAGTTCGAATTCGGGCCCATTCAAGTGATAGTTCGAAAAGTCTGAGTGATTTACAGCTGAACTAACAGTGGTAACTTACTGTAAATGGCTGTGGCACCTGGGAAATCATATGGGGAACATGTCACTGTCACCAAAACTTCTTAAAACACTTCCTAAAGTCAGGCAGGGCAATTGTCGGAAAACAGTGGCTGCCTTCAATCCATCCTGTTAGCCAACGGTCTTTCCTAGGCTTAGCGAATGGTACATTCGGGGTTGGATAGTGTACTGGTTAAAGGCACCGCCTTTGACATGGGAGACCAGGGTTCGAATCTTGACTAGGGCACTATAACAATATTTGGATTATTATAATTCCCTAGAAATATTATAACCATATAATAACCTAGTAATATGATAACCTAGCAATATAAAGCGATATAATGTAGTGGCTGGATAGTGTACTGGTTAAAGGCACCGCCTTTGACATGGGAGACCAGGGTTTAAATTATGGCTAGGGGCAGCTATACAAATGTTTTCATTATTATATGGTTATTATATTACTAGGTTATCATATGGTTATTATATTACTAGGTTATTATATGGTTATTATATTACTAGGGTATTAATAATCCAAACTTTGTTAGCTGCTCCTAGCCAGGATTCGAACCCTGGTCTCCCATGCTTTTAACCAGTCACACTATCCAGCAAACTCCATTATATGGTTAATATATTACTAGGTTATCATGTGGAATTATATGGTTATATATTATAGGGTTTATATGGTTATTATATTACTAGGGTATTGTATGGTTATTATATTACTAGGTTATTAGCAAACGGTACATTCGTATACAAATTTTTGGATTATTTTAATACCCTGGTAATATAATAACCATATAATTATGATTGTGAGAAATAGGTTATGTCAGAAAAAATTTTCTTGTTTTTTATGAAGAGTTGTGTAGGAATTTAGATTCTGGCATAGCAATGTATGTAGTATACTTGGATTTACTAAAGCTATTGATACTGTGCCACAAGGTGGTCATAGAAAAAACATTTGACATGGATAGAGAATTGTTTTTTGGATTGCAAACAGAGAGTGGTGGTCAATGGAGCTACATCCATGTGGGCAAAGTTCTAAGTGTAGTGTCTCAGGGTTCGTACTGGGGTCACTTTTTAAAATCTGTTTATAAATAACTTAGAAGTGGTATCTGTTGTATTCAATTAGATCAACTGGACTTGAAGTTTAGTTCTTGAAGACGTTTCGCTAGTCCCGACTGGCTTTCTCAATTCAGAATGACTTCTACAAGAATCTGTGGCAATTAGTACCCTGGAGAATCCCAATTAGCATATCACAGCCAAGTGTAAGGGTGTGATTGATAGTGCAAGAGGTGTTATAGAAACGCCCAGAGTAATGTGTCAAAACAGCATTGTACATGGCAGACAGTTGTTGTCGAACCCCCCACCTCTATTAGGCTTGGTTTCTTTATTTTCACATAAATGGCCTCCTTAACATCTCTCTTGAACCAGTCACGTTCCTTTGCCAATATGTTAACATTACAATCTTCAAAGGTATTTCCTTTATCCTTAAGATGCAGGTACACGGCTGAATCCTGACCCGAGGAATTGCTCTTCTGTGCTGGGCCATACGTCGTGCAGTTGCTGTTTGGTCTCCCCCACATACAAATCAGAGCATTCTGCGCTGCACTGCACTGCGTATATGATGTCGCTTTTTCTGTGTTTCGGTATTGGGTCTTTCGGATGTACCAATTGCTGTCTCAGTGTGTTGTTTAGTTTAAGCAACAGGGAACAATGTTTTTTGAAAATTCTTCTTAATTCTCAGAGACCCCTGCTACTATGGGATGACCATGTTCTTTCTCCTGTCTTGCTTTTCCCTTTCACTGTTGGTATTCGTGTTCTTTTCTTTCCTTCTACTTCTTTTTACAAAGGCCCAGTCTGGATATCCACATTTTTAAAGGCTCCTCTGAGATGTTTCATTTCTTTAGCCTTCGCCTCTGTGCTAGTGGGGGTTTCTCAGCTCTGTGTTGCAGGGTTCTGATGACACCCAGCTTGTGATCTAAAGGGTGGTGGGAGTCAAACATCAAATACTGATCTGTGTGTGTTGGTTTTCTGTAAACCTCTGCTTCCATTTCCTTAACTTCTACCAAGCAGTCCAAGAAAGCCCGTTTGTTGTTTTGTACCTCTTCCTTGTAAATTTGATGTTTTTGGTCTACCGCATTAATGTGTTCTGTGAAAGCTTGTACTTCCTTCTGGCGGATTTTAACCCAGGTTTCATCCACATATCTGAACCAGTGGATGGGTGCTATGCCCTTAAAGGTATTAAGCACCTGTTTTTCTATCCCTCCATAAAAGGTTGGCCACAATAGGTGAAACTGGAGATCCCATAGCATCCGTGTTTTTGCTTTAGAACTTATCCTGTATGAAATATAGAAAATGTATTAAAGCCATGCACACCAACTTGAGTAGTCCTGTGTATTTTATTACTTTACACACAGGTACATCAAAGTGACGTTTCGGTAACAAAGTACCTTCTTCAGACAAAATATTTATTACCGTATAAATATTTTGTCTGAAGAAGGTACTTTGTTACCGAAACGTCACTTTGATGTACCTGTGTGTAAGTAATAAAATACACAGGACTACTCAAGTCTGGTGTGCATGGCTTTAATACATTTTCTATATTTGTGACTTTTGCCTCAGTCGGCCATTGAGCACCCACATGCTGTCTACCAAATTTAACTAGGGGTGTGCAGGATCACTCTCTTGGATTTCTGTATTTGAAATAGTGGTATTCAGGCACAAGTCCAGTAAGGAACACAACTGTTCTGGGTTGAGATCAGTTCTACTGGTAAGAGTGCAGTCTTGGCCTAGCCATTTTTTCACCATGTCAACAGCCTCCTTGGTGGGTATACAGGTGAAGAGGATGTCACATCATAGGACACTATAGTTTTCTCTGCACCGAGTACTATATCTTCAATCTTGTTGGTGAAATCCTGAGAGTTCTGGATGTGATGCTTAGAACTTCCCACCAATGGTCCTAAGATGTTGGCTAGGTATTTTGCCACCTTTTATGTTACAGAGTTGATGCTGCTGACTATAGGTCTTAGTGGTGCCCCTTCCTAATGTATCTTTGGGAGTCCATATATCATGGATGTGCCTCACCAGGGTAGAGGCGATGATACAATGCTCGATCAATGGCTTTATCCTTTGAAGCTGTTGCAGTAAGTCTATGACCCTTTTCTTGTACCGGCTGGTGGGATCCCTTGTTAAAGTTAAAATATGTGTTGTTATCAGCCAGGAGCATGGTCACCTTATCATAGCAGTCTGAGGTGTTGAGTACCACTGTGCATCTTCCCTTATCTGCCGGTAGAATGGTGATACTGGAATCTTTCTTGAGTGATGTTAAGGCTCGTCTTTCCTGTGTGGTCAGGTTAGGTGAAGGAGTTGTAGCACTGGCTAAGGCGGCAGATACCTTAAGCAAAGTTTGTTCTCTCACTCTGTGGTACCTTATTATTGTGGATTGAGGCTTCTGTGGCTGCTATAATATCCACCACAGGGATGGTTTTAGGAATGATGGAAAATTCAAGCCCTTAGCAAGGACTTCCATTTCTGGCTGGGTCAGGGTCCTGTTAGACAAGTTTCTCACCCATTCCTCCTTGTTTAATGAAGTGACACTCCTTTTGTATCCAGTAGTGTTCTCCTTTGGGGGTGTTCTGGGATGACAGAATAGAGGACTTGTTCTGTTGCCTTTGTTTGCCCTTACAGTGCTGAGAAAGCTGTGCTTGTTTGGTGAACTCCATCACTCTTTCCCAGATTGAAAATAAAGAAACCAACCTAAATAGAGGTGGGGGGGGGGGGTTTGACACCAACTGTCTGTCATGTACAATGCCTGTTTTGACACCTTACACTGGGCGTTCCTATAACACCTCTTAGCCCCTATCCAATCATACCCTTAACACTTGGCTGTGATATGCTAATTGGATTCTCCAGGGTACATAATTGCCACATTCTTGTAAAAGTCATTCTGAATTGAGAAAGCCATCGGATGACTAGCAAAACGTCTTCAAGAACTAAACTTCAAGTCCAGTTGATCTAATTGAATACAACATATACCATGCCCTGGGTGAATGAGAACCTTCACAAGCACAACTTAGAAGGGGCATTGCAAGCAAGTGGTCTGTGTTTGCTGATGACAAAACTATGCAGAGCTTTGGAAACTTCAAATGATGTGCAATTGCTGCAAGCTGACCTAGTAGATTATCAAAATGGGCAGCAGAATGGCAGATGAGATAACAGACTAAGCTGTGGCAAACAATGCCAGGCAGATGCCAACAGATAGAGCTAGCAAGATATTTATTGTCTTTTATAAAGAGGGGAATAGATTCTAGGAAGAAAACTATTATTTTCCCTCTTTACAAGGCACTGGCATGGTCTTATTTGAAATATACGGTGCAGTTTTGGAATCCCATATACAAAAGAGAGATCCTGAAAATGGAGTGGGTTCAGAGAAGGCAACTAAAATTTTAAGGGGAATGGAGGGGCTTGACTGTGCAGGCAGATCATACAAATTAGGTGTCTAGCCCCATTCTTCGGGGAGGGAGAGAATAGCAATAGTAATACTGGAGCCCACTGTAAGTATATATAAGATTATAGCTGGGATATTTAGGGAGCAAAGGCTTTGGTCGGAATATGGTATAATAAGGGGAGGACACCTGTATGTCCCCTTCCAGACCGCTCTGCGCGGTACCACAGTCATAATGGCAGATGGAAAGTCCCTCTGGTATTCCACAGCTCAACTCCCTACTTCCTTTTTGGAAAAGATATCAAAGTTCCAAAGGGGGGCTCTCGTGTTTGTTTGTCCATTTGGAGTCAGAAATAATTATTTTCCCCCTTTTTGGCTGTTTTTATTTTGCATTCTATTGGACCAACTGTTAAAGAGTAGGGTATAAAGAGTAGGGTAGGGTTAAAGAGTAGGGTATAAAGGTTGGACTAGATGGACGTATGTCTTTATTCAACCTCAGTTACTATGTTATGCACCAGAGAGTTTATTATATGGCTGATTAAAATATTTTAAATGAAAGTGATCATATCCCCACACAAACGTTGCTTCTCCAATGTAAACAGCCTTAAAGGGCATTTATACCAAAAAATAGGTTATTTTAAATTGACCATAACTGCAAACTATAATTCTTCCCAACCATCGCTGTATAATTTTTTTGTTGATCTGCCCCCTATTTTTTTGGAAATCCAATCTAAAAATTCTTATATTTCAGCTGTCAATCAAGTTCCTTTCTCTCAAAAACTATTCTTCTGTGAGTAGTTTTACTGTAGCTGGAATGGTGGCAGACTTTTGACAGTTGGAATGCTGTATGCTGTGTGCAGGCTTGACAGTTGGTTTGTGGGAAAAAAGTCAGGTCGGGTGAAAGTAGGAGTGGTTAAAAGAGGGAGGGGGGATACTGCTCCTAAACAAAATGTGTGCTGGATTGAAGGCATGCAGTAACACACACAAATCAGCGTATTCAATTGTAGATTAAGATGAGGCAAAGATATTTTCTCAATATAGTGTCCCTTTAACTTGTCTAATCTGTCTGCATAGTCAAGCCCCTGCATTTTCCTTATATTTTTAGTTACCATTCTCTGACAGTGCCAGACAGCAACGTGATTAACTGAATATTGTCACTGTGCATGGATACTAAACCTCATTTTACACTAAATTACGATACCGTACATTATTTACTACTGCCTTTCCCACTCATCTTTGTGACCAACATGGGATTGCGAAATGAATGGGATTTGCGATCACTTGTTGGTCGCAAAGAAGAATGGGCTGGCTGTTTAAGCAGGATCGGTCTAATGTTGTGGGATTGCTCAGTCAGTAAGTAAAATCATCCTAATATAAGGCCAACTTTAGATATTAATTTGCATTGAGATCTTGTCTCAATGCAAGTCAATCAGTCCCAGATTAGAGATGGCCGAACTATATAAGTTGAGTCCTTTTCGAACTCAGAAAAAGTTCGATAGTTCGAATTCGGGCCCATTCAAGTGATAGTTCGAAAAGTCTGAGTGATTTACAGCTGAACTAACAGTGGTAACTTACTGTAAATGGCTGTGGCACCTGGGAAATCATATGGGAAACATGTCACTGTCACCAAAACTTCTTAAAACACTTCCTAAAGTCGGCAGGGCAATTGTCGGAAAACAGTGGCTGCCTTCAATCCATCCTGTTAGCCAACGGTCTTTCCTAGGCTTAGCGAATGGTACATTCGGGGTTGGATAGTGTACTGGTTAAAGGCACCGCCTTTGACATGGGAGACCAGGGTTCGAATCTTGACTAGGGCACTATAACAATATTTGGATTATTATAATTCCCTAGAAATATTATAACCATATAATAACCTAGTAATATGATAACCTAGCAATATAAAGCGATATAATGTAGTGGCTGGATAGTGTACTGGTTAAAGGCACCGCCTTTGACATGGGAGACCAGGGTTTAAATTATGGCTAGGGGCAGCTATACAAATGTTTTCATTATTATATGGTTATTATATTACTAGGTTATCATATGGTTATTATATTACTAGGTTATTATATGGTTATTATATTACTAGGGTATTAAAATAATCCAAACATTTGTATAGCTGCTCCTAGCCAGGATTCGAACCCTGGTCTCCCATGCTTTTAACCAGTCCACTATCCAGCAAACTACATTATATGGTTAATATATTACTAGGTTATCATGTGGAATTATATGGTTATATATTACTAGGGTATTGTATGGTTATTATATTACTAGGTTATTAGCAAACGGTACATTCGTATACAAATTTTTGGATTATTTTAATACCCTGGTAATATAATAACCATATAATAACTTAGTAATTCGGTAATTAACGTAAATTCAATAATTATCGAATTTACGATTGAAAGTACAGAAACATCAAAAGTCAGAGAAATCCGGGCCCGGGATAGTTCGAGAAGTCTGTTTGAACTCATACATCCCTACCACAGATAGGGATCAAAAATTAAATTTAATGTGCCTGGCAATTTTCAGACCACTGACTTGTGGAGTTGGTGCCACAATTATGTATATTTAAATAGTTAAAAGGTTTTTCCTACTTCAGAATATTGTGAAAAAAGGAAGATCACTGGTTTCTAGGGTTTAGTTAACCTAAAGTACATTGCTGTAGAAAATGGATCAAATTCTTATCAGTTACATGAGAAATAATCGCAAAAATGTATTTAAAGGATAACGGTGGTCTCCAATTCTTCCAAACTAGTAAGAATTATATAAAAAGCCTTCCACCGTACCTTCAAAATATTTTTATTTTTTTTTAATTCAAATCTCTAGATAAAATTTGAGAGAAATTATTGCTGGAAAGGTTCAGCAATATTACTTCCTGTTGTAGGGAACTGGTAAACTAGTTTCCCTTTAGTCTTCTTGTTCTGGCAGGATTTGGCCAGTAGGGGCAGCTGTGTAAAAGTATAAAAGGGAGATCGGCCATGTGCGTATCCTCTCTACTTCCTGGAGTTTCCCCAGAGCATAGGGGAGAGCCAGGGGACCTTAATAGCAGGTGGGCCCGGTTAATGTGAGATTATATTCTGTAATAGATCACTCCAGGAGTGACAGATAGGAGTCGGGTAGCTAGTGAGCAGCCTAAACTCCAACAAGGAGATTTAGTAAGGACTAAAGTCCTGGGTATACCACCCAAGAATAGGGACATAGTGGGTAGATAGATTTTACTAAAGCTACTACTACTATTGAGAGCTGGGGTGGCATTTACAAGCTGATTGTTATTTATGCTGTTTCTGATTCCTCTGGTTTGTGAGTATTTGTGTGATATCTTTGCCATGTTATGTCACCTCTGTGTTCCGTTAATAAATAAGATACTGTTTAAGTTCAAGAACCACTGGCGCCCATTTATTGCATTCTACCTAGAGGGGTAGTTTTTCAACACCCTGTCTCCAACATATGCGAGGGCCCACTCCTGATAAATAAGAGTCTTGTGCATAGAATTTAAATAAGGCTGACATGCCTCTGGAGAAAATAAAGTACCCCCATTTTACTATCGCCTTACACTGTTTTCAGACATTTGACCAGCTTGTGGTCATGTGACCAGTCTCTGTCTGCATTATTAAGTTTCCCTTCTCAACTGTCAATCCCCCCGGTACTTCCTGTTTTTCTCTGTTTTTATAAAAGTCCATTAACCTTCCGCCAAAGTTTTCCCAGAAACCGGACTTACCACTATTTATAAAGTGCCGCTATCTGGTGATCTGGTGTCAGAAAGGCATTAGTGCTGGGATCGCCATTTCACATATCGCCCGCATTGCCACTAAATCATATTTATAAAGTGCTGAAAATTGCGATCTTGCAGTTAGTTCGGCTGGTTCAGTTCACACACTCTGGCCGAAATTAGTGCTATGGGCTGAGAGGGGCTGCTGGGAAAGGTGGGTGTTGGTGTGTGTGGGGGTGCATGCTGCCATCAGGGGTGAGGTGTTAGGGTTCCTTGGAAGTGGGGGGCATACCCCCACTAGGGGCACACCCCATGGGCAGGGACCCCACGCCCCACCAGGGTTACTGACAAGGGCCTTGTGGGGCTTAAGGGGTCCCACAGCTCAAAAGAGGGACCCTCTTCCTTTTACTAAGCAGTAATACAATGTAGACTCGCACTCCAACGTGAAATAGTGGTTTAATTTTAAGCCAAACATCAACAGTGACAACGTTTTGAGGGTACTACCTCCTTCATCAGGTCACCCTTGAAACTTTGTCACTTTTGATGTTTGGCTTATAATAAATCCACCATTTCATGTTGGAGAGCGAGTCTACATTGTATTACTGCTTAGTATCTATGTTTCCTTTGAAGTAGGGAATCCAGATGCCTGCACCCACAGGGGAAATATGCATATGGACTTTGCTATTCATTTGGACCCTCTTCCTTTACCCTTAGAAGTGCTTTGCAGCACTTAGGAGTGGCCTTGTAGTACTGAAAAGTGCCTTTGTTGGAGGTGGGTCCTGCAGCTCAAAACCAGGCCCCCCATTGGCTCTTAGAAGATGGCTAAGAGCCAACTGCTGAACTTAGCACTATAGGCTGTGAGGGGCTGCTTTTCAAATGAGGGTGTCGGGACGGGGGTGGGTGCACGCTGCCAGCAGGGGTGAGGTGTAAGGGGCTGTTGGGAAGTCCTGCTAGTGGACGTTCCATAGAGACCCCTCCCCTTTTCGCCGCAAGACTATAATAAGCCCTTTATAAATATGTCCCTAAATCTTTACTTAGCATGTTTCTCCCCAACTGGAAGCAGGAATCTTGAACCTTCACCCCAATATAATGTCTCACAAGCTCCAGCCAGGGATGTAATCATTGGCTTATTTTAATGTATACAGTATACTGCAGGCTTTCATTTATCCCTCAAGGTGCTACACATAATCTAAGGGTTTAAAGGTAAACAAAGAATATAACAAAGTTAACAGGCATCATGAAGCCAACACAGTTAAAGCTCAATTCAATTGTCTACCTGCACACAGGGTCGTGAGTATACATTTGCGATATTAAAGCTTAGTTATGTAGCAAAATGTGCATAACATCCAGGCAATTTGAGCACTTTACAAAGTGTGGTACTAATAACAACTGCATTTCACCTACCATACATTCTTACAAATAGTTATGAGATATTGTCACAAGGTGACCTTCTTTATAGTGTGACGTACATTTCCAACAGTAATAATGGGACTTGTGAGTCACAACAAATGTGTGGCAGGTTACAATATTAAATAGATCCTATTTTTCCTTTTTTTATTCATTTGCATATTTATCATATAGATTAATTAATTAACATGCAATTTAAAAAACATGAAGGGATATATCCTGTTTCTGCCCCCCCTTATTGTTCAGTATTCTATACAGTACTTCTGTAAAGTTGCATTATTCCTGTGGGGGCAGATTTCGGTAGAAAGAAACACACAAAAAGCTATTGAAAGTCTTTTTAATACAGTGGTACCTTATCAACCATAATATCATGTCACAATAGGACTAAATGTAATCTGCAAAATGAAGTGGAGAACTAAGGGGGGATACATATAAAGCTGTGGGGGGGGAAACAGGAAAATATGGATTGAACTTTTATTAAATACCTTTGAAAAACCCTTTTCCTTTGATCAGTGTAAACATTCTTTGGATTTTCCAAATTGTATACAAGATCCTAGTGATGAGTTTCATCCCAACATTCCATTTGCAGTTACTGCCCATTCTGATTTAGTAATCTGCCTTGTTAAATGAACTGCCTTGTTAAATAATAATAATAACTAATATTTCAATTATACAGTGTAATATAAGGATATGAAGTCACATGGCATTCCCTAACAATTTAAAAGTGCAAAGCCACAGGCCGAGTGCTTTTATAGAGGGTGGGGAACTCCAAAGTGTTTTTATATCCTTATATTATAGTGTTATGGGGCACATTATTTCTTATAATGCATTTTTTTTAATTTTGTGTTTGTGTGTTTGTCCCATAGACATAAAGGGTTAAAGTGAGTAAAATGTTAATAACCATAAAAACCTGTTATGAAAATCAGGCCTAAAACTATAGAATGTAGAATTAGAAGGTGGTAATATTTTATAATAATGATCTATGGAAAATGCAGAATAACTCTTTAATACATATGGCTCTGGAATTCCAATGAGAGGTGCACTGGAATATTTCTTTATAAAACATCACTTAGCTATGTAGCTAAGTGACTAAAATGTTATATTCCACTGCACCTCCCAACATCCCTCCCCCTCCCTGTTTTAAATAAGAAGCCCAAGGTATTGGTACTGTGAGTGCCTAGCTTCAGGCCTAACAAATCTTTAATGTCTTTTCAAATAAATAACTTTAAATTTCTAGTATGAGAGACACATTGTTCAAAGTAATGTTATGACAGCATTTAGCATTTTTCATATTACATAGTAACATAGCAATTGAGGTTAAATAAAGACATACGTCCATCAAGTCCAACCTATTCACCCTCTTTTTTTTTAACCCTACCTAACAGTTGATCCAGAGGAAGGCAAAAAAAAAAAAAAAACAGCTAAAAAGGGGGGGGGGGGGATTCCTTCCTTCCAGGGAAAGTATCCCTGGATCAATCAGATCTATATGAATTAATACCAGTAATTCTCAAAATTTTTTAGTTTTAGAAACATATCCAGGCCATTTTTAAAGCTATTCAATGAACTTGCCATTACCACATCTGCTGGAAGACAGTTCCACAGTTTCACCATTCTCACTGTAAAGAAACCTTTCCTAACCTGAAGATGAAACTTCTTTTCTTCTAATCTTAATGGATGTCCACGAGTCCTCTGATATGACCTATTAGTGAACAATGCACCAGAGAGTTCATTGTATGGGCCATTAATATATTTGTATAAGGTTATCATAACCCCACACAAATGTCGCTTCTCCAATGTAAACAGCCCTAACTTGTCTAATCTGTCTGCATATTCAAGCCCCTTCATTCCCTTTATTAATTTAGTTGCCCTTCTCTGAACTGCTTCCATTCCCAAGATGTCCCTTTTGTATATGGGATTCCAAAACTGCACTGTATATTCGAAATGAGGCCTTACCAGTGCCTTGTAAAGAGGGATAATAATATCTGTTGTATTCAATTAGATCAACTGGACTTGAAATTTAGTTCTTGAAGACGTTTCGCTAGTCATCCGACTTGCTTTCTCAATTCAGAATGACTTGTACAAGAATCTGTGGCAATTATGTACCCTGGAAAAGAATCTGTGGCAATTATGTACCCTGGAAAATTTCAAGTCCAGTTGATCTAATTGAATACAACAGATATACCATGACCTGGATGAATGAGAACCTTCATATGAGGTAGAATAATATTTTTCTCTCTTGAATCTATTCCCCTCTTTATATAAGACAATATCTTGCTAGCTCTAGCCGTGGCTATCTGGCATTGTTTGCTACAGCTAAGTCAGTTATCTACCAGAACCCCAAAATCTTTTTCCATTACAGATTCACTTAACACAGAGTTATTTATGGTGTAGGTGGCGCAGGGATTATTAAATCCCAAATGCATCACCTTATATTTATCAACATTGAATCTCATCTGCCATTCTGCTGCCCATTTTGATAATCTATCTAGGTCTGCTTGCAACACTTGCTCATCATATGAAGTTTCCAAAGCTCTGCATAGTTGCATATTGTTATCCTAAGGGACTATACATAGGCATCAATTAATTATACAGTACCTCATCACAGTGAGATTGTATGTTGATTGGAGCTTTGCTCTCTGTCATACAGTATATCTTAATGCTCATTCAAGCTCCAGTACCCTGTTACAAAATGTGTAAACGTACAGAATGAACGCAGGTACATGTGTCAGATTAACATTAATTTTGGGCAGCTGATAGTACCCACACAATTCACAGAATGCTTCTTATTCATGCTCTAAGTTTACATGTAGCATATTTCAAAATATACTACAATAGGATAACCTATATCCATCAGTTTTACACATATAATATAAATAATTATAAAGCAAGAGTTAATAGAACATATTACCTCTTTTATACTGTAGTCTTTTCCCTAAAAATTAAACCTTAAGCCATATGGGTATTATGAGTCTCACATAAATTGTTCCATGAACAGTTAAAATCTGAAGTTAAACTACATATCAATATCTCCTGGTGACAGTAAGACTATGATGAATTCTCATTATTCATTAGTGATTGTTAGAATCAGTTATGCGAACAGTAGACCATTAGGAAAATATTTCCAAGCTCACTGATATTTTTATATTAATGCCTATTGTAGTTAATCAACACACAGAGCACATGGGGCTATGTATCAACTGGCTTATATTAATACCACGCAGTGACTAATTCATCATTCCATCTAAAAATAGGAAATACATTGTAATTGCTTAACTTCCCTACATACACTTCACACAACATTTCCACTTCAGTTGAGTCTGTAACTTTGATAAGGACCTTTTTGGTTTCCAAGCATGAGATGGGGAATGGTTGTTCTTCTCCCTAGTGTACAACAGCTATTGTCATTGTTTAGCCAAAATCATTGGTGTCCTTGTATCGTCATTAAACAGCCTTATAACAGAGGAGATAAATGAACAATTCAAATTAGATGAATCTGGAACAAGGTCGTTGACTCCATTTGCAGGAGGAACTGTGAAGGGCTGCCTCTTTACAAAATCAGTGATGAACAAACCTGGTTATCAAACTTCTGGTTATCAAAATCCACTGATCTGATGGAATTTGAATCATTTTCCAAACTTGGTACTTATATTGGAAAATTGAATATTAGAATATTCCAATTCAATTGGGCTCGAAATGGATTTTTGTAAACTTCAATAGGTTCCATGGAACCAATATAAAAATAAAAGTTGCCTATAACGTTCATCTCTAATATACAGGTGTTTAATAAGCTGCAGCCTTCAACTCTATGGTTTATAGCATATCAGAGTGCTTCAGTGGACACTCTCTTTAAAGTGTGGAAACCTGTACAGAAGCAACTAAACATTCTCACTGCGGACTACAAAATAAATATTCTTGTCTTGGTAAAGCAGCAGGATTACATTTTTATAATGATGTCTCAGCTACTTGCTTGAACTCCTTTGAGTGTGCAGAGAAAGTGAATTACTACTATCCAGGTGGTACCAATAACATGTCCACCTAAGCCATTGCAGCTTTCCAGTCTTATAGTACAAAATAGACAGCCTGATAGCACTGATGATTTGCAATGGTTTCTCTAGGTACACTGGTTTCCTCCCCACATTCATAATGTAATAATATATCCTCAAAGACATATTAATAGGTATTGAATGTGCTTGATCAGATAACTAACCTCTTAAATCGATCGTAATAACTACCACTAGTAGCACAATTTTTTTTCAATGGTGATAGTACTTTCTGTTGTGGAGTAAATCACCACTGCAGCTGAAAAGTCGATACCAGGCATTATTTTGATTCTGATTCTGCCCCTTTGAAATTAACGAGGTGTATCTGTGCAATTAAATGAATCTGTATAATGGCTTGCACTTATCCCCCTGTTTGTATACTCTGTATTTTATAAAGTGGATAATGCACCCCTACTGTAAATTATAAGGATATTAGAAGTCACCGAGGAGTTCCGTGACCATATAAAAGCAGAAGGCTGCAGAACTCTGACTTCTAATATCCCTTTAATTTACAGTTGGGGTACATTATTTATTATAATCTAACCCTTTGTGGCTTCTGGTTTTTTTAAACTACACAGTGGGGACAGTAGTGGGTTAAATTTAAGTTTTGGGGTGGACATGCCCTTTAATTATCTTTTGAGGCTCACTGGATGTTTCCCAGGTATCACGGGACCTAGTGGACTTGTGGCAACAACACTAATCCACTGCTGAAACACCAATCCTACAGTCCCATGCTCCATAGATGCTAGCTAACCGGCCGTGTTTTCACTTTTTTGGCTCATTAGGCAAAATATCTCACCTTGCAAAGTGAGTAAGGTTAAGTGAGTGAAATAAATGAGTGCTTAAAATTAATATAACATGTATTGCTAGGGGATTTAAAAATATAAGGGGTGAATGCAGTATTTTTTGGCCACTAACCTAACCAAAATCCCATGATATACAAAACACTTAGGGGCTTATTTATAAACCCGCAGGTTAGTTAATGTATGACCGTGGTCGTAAATCTACGATCGCGATCATACATTTACGACCGAACATTCGTTGATTAACAATAATAGGAGGAGCACCCTAAAAAGAATCTACGGCTCTCCGTACTCCTTCTTTTCATGTATCTACATTAAAAGCATGGAGATGGCTAGATTACAGATGTTACAGGTACCACACCCTTTGCATATGATGTCTTATAATGGTTGACTCATTTTTCCTCTTAAGTCAGTTAATGCATATATTTTCATTTTGTTTTTATTTTTAATTATTTACAATAATAAGCAGTTTTGTTCATTATCCTACCATATCGATGGTGGTATATGTATATGGAATTTAATGTCCATTATAATTAACTCCATTGATATCCATACTCTTCATTCCATGTTTTCACTAGGTGGGTCTGATTATCATCACTCATTTAATATTGGTAAAGCACTTGATAATGTTTTTCCATGTTGCTATAAATACCCCCATGCACAAGATTCAAAAGAAGCCAAGAATATCAATGAGGACCTAAGACCTGGCACACAATGGAAAGGGGGGTTGACTTTACCCATGGAACCAAAGGGGTCTAGTAGTCTTAGTGCACAGAACTGTAGAATGTAATTGATTCCTAAATAACATAATTAGGAGGCATGTAACAGTGATTCTACGTAAATGTACAACTATAAATACATATTCTTTGTATTTTAATTCTGAGGTGTTGTAAATGACAGGATGGATAAGGGATTGTCATGCAGAAGGTGTGCGACCTTGTTTTTCTTAGTTCTATATCTAATGTTCTGTTTTATATGGATCAGTACAGAATATGCCTAATATGCGAACGTGGTCATGTATGTGTGTGTGTATCCTGTGAAAATGGAAAAGGAATGGGATGGAGAGCAAAAAAAAAGATTCATTTCATTTCCAACGGCGGGAGGGCAACTCGAGAACGGAGTTAAAAAAAAAAAAAAGGAATAAAGCGATATAAAATTAAAAGGTAAAAAGCAAGAAGGCAAATAAGAGAACGCTTTCAGCTTCCACATTATTAATGACTCTTCAAAAAATCTGCGAGTTTTCCAATCTTCTCTGAGAAGCGCATGAAGGAGCTCACAGATGAAACTGACCTTCAAAATGTTCTTTGGTCTTTAGTTAAGAAATTCGCTCGCCATTATGGCATCATTAGGGAAACAAGGATAAAATTACTCCATGGTTAATGACCTATAGTATCTCCCCACCAAAATTTGTTTCAGATCTAATAAAACTGTGCTTAACACACTCGGATGAGTTATGAGGACTGTTCTGCAGGGTATTAAAATGTGGAAAATAGATTTTCCGAAGCTGGGGGGACTGGACTTTTTGAATCAGATAGCAGAATGGAATTTTCTGGGCTATAAATTCTTCCATGTCTCAATTTCATCTCTCTCTATCGCCTGCTCTCTCTCTCTTTTTCTTTCTTTCGTTTTTTTTTTTTTACTCTCAATCTTTCTGAAATGCTAAAGCAACAGACAAATCTTTATATAGAAAAGCTGGCTTAAACTTTAGTTCATCCATTTTGTTTTCCACTGGGAAAGTAGTGAAATTTCAGCATAACTACCATGTTTCCATTATTTCTTCTTATTTTGTCTTTTTTTTTATTATCAGCTATTATTATTTTGCTTCAATTGGATATTTTATATTATTGAATATACTCGCTTAAATCTAAAGCTGGAAATAGCAGTACAGCAGTTTATTATACAAGCTACAGATATGTCAAATGTAAGCAGAATAAAGCTACGCCGAGCACTATAAATGTAGACTTGTGGGACAAATCTAATAAGCACAGGGCCATCTGCCTCAGAAATGAGCCTATAAATGCATGGGCAACAATTTGATTCTAATGTTGAGTATAAACACAGTACAGTATATTCTGAAGTCAGCCCAGGATTGCAGTAGATTAAACACTAGACTATACTTTCATAAAGCGAACGCTGACAATAATTTTTTTATTCTTCTAACCAAAATTGTGGGCAGAAAAGCTACATAAGGGTACAAGGGGACTTTTGTTAGTGCAGCTACAGGATGTAGAACTATCATTATATCTGTGAGTCTCTACCTCAGTTTAAACATTGCAGGATGTTCACTGGTACACCCCACATCCAACCTAATTTTATCCAGAAAGCATTGGACCCAGCCTTTAGAATTTGATTTGGGCCATATTTGTAAAGCACATTATGGAGGTAAAGGTAATGGCAAGCATAGGGAATAGTGATCATAATATATTGTCATATATGTTTCAAAAAACAAAAGTGCACTAGGTTAAGAAAGACATTTAACTACATTTAGAAAGATTTAGCAATCTCTCCAGCTCATAGACTGGGTAATATGTTCTTAGGTAAAGATACTGAAAAGAGGTGGGGTGGTTTTAAAGGGGTATTAAACTATTAAACGTCTGTAATTATACCTTTAGAAAACAAATGTAAAAAAAAAAAAAAAATAGGCCCGCATCTGCATGGGTTAATGCTCAGTTAAACCTGGAAAGAAAGAAAAGAGCATTTAGAATCTTTAAATCATAGGAACAATCCTTCATGAATTATAAAAGCTGTAATAATAAATGTAAGAATGCAATTAAACTAGCTAAAATAGAAAATTAAGTACGGATATCTGAACAAAGCAAGACTAGCTCCAGCATGTTTTTTAAATATATCAATAGTAAGCAGATGAGGACAGATAATCTGGGACCATTAAATAATCGGGTTAAGATGGTTACAGAGGATGGCGAGAAGGCAAATGTGCTAAACTGTTTCCCCCCTGTGTATACACTTTGAAAACCTAAATACACTTTGGGATACCGCAGGTTTTTGTTACTGTACGACCACGGGATTGTACATTTATGGCAAATGTTCTGTAGAATACAATGCGTTAGTAAACTATCGTACATTTTCAATCACTATCGTATATTTACAATGGCGATCAAAAATGTACAATCGCCATAAAGATCATTAAAGTCGCAGTGTCACTAAAAAAAGCAATACCACCTTTATAAATATGGTCACTAGTGCTTAAAATATAAAGAAATGAATAGTGATGCCAACAGAATGGGGTATATTAAAACATAACTATTTAAATAAATATGCATTTTTTTGCATATATAGCCCTAGTGCTTATACCAATGAATGTAATAAAAAGAATGGTATAAAAGAATTTTCACTTTGACACAGGGTATGTTACAGAAAGTGTTAGACAAAGTTAATATCACCAAATATCACTAAAGCCAGGACCTGATTGAACACATCCATGGAGCTATGACCAGTTTTATCTAGACCACTGTTATATCTTATCTTATCTTTTCAGATTCTCTTTTGACTAGTGATGTGTCTCTGAAATGGAAAAAAAAGCTTATGTAACACCAATATTCAAAAAGAGAAGTTGTTCACAGCCTGGTAAGTACAGACCTGTAAGTTTAACATCAGTGGTAGGGAAAATACTGGAAATTTTGTAACGGGATGATATTTTGGACTTTGTCTCAAAAACTGATCTTATAAGTAGTAATTAGTATAGATTCACAAGAATAAGACCTTATCAAATTAACTTGTTTTTTTTTTATGAAGATGTGAGTAGGAATATAGATTGTGGCTTAGCAGTGGATGTCATATATTAGAATTGTTAAAGCTTTTGATACTGTGCCACACAGGTTACTTGTGTATAAACTGGAGGACTGTTGGCCTTGAAAATAACTTTTGTACATGGAAAGACAATTGTTTGTTAGATCACATTCTGAGCGTAGTTCTCAGTGGAGCTTCATCTATATGGGCTAAAGTTCCTTAGGGTCCTGTACTGGGGTCACTTCTATTTAATATATTTATAAATTACTTAGAAGTGGTCTCTGTGTTTGCTGATGACACAAAATTATGCATTTGAAAAATCAAATGATGTGCAATTTCTTCAGGCGGACAATTTCTTTGTTGACTAATGTAACGTGATGCATTTGGGGCTTAAAGGCATCCTTTAATGTACTGATTGAAGACCGGCCCAGGAGCAATGGATGAAGAACGAAGAAACTAACCTTACACGCAATCCACCACAACAGCAGTGACAGGTCCCGACTGCTTCCTGGTTATAGTGCGCATGCCCGATAATGCGCACTATAGTTACTCTGAACAGGAAAAGGGATTTCCACTGCTGCGGCAGTGTAAGGTAAGTTTGTTCTTTCTTCATCTGTCGCTCCTGGGGAATTGATTGAAGAACGGGTGGAAAGGCATAACACCTTAACCTCCCGGTCTTCAATCAGTATGTTAAAGGAATTATTCTCCCACTTTACAAATCACTGGTAATTGCTCATTTGGAATATGTAGAGCAGTTTTGGAATCCCATATATAAAGGGGCATCTTGGAAATAGAATCAGTTCTGAGAAGGGCAACTTAATTAATAAGTGGAATGAAGGGGCTTGACTATGCAGACAGATTAGACAAGTTAGGGCTGTTTACACTAAAAATTGATAATTGCATGGTGATATGATTACTTCATGCAAATATATTAATGGACCATATAATAAACTCTCTGGTGTATGTTCACCAATGGATAATTTCAGAAGACTTGTGGACATCCTTTAAGATTAGAAGAAAAAAGTTTCAACTTCAGGTTAGGAAAGGTTAAATCTCCGAAAATCGATTATCAAAAGAAATGATAATCGTTTTTTAGAGATCCGAAAGACCTACTCAATATAATTCTATAGCTATTGGGAACTTGGAGCAGGTCCTTAGTTTTAAACTTTTACGTATTTTTTTAAAGGATGATTTTCCTGGGGTAAGAATTTATATTAATTACTGAAGAAGGTACAACAATGCCTATATCTTCTTAGGAAATTAAAAAGAGTGGGCAGGATAAGTTTCTAATAATCCAAAACATTGAAAATTACTGGTATTTATACGTATAGTTGATCCAGGGATCCTTTCTGATTGCCTATTGGAATCAAGAATGGCATTTTTTTTTCCCTTTCAGATTTTTTTTTTTTTGCCTTCCTCATTATCATCTGTAAGGAAGGGCTCATAAGCAGCAGGCTCTTAATTTAACCTCCAATACTACGAGTATAAGTCGATCCGAGTATAAGTCGAGGTACCTATTTTTACTCGAAAAATTTAAAAAACTGATTGACCCGAGGGTTAAAATTTTGACCACAACTGCCTTCTGATTCTGTATTGTTTTGAGGCTTTAGTTGCCCTTTAAATAGACAGCAGAATTCCCATACATGAATCCCATACAGTAATAGCCAAATCCAGTACCAGTAACCTCCAATTCATTGGCACTCCAGATGTTTTGAAACTACAACTCCCAGCATGTTTTGTTGCAGGGAGTTTCAGTTTCTAAACATGTGGAGTGGCATGGTTTAGTAAACTTTTAATTAAGCTTACCATCATTTACAATTCTCCTGAACCCCTAGTTATGATAATAAACACATTACTGTAGTTATAATAATAAACACATTACTGTAGTTATGATAATCACATTATTGTAGTAATGATACTAAACACATTATTGTAATTATAATAATAAATACATTACTGTAATTGTGATAAACACATTTCTGTATCTGTGATAATAAACACATTACTGTAGTTATGATAATAAACACATTATTGTAGTTGTGATAATAAACACATTACTGTAGTTATGATAATAAATACATTATTGTAGTCAAAGATTATAATCACATTGCTGTAGTTATAATAATAACCACATTACTGTAGTTATGATAACAAATACATTACTACAGTTATGATACATATTTTTGTAGTTATGATAATAAAAATAACATTACTGTAGTCAAAGATTATAATCACCTTACTGTAGTTATGATAATAAACACATTACTGTAGTTATGATAACAAACACATTATTGCAGTTATGATCATAAATACATTACTGTAGTTATGATAATAAACACATTACTGTAGTTACGATAATAAACACATTGCTGCAATTATGATAACAAACACATTACTGTAGTTATGATAACAAACACATTACTGTAGTTATGATAATAAACACATTACTCTAGTTACGATAATAAAACACATTACTGTAGTTACGATAATAAACACATTGCTGCAGTTATGATAATAAACACATTACTGTAGTTATGATAATAAACACATTACTGTAGTTATGATAACAAACACTATGATAATAAACACATTACTGTAGTTATGATGATAATCACATTACTGTAGTTATGATAATAAACACCTTACTGTAGTTATGATGATAATCACATTACTGTAGTTATGATAATAAACACATTTCTGTAATTATGATAATAAACACATTTCTGTAGTTATGATAATAAACGCATTACTCTAGTTATGATAAGAAACACATTACTGTAGTTATGATGATTATCACATTACTGTAGTTATGATAATAAACACATTTTTCCAGTTATCATAATAAACGCATTACTGTAGTTGTGATAAACACATTTCTGTAGTTGTGATAATAAACACATTACTGTAGTTATGATAATAAACACATTACTGTAGTTATGATAAAAAACACATTATAGTAGTAATGATAATAAACACATTTCTGTAGTTATGATAATAAACACATTACTGTAGTTATGATAAAACACTAAAAACATTACACAAATTGTGATAAACACATTTCTGTAGCTGTGCCATACCAAAGATTCATTCATATACAGCAAATTCTATTGCAAAAATGTAACTCTTTTATTTAGCACCATTAGTACAATGATAACACGGACAAAAAATTTTAAACCAATATTGACCAGAAAGTTCATTTCTATTTCCTGTTGTGTTTAGTTACCAATTAGCCAACGATACAATAAAGATGTAAAGGTGAGACTGTGATGCTATTTCTGCCATTTTTTCAATTAACTCTGTTTGCCTTTTGCTGCATGGCAAAGATCATGGCAATAATCACAGGAGAATTTATAAGTGATGAAAAGTAGATTTATCTGAAAATCATCATAGGGGACATTCCTAGCCTTGAAATTAGTTCTTTTATTTATTGGAAGGTTTCATTAACATGACTATTGCTTACACAGTGATATTATTATTAATGGAACTGGTTTAAAACTACGGTTTGCTAAAAATTAGCAATACTGAGAATAAGCCATGATGTGTTACTACAAACTAGAAAAAATTTGCCTGGCCCTGGTTGCATTTTAAACTATTTATCATATATTTTGTAAGACGCATTGTATATTTTTACATTACAATAATAAGGATTCTATGTACAGTATATTGGCCTTTACCTGGGTAACACCAGGGAGTGTGATCTGGCAACAGGAAATCTTCTGGTTTAACTAATTTGGTAGGTTAATCTGACTTTTCACCACATTTTCATAATTTTTGCCCTTGAAGAAAATTGAAAAGTTGAAAAAATTGTGACAAAAAAAAATGGCAAGAATATCGCTGCTTTTAAATATTGCCCCCTGGGTATATATATAATATATCATGCCCAGTCATAAATAAATCTCCAATCTCAAGAGAGTGTGTGTGTGTATGTATGTACATATCTATGTGAAACAATATTTAGAAACTATGACGCTATTATTCATATTCCTTACAGTTAAGCACATTATGTTAGCGATGCTATTCACTACTCCAATGAGGCAATTTGAAAAAAATTGTTCAGTGTGAGCGCTTTCCCCTGCAGTAGAAGTCTACGGCACTGAAAGTTTTTTTGCCAAAAAACATTTGCTAAAATGTTTTCACAGATTCCTTAGATAGAAGATAACACATTTCCATGATAAGTCCTATGGTTTGTACCAAATTTCATGTCTCTAGCTTGAAAACTGTGGGAGGAGATACAGTACAAATAACTACTGTTATTTCTCTTTTTCCTTTTTGTTCTCTTTCAAGCCAAATTACTAATTTACATAATAAAACGTACAATGGACATACAGTAGTTTAGTGAATGTGAAAATATCAGAAGGTATTCTGGGATGTGTCATTCTGTGATGTCAAGAAACAGACTACGCAGTTTTTCTGAGCTGCAACATCAGCGTCCTCTGTTAGATGACTGCTGGCTGAGTAAATGGAGAATTGACATTATCAACAGATGGAGGACAATAATTTGGATGTCCCTGCTTTAACTCATAAGAAGTTGTAGCGTTTGCATCTGACTGATAATCCAGCTCTTAAATACGTATAAGAATTAAGCCTGATTTCTTGACTGCATTATGCATCAGACATAAAAAGACCAAAACTGTCATTATATGAAACAGAAGCCTGTGAAACCAATGGTGCTTTTAGGTTAGGACCAGTTACTGCCGCTGAGAGAGGTGGCTCACGAGGTAATGGCATTTTGCTCTCTTTAAACTTTAATCTTTCCTATTAATTCCCTGCAACTGGAGAATGTATGAGAGTTAATGTACCATGAACGTGTTCTCACTCGGCAGTCTCTGCGAGCTAATTACCTTCAGGTGCTAAATGGGGGGATATTGCAATCCATTTGGATGTGAAAAAATTTCACCATTCCAATCCCCTGTGAAACATTTTTACCCCAGGATTGCAGAAATAATGCACTGCTTTTTTTTTGTTTCTTTCCTTATCTTAATTATGAATTCTTGAAAGAAATAAGTCACAATCACCATTGTGTCATGTGTTGGACAGAATCTGGCCCACTGTCTGTGTATGTGAGCGGGATAGAGGGGAGAGCCATACTGCAACATAGCATAAAGGTGTGAAAGCAGTAAGACATGTAGTTACGGATATAGTGAACCAGTGAATGTGTCATAGGAAACAAGGCTGGCTGGGGGCTATTGCTTTTCTGCTGTAATACTGTGGCACAAATTAAATTAATTTTATATTAAGAGATATTCATGACTTAATATAGCAATGAAGGTTTAATGTAGCCAGATGTCTCTATAGAAAACCTGTGGATGGCGCCCATCGTTCTTAGCAAAATTTTGGTTGTGCCCACAGGAGAGGTTCCATTAAGGAGATGAAGATAAAGGTGTAAAAGTTACTATACCATGGTAGATGTTAATCAGATGAGTTGTTTTAAGCAGATTGGAGCAATATTCCAGTGCACCACTCCTTTCCTTGACAATAAAATGTAATCACTGCTATAAAGAAAATATATGATCAAAGCCCTTTTCATCCCCACCAACCCCCAAATTGTATTATAAATATGTGCAAGTGTATAGGCTAACAATATTGGGCTCTTGGGGCCATATTTATAAAGGATTGTCTTTTTCGCCAAATAATTAGCGCAGTACATCGCAGGGAAAATAGCGCCATTTGGGGCTTTGTTTCGCCTTATTTATAAAAAAGCGGAAAAAACACACTTCGCATCTGAAAAAGGCGAACGGGCGCGATAAAGAGCGAAAAGTATCGCAGCGAAAACTTAACGCATCTAAGAAGACTGCATTGCGAAAACCATTCGAAACCAATAAAAGCCCACTAGGAAATGATGTCAAGTTCAAAATGGCCACCTCACATTTACCAACAAGTCAGCCATGTCTTATTTAGTCAATCATTTTAGAATTTCTCAATTGGAATACAATTCTCTTTTGCACTGCACAAAGTTTACCATCATTGGTAGGGAAAATACTGGAAATTTTGTAACGGGATGATATTTTGGAATTTGTCTCAAAAACTGATCTATAAGTAGTAATTAGTATAGATTCACAAGAATAAGACCTTATCAAATTAACTTGTTTTTTTTTTTATGAAGATGAGTAGGAATATAGATTGTGGCTTAGCAGGGGATGTCATATATTAGAATTGTTAAAGCTTTTGATACTGTGCCACACAGGTTACTTGTGTATAAACTGGAGGACTGTTGGCCTTGAAATAACTTTGTACATGGAAAGACAATTGTTTGTTAGATACATTCTGAGCGTAGTTCTCAGTGGAGCTCATCTATATGGGCTAAAGTTTCTTAGGGTCCTGTATGGGGTCACTTCTATTTAATATATTTATAAATTACTTAGAGTGGTCTCTGTGTTTGCTGATGACACAAAATTATGCATTTGAAAAATCAAATGATGTGCAATTTCTTCAGGCGGACAATTTCTTTGTTGACTAATGTAACGTGATGCATTTGGGGCTTAAAGGCATCCTTTATGTACTGATTGAAGACCGGCCCAGGAGCAATGGATGAAGAACGAAGAAACAAAATAACCTTACACGCAATCCACCACAAACAGCAGTGACAGGTCCCGACGTGTCCTGGTTATAGTGCGATGCCCGATAATGCGCACTATAGTTACTCTGAACAGGAAAAGGGATTTCCACTGCTGCGGCAGTGTAAGGTAAGTTTGTTCTTTCTCATCTGTCGCTCCTGGGGAATTGATTGAAGAACGGGTGGAAAGGCATAACACCTTAACCTCCCGGTCTTCAATCAGTATGTTAAAGGAATTATTCTCCCACTTTACAAATCACTGGTAATTGCTCATTTGGAATATTTAGAGCAGTTTTGGAACCCATATATAAAGGGGGCATCTTGGAAATAGAATCAGTTCTGAGAAGGGCAACTTAATTAATAAGTGGAATGAAGGGGCTTGACTATGCAGACAGATTAGACAAGTTAGGGCTGTTTACACTAAAAATTGATAATTGCATGGTGATATGATTACTTCATGCAATATATTAATGGACCATATAATAAACTCTCTGGTGTATGTTCACCAATGGATAATTTCAGAAGACTTGTGGACATCCTTTAAGATTAGAAGAAAAAGTTTCAACTTCAGGTTAGGAAAGGTTAAATCTCCGAAAATCGATTATCAAAAAGAAATGATAATCGTTTTTTAGAGATCCGAAAGACCTACTCAATATAATTCTATAGCTATTGGGAACTTGGAGCAGGTCCTTAGTTTTAAACTTTTACGTATTTTAAAGATGATTTTCCTGGGGTAAGAATTTATATTAATTACTGAAGAAGGTACAACAATGCCTATACTTCTTAGGAAATTAAAAAGAGTGGGCAGGAAGTTTCTAATAATCCAAAACATTGAAAATTACTGGTATTTAACGTATAGTTGATCCAGGGATCCTTTCTGATTGCCTATTGGAATCAAGAATGGCATTTTTTTTCCCTCAGATTTTTTTTTTTTGCCTTCCTCATTATCATCTGTAAGGAAGGGCTCATAAGCAGCAGGCTCTTAATTTAACCTCCAATACTACGAGTATAAGTCGATCCGAGTATAAGTCGAGGGTACCTTTTTACTCGAAAAATTTAAACATGATTGACCCGAGGGTTAAAATTTTGACCACAACTGCCTTCTGATTCTGTATGTTTTGAGGCTTTAGTTGCCCTTTAAATAGCAGCAGACAGAATTCCCATAATGAATCCCATACAGTAATAGCCAAATCCAGTACCAGTAACCTCCAATTCATTGGCACTCCAGATGTTTTGAAACTCAACTCCCAGCATGTTTTGTTGCAGGGAGTTTCAGTTTCAAACATGTGGAGTGGCATGGTTTTGTAAACTTTTAATAAGCTTACCATCATTTACAATCTCCTGAACCCCTAGTTATGATAATAAACACATTACTGTAGTTATAATAATAAACACATTACTGTAGTTATGATAATCACATTATTGTAGTAAGATACTAAACACTTATTGTAATTATAATAATAAATACATTACTGTAATTGTGATAAACACATTCTGTATCTGTGATAATAAACACATTACTGTAGTTATGATAATAAACACATTATTGTAGTTGTGATAATAAACACATTACTGTAGTTATGATAATAAATACATTATTGTAGTCAAAGATTATAATCACATGCTGTAGTTAAATAATAAACCACATTACTGTAGTTATGATAACAAATAAATTACTACAGTATGATACATATTTTTGTAGTTATGATAATAAAAATAACTACTGTAGTCAAAGTTATAATCACCTTACTGTAGTTATGATAATAAACACATTACTGTAGTTATGATAACAAACACATTATTGCAGTTATGATCATAAATACATTACTGTAGTTATGATAATAAACACATTACTGTAGGTACGTATAAAACACATTGCTGCAATTATGATAACAAACACATTACTGTAGTTATGATAACAAACACATTACTGTAGTTATGATAATAAACACATTACTCTAGTTACGATAATAAAAAACATTACGTAGTTACGATAATAAACACATTGCTGCAGTTTGAAATAAACACATTACTGTAGTTATATAATAAAACACATTACTGTAGTTATGATAACAAACACTATGATAATAAACACATTACTGGTAGTTATGATGATAATCACATTATGTAGTATGATAATAAACACCTTACTGTAGTTATGATGATAATCACATTACTGTGTTATGATAATAAACACATTTCTGTAATTATGATAATAAACACATTTCTGTAGTTATGAATAAACGCATTACTCTAGTTATGATAAGAAACACATTACTGTAGTTATGAGATTATACATACTGTAGTATGATAATAAACACATTTTTCCAGTTATCATAATAAACGCATTACTGTAGTTGTGATAAACACATTTCTGTAGTTGTGATAATAAACACATTACTGTAGTTATGATAATAAACCATTACTGGAGTTATGATAAAAAACACATTATAGTAGTAATGATAATAAACACATTTCTGTAGTTATGATAATAACACACTACTGTAGTTATGATAAAACACTAAAAACATTACACAAATTGTGATAAACACATTTGTAGCTGTGCCATACCAAAGATTCATTCATATACAGCAAATTCTATTGCAAAAATGTAACTCTTTATTTGCACCATTAGTACAATGATAACACGGACAAAAAATTTTAAACCAATATTGACCAGAAGTTCATTTCTATTTCCTGTTGTGTTATACCAATAGCAACGATACAATAAGATGTAAAGGTGAGACTGTGATGCTATTTCTGCCATTTTTTCAATTAACTCTGTTTGCCTTTTGCTGCATGGCAAAGATCATGGCAATAATCACCGGAGAATTTATAAGTGATGAAAAGTAGATTTATCTGAAAATCATCATAGGGGACATTCCTAGCCTGAAATTAGTTCTTTTATTTATTGGAAGGTTTCATAACATGACTATGCTTACACAGTGATATTATTATTAATGGAACTGGTTTAAAACTACGGTTTGCTAAAAATTAGCAATACTGAGAATAAGCCATGATGTGTTACTACAAACTAGAAAAAATTTGCCTGGCCCTGGTTGCATTTTTAACTATTTATCATATATTTTGTAAGACGCATTGTATATTTTTACATTACAATAATAAGGATCTATGTACAGTATATTGGCCTTTACCTGGGTAACACCAGGGAGTGTGATCTGGCAACAGGAAATCTTCTGGTTTAACTAATTTGGTAGGTTAATCTGACTTTTCACCACATCATAATTTTGCCCTTGAAGAAAATTGAAAAGTTGAAAAAATTGTGACAAAAAAAATGGCAAGAATATCGCTGCTTTTAAATATTGCCCGGGTATATATATAATATATCATGCCCAGTCATAAATAAATCTCCAATCTCAAGAGAGTGTGTGTGTGTATGTATGTACATATCTATGTGAAACAATATTTAGAAACTATGACGCTATTATTCATATTCCTTACAGTTAAGCACATTATGTTAGCGATGCTATTCACTACTCCAATGAGGCAATTTGAAAAAAATTGTTCAGTGTGAGCGCTTTCCCTGCAGTAGAAGTCTACGGCACTGAAAGTTTTTTTGCCAAAAAACATTTGCTAAAATGTTTTCACAGATTCCTTAGTAGAAGATAACACCATTTCCATGATAAGTCCTATGGTTTGACAAATTTCATGTCTCTAGCTTGAAAACTGTGGGAGGAGATACAGTACAAATAACTACTGTTATTCTCTTTTTCCTTTTTGTTCTCTTTCAAGCCAAATTACTAATTTACATAATAAAACGTACAATGGACATACAGTAGTTAGTGAATGTGAAAATATCAGAAGGTATTCTGGGATGTGTCATTCTGTGATGTCAAGAAACAGACTACGCAGTTTTTCTGAGCTGAACATCAGCGTCCTCTGTTAGATGACTGCTGGCTGAGTAAATGGAGAATTGACATTACAACAGATGGAGGACAATAATTTGGATGTCCCTGCTTTAACTCATAAGAAGTTGTAGCGTTTGCATCTGACTGATAATCCAGCTCTTAAATACGTATAAGAATTAAGCCTGATTCTTGACTGCATTATGCATCAGACATAAAAAGACCAAAACTGTCATTATATGAAACAGAAGCGTGTGAAACCAATGGTGCTTTTAGGTTAGGACCAGTTACTGCCGCTGAGAGAGGTGGCTCACGAGGTAATGGCATTTTGCTCTCTTTAAACTTTAATCTTTCTATAATTCCCTGCAACTGGAGAAGTATGAGAGTTAATGTACCATGAACGTGTTCTCACTCGGCAGTTTCTGCGAGCTAATTACCTTCAGGTGCTAAATGGGGGGATATTGCAATCCATTTGGATGTGAAAAAATTTCACCATTCCAATCCCCTGTGAAACATTTTTACCCCAGGATTGCAGAAATAATGCACTGCTTTTTTTTTGTTTCTTTCCTTATCTTAATTTGAATTCTTGAAAGAAATAAGTCACAATCACCATTGTGTCATGTGTTGGACAGAATCTGGCCCACTGTCTGTGTATGTGGCGGGATAGAGGGGAGAGCCATACTGCAACATAGCATAAAGTGTGAAAGCAGTAAGACAGTAGTTACGGATATAGTGAACCAGTGAATGTGTCATAGGAAACAAGGCGGCTGGGGGCTATGCTTTTCTGCTGTATACTGTGCACAAATTAAATTAATTTATATTAAGAGATATTCAGACTTAATATAGCAATGAAGGTTTAATGTAGCCAGATGCTCTATAGAAAACCTGTGGATGGGCCCATCGTTTTAGCAAAATTTTGGTTGTGCCCACAGGAGAGGTTCCATTAAGGAGATGAAGATAAAGGTGTAAAAGTTACTATAACATGGTAGATGTTAATCAGATGAGTTGTTTTAAGCAGATTGGAGCAATATTCCAGTGCACCACTCCTTTCCTTGACAATAAAATGTAATCACTGCTATAAAGAAAATATATGATCAAAGCCTTTCATCCCCAAACCCCCAAATTGTATATAAATATGTGCAAGTGTATAGGCTAACAATATTGGGCTCTTGGGGCCATATTTATAAAGGATTGTCTTTTTCGCCAAATAATTAGCGCAGGTACATCGATGGGAAAATAGCGCATTTGGGGCTTTTGTTCGCCTTATTTATAAAAAAAAGCGGAAAAAACAAACTTCGCATCTGAAAAAGGCGAACGGGCGCGATAAAGAGCGAAAAGATAGCAGCGAAAACTTAACGCATCTAAGAAGACTGCATTTGCGAAAAACCATTCGAAACCATAAAAGCCCACTAGGAAATGATGTCAAGTTCAAAATGGCCACCTCACATTTACAACAAGTCAGCCATGTCTTATTTAGTCAATCATTTTAGAATTTCTCAATGGAAACAATTCTCTTTGCACTGCACATTCGCCCTTCTAATGCGCGGTCGGCTTTCTAATGCGCGTTCGCTTTTCCAAGGAATATACAGTATAATGCGCGGTGCTCTAATGCGCGATTGCCTTTCAATGCACGTTCGCCTTTCAAGGCATATTACAGTTTAATGCGCGATGCCTTTCTAATGCGCGTTCGCTTTTCCCAACAGACAGGCTCTAAACATGCCTTTTCGCTCAAACAATGACTTTTCACCACCTTCAGGGTCACGCTAATCTTTCGCTCTTTTTAACAAAAACACTTTTCGCTCTTTTAAATCGCGTTATGCCTTTTCGCTCCCTTTTGCTAAAATTACCAGTGCGATGTATGGCGAAGTAAGGCGAAAAGGGTTTAGCGATAGCTCGCGGAACGGTCTCGCCATTCGTTAACGCTACTTATAAATAGCGTTAACGTCTTTTTGCCGAAAAACCATGCGAAAAGCGAACGCGAAAACTTTTCGCCCTTTTCGCTCTTTTATAAATATGCCCTTGGTTCTCTTTATCTCTTTACATTCTGCTCCTCTTAATTTTTTTAATTAATCTCTTTGTTATACAAGTATATCTTCTCTCATTTTCACTTTATTCATTGTGGTTCTTATTACATTTCGCTCCACCCTCTCCTCATTCCATTTTTATGAAAGGTTGTTAAGCAACTAAAAACCTAGTGGATTAAAGTACTGTGCATGGGTGAGCAGTATAGCAGCACAAAACCTGTAGGAAACAGCTATTAATATTTAAAAAAGAACTAGACCAACAATAGCCCTTTGCTGCCATGCACCGTTTGCTAAAGGTGCCCATACACATGAAAATATGATCATGTGTACCGGAAGATCCCATTGGAATCTGTCTGCACGCATGAGGTGGTAATCACAATCACTGAAAGGTGTACTGTACCTCCGTTAACTGCCAACAGGTCCAGCACATGGGAGAATCCGGACACCATGAGACCCGGCACCTCCAATATAGACGGCAACCAATTTAAAACAAATGTAGGACAACTCTTCTACCAGATGCAAAACAAACTTTATTTATATCACAGAATTGGCAGTGTAAAAGGGGGAAAAAACATGGAGTGGTAATCACATACACGGCCCCGACCGATCCCTATAGGCGGGGGATAGATCTGAATGCACCCATACATGAGGCCAAGCGTATTGGCTCCAATACTGTGAACGGAAATTTTCTCAGAAACAGTGATGCCGGTGGTAGTTGTTGCATTGTTGTCAGTTATTTTGGCCCCCACACCTTGCAGATACTCGGCAAATCCCATCAGTCTGTTATCTTCTAGAACCCCCAAATCTTTTTCCAACACAGAATTACTTAGCACAGAGCCATTTATAGTATAGGATTGTTAAACCCCATATGCATCACCTTTATCATTTATTAAAGTGTATCTCCAGTGGGAAAACCACTTTTTTCTATTCAGACAGGAGGTAAAGGAGCTACGTCTCTGTATTCTTTGTATTTCTACGGCAGGAGGAGCGAGAGATCAGGTAAGATTCTTATGTTCATTCCTGGCTCCTGAACATTTACAGGAGATAAGACTTATCTGCCACTTTAATGCCTCATCTAACAATATATCTAGGTCTCAGAATAGCCACCAATCTGGTGCTATCTGTGGCTAAAAGAGCACAGCCCTTATATGTACAACCAATCTGGGAGACCCTGAGGAAGCCATGCGCGGAGGAACACAGGTCAAACCCGTTTAGTCGATTTGCATTTGGTGAGACTTGGCATTTGGTGGGGAGCCCAGGTATAGAGATGGACTAGAACTAAACTCAAAACCGAGTTCGAGGCGAACTAATCGAGTTCGAACAGACTTCTCAAACTATCCCGGACACAGATTTCGATATTTTCCGGACTTTCAATAATTATTGGTGTTCGAACGTTCGGGAAAGCGAATATGCGAGTAAAATGTCTATTATACCTATACGCGAGCATCGAATCGCAAGTAAAATGTCTATTATACCTATTCGCGAGTAAATATCGAATCCGTGAGTAAAATTTCATTATAACTAGACGCGAGCATCGAATCCGTGAGTAAAATGTCCATATACCTAGACGCGAGCATCGAATCCGCAGTTAAAATGTCTATTTTACCAATACGTGAGCATCAAATCCGTGAGTAAAATGTCATATACCTAGACATGAGCATCGAATCCACGGGTAAAATATCTATATAACATACGCGAGCATCGAATCAGCAATTAAAATGTCTATTATAACAATACGCGAGCATCGAATCCACAGTAAAATGTCTATATGCCTATAGCACAAGCATAAAAAGTTTAATGGAAGCTCACTCTGTTTATCAGAAAATATTCTGTTTTATTGCATCACACAAAATACACAACGTTCGGAGAACGCTATGTCTCCTTCATCAGGTGATGAAGGAGACATAGCGTTCTCCGAAACGTTGTGTATTTTTGTGTGATGCAATAAAACAGAATATTTTCTGATAAACAGAGTGCGCTTCCATTAAACTTTTATGCTTGTGCTATAGCTTGGAGTCCTGAAGGTAGAGGACTGAGGGAAGCAGCACCTGGTATTTACTGGCACATTGCTGAAGGGTGCCTAGGCCCACATTTGTGTTACAACGACACTATATGCCTATAGGCGAGCATCGAATCCATGAGTAAAATGTCTATTATACCTATACGCGAGCATCGAATCCGCAAGTAAAATGTCTATTATACCTATATGCGAGCATTGAATCCGCGAGTCGTCATGGGATAATTATCGAACGTTTCGAACAGCCATCTCTACCCAGGTATACTGATGTTCCAGGTGGCGGATCCTGTGTGGCTTGAGGAGAAGGTTATCTTTTTGGAGTCAGGAGTTCCGAAAACCGGGTGAAGAGGTGTGGTCCATCCAGCTTGTATACAGGTTGGTCCTGGCTTCTCATGTAGGTCCTGGTCCTGGGAGATTGTCTTCTCTGCTTTTTGTTCACTGGGGTTGGGGTTGACCATACTTCATCTTTGATATATGAAAGAGGTTGGCCCTTTAGATTTGGCCTGCAACCTATTTTTTACTAGGCGTATTTGAAATGGGCATATGACATAGATGAGGAACATTTGTTTGGTCTTGGGAGCCGCTGGATGCCAGGGTTTTAGAGTGCGGTCTGGGGACACCTTGACCGTATATATCTTATTTTGCAATGCTTGCAATTTTTAACCATGCTTTTTTTTACTCTTATCAGTGCCGCCCCTTTAATGCGGCTGCGTGATGCGGAGCATGATAGGGGCAGAACTCATGTCATTGAAAAAAAAATAATAGTAAATTTGCAGTGAAATTTATTTTTGGTGCATCTCTTTTTCTCCAGGGCGGGGCGGCATTTGGAATTTTGCCTCAGGTGCCAAAAAGTCTAGGGACAACCTTGTACTCTTATAGCCTAGCACTTTATGTCTTCAGCTGGAGACAATATAGGGGAGGTTTAGGTTTTTTTTGGATGTGAATAAATGCTTTTTTGAATTTTGGACCATTTAGTGGATGTGCCTGGTTTTGTATGGGGTTTTTCTCTTGGGGCAGCTTGTAGCCCCAACTGTGTTTGTTGTTTGCAATATATCTAGGTCTGCCTGCAGCAATTGCACATCATTGAAGTTTTTAATGCTCTACATAGCTAAATGTCATCAACAAACACAGATATCTTGCTCTCAATTCCCACTTCTAAAGTTGCCCATACAATTACAGTTACCTGGCAGCAAATCAATGACATTCAATCAATTTTGGAGGAACCACCTTTATGGATCTTCTTTGCAACCAACATACAATGCAAAATGAATGGGACTTTTTGACGTGTGTTGGACGCAAAGAAGATCTAGAAAGGCGGTGTCCTACGAAATTAATTATTGTTGTGTATCGGCCTGCCAGGTAAGCTGTAATGTATGGGCACCGTTAGTCATTATAAGGACATTAAATAGAATGGCCCCAGTACAGAACCCTAAGGCACCACTACTACTTATATAGTCAGTCCTTGAGCCATAGCCCAAAATATGAACCCATAACAAAATCATAATGGTCTAAATTAACTAAGCTGTTTTAAATCAGTACTTTCCATCCGGTGGGAAATTCACACAAAAGTTAATAAAAATTATAAAGAACTATGGTCTAGATAAAAATGAACTTAGCACAGCTTCACACACGCGTGCAATCGCAGGTGCCGCCCCGCGCTCAAGATGTGTATGCAAGCCTGTTTGGCCAACAAAGTGCAAAACCACGGCACGATTATCATCGGAAACAGCAATGCATACACATTGCGCGTCTAGGGTGAGAACCCACAATTGCGTGTAAGAGACTTTAAAGGGCATACCCACCCATGTACAAAATGTAACCTGTATGAGAGAACCCATGCAGTCTGAGAAAAGAGCTTACAAAGTCCGTGATTCACCACTGCTTTGTTCACGCTTCTTTATGGGCACTAGGGATTGCGTATCCGAACCCGGATCCGCCACGGATTTATCCCGTTGCGAACGGCGGATTTTTCGGATTTTCCGGATTTTCCGCCTTCCGAACTTCCGATTTGCGATTTTTCGTATTTTCGAAAATTTTCGAAAATAGGGAAAACATGTATTTTCGAAAATTTGCGAAAATACAAGGATTCTCTTAATTCCTTACATACGTATTTTCGAAAATATTCGAAATTATGAGGATTACTTGTATTTTCAAAAATACCTATCTTCGAAAATACATGAAAACTCGTAATTTCGAAAATTCCCGAAAATACGGAAAACACTTAATTTCGAATATTTTCGAAAATACAAAAAATCTCGTTATTTCAAGGGTATTTTTAATTTTAACGGGTCTGCTCGCGGATTTTCGAATTTTAATTTTTTAGAAAATTGCGGATCCTCAAGCGGACCGGATTTTGCGAAGTTCGGACATCTCTAATGGGAGGCACAAGCAGCAGCAGTGGAGGCTTGTTTGGTAATGGTTCGGCCATTGGTCGGGACAACACTTTCACGGCAGTGACTGACGGTCATTACCAAGAAGTAAAATGGAGTAGCGGCGATAGATTTCAGACTTCAGACCCATCAGCATCATTGCAACAGGTGAGTAAAAAGAAACTGGGGATTTGGGGGGGTTCTCTTTTACAAGTTAAATTTTTGTACAAGGGTGTGAACTTTCCCTTTAACTAAAACAATTGTTAAAAAATAGTTTGCTATCTTAGCTGTCTTGCAATCTTTATAAGCTTTTATAATCCATGAAGCATTGCTCTCTTTTACAAAAAAACCCCATAACTTTTCTTTCTTTCCATTTCTCTTTGACCTGAGAATAAGCTACCGTATATACTCGAGTATAAACCGAGTTTTTCAGGCGGAAAATCAGCCTGAAAATCGGACTCGGTTTATACTCGAGTCAACCACTTACCTGGGCATTCCGCAGCCGGCGATCTTTTTTCTGTACTGGGCGCCGGTCTGACTCAATGCCCGGCGCCAAGCCCGGCGCCGGGCAGTGACGTCAGCCGGCGGCCATGACAGGAATGCGCGCGTGGCTGCCGGAATGCCTGCCAGAATGCGATACAGGGAGAAGAGAGCCCAGAGGGAGAGAGAGCCCAGAGAAGAGAGCCACAGGAGAGAAGAGAGCCCAGAGAAGAGAGCCCACAGGGAGAAGAGAGCCCAAGGGAGAAGAGAGCCCACAGGGAGAAAGAGAGCCCACAGGTACAACTGAAATGGGTGGAGGGGGAGGGGGGCATTCAAGATGTTTGGAAACTACAACCTCCAGCATGCTTTATTAGCTGGGAGTTGCAGTTTCCAAACATCTGAATGCCAAGTGAGGGTGGCATTCAAGATGTTTGGAAACTGCAACTCCCAGCATGCTTTATTAGCTGGGAGTGCAGTTTCCAACATCTTGAATGCCAAGTGAGGGTGGCATTCAAGATGTTTGGAAACTACAACTCCCAGCTAATAAGCATGCTGGAGTTGTAGTTTCCAAACATCTTGAATGCCAAGTGAGTTGGCATTTCTACCCTCGGTTTATACTCGGGTCAACAACTTTATTAGGATTTTTGCTGAAATTGGGTACCTCGGTTTATACTCGGGTTGGTTTATACTCGAGTATATATGGTATGTAGGTGTGGACCTCATTTTTTGTGTATAAATTTAATACCTAAACTTCCACTTCTGTATAGTTTCTACCCAAGAACATAACACTGCACCCGAAGGGATTTTCTTAAATAACATAAAATGTTAATTAAATGTTAAATGTGCACTTTTGTTTCTTGCAACTTATTTTAAATAACAATATATGATATATGTATATATATCATATATATGATGATCACTATTACTTTCATCTCCATAATGAATTGTTCGATTTAACAGATCTTTTTGTGTTTTGGTTATAATTGAAAATAACTAAATTTCTTCCATAGATTTGAAAGTGGTTTAAGCCTCACACACATTAGATACTGTGAACAAAAGCCACAAATGAAGTCCAAAGACCGACCACTTAACCTGACAATCTAACAATGATGTCCGCTTCTTTGTGAGCCATCTTTTCAGATCAACTGACAAACATGAGAGGAGCTTACACAGGTTGGATTGTCGGCCAGAGCGGGAGATGTTTGTAAGCTGCTCCTCATGTATACAAGACTTCAAAGGCAAGCCCATCCTCCAAAAATATTTGTATTACTAATCAGACCCCCTAGGTTTTTTGTATACTCACCTTTTCATCTGACACGCCTATGGATACTTTCAGAGCCAAGTTATGTTTCCATTTGTGCTCATCATTTTGTTGTTTAGAGAAAATGTTTAGTTTTACATTGACTCTAATGGGTTTAGACTAGGCATGCAGAGGCAAGAATGTTAACATATAACACAGGCAGATAAAAGTGTGATTTGTCACCTCACATTGTAAAAAAAAAAAGGTTGTAGGGTCTTGTTTTTCTTAGCATTACTATTCATGACATTTCAGTTTAAAAGAGACATCTGTATTTCATTGACTCTATTTCACTGTTCAACCCCATCCAAGATTTCTTGGTATGAAACTGGACAAGTGAAACAAAAACTGATGTTAGTGCAGAGGTCACTGCGGGGTTAACAGGTGCTGTTCTGGACAAAAGGTGAATTCACAGCTCCTTGAAAGGGATAAATAATTACAGTAAAACTGAAAGAGAAAAGTAGAAGTAGCAGGATCAGGTACATGCAAACCTTAATTGCAGAAGAACTGAATGAGATGATGGATGTTGTTTTATTAAGATACTTTTGCTGCACCCTAAACATTTGTAGGGAGGATAAAGTTATTTTTAGGGAGGAGCAAATATAAGATAATATGTCAGTATGTTTAAATCTCTTCCAGCTGCCATAAGAAATAAGAATCTATTCAGACAGTATCAGTCAGTTCTTGAGGGCTATGTTTAAACAGTTCCATGTTCCCAACATACTGAATGCAAGCCCCATCTCTGTCCTAGTGAAATCAGGCCAGTTGGGTTGGTGCAGTGATCGCTCTAATAAAATAGTTATTAAGCTTAATAAAAATAGGATAAGTTTCCTTCTGTATACATACATGGTGGTATCTATAGTGTCTTCATTGGTGAGAGGCAAAATCTAGAACTCTATAAGGACTTTTAGATGCCCTAACACAGAAAAACATAAAACTCAAAAGGATATACATAACGACACCACACGCAACACAGAAATACAAACTCATCACAAACCACTGTATTATAATCCACCAGATAAAAGCAGCACTACTACATCTGTCTAACTGCCAACACATAAATCGTTAATGAAACATTACAGTGTCAGTGCCATTCAATCAGAGAAAAAAAATATTGTGGCACCACATGAACTAGCATGCAGCATTTTGGACATTTTTTCCCATAGACTATAATGGTAACAATCCTTAAATGTGGATATTTCAAAAAGTTGTTTCATGGTCATAAATACAAACGTTGATACCCCAACCCCCACACGACAATAGGTACATCCACCTACTGACCTACCCTATTCCTTTGGCAGCCATACTTAAAGGGTAACGAAAGTCAAAAAAACTCATTTAGATTTTCCTCAATAAAAGATAGTTTTATGTTTGTAAAAACAAAAAGACATACCCCCTCAACCAGACCCAGGTACACACACCTACTGATCTACTTATCCATTACTGTGGCAGCCATACTTAAAGAGTAAATAAGTCAAAAAATGAATTTTAATATTTTCTTAATAAAAGTAGTTTTATGGTTGTAAAAACAAAAGGCATACCCCCTCAACCACACCCAGGTCACACACACTACTGATCTAATCCATTTACTGTGCAGCCATACTTAAAGGGTAACTAAGCAATAGCGCCATTTGGGGCTTTGTTTCGCCTTATTTATAAAAAAGCGGAAAAAACACACTTCGCATCTGAAAAAGGCGAACGGGCGCGATAAAGAGCGAAAAGTATCGCAGCGAAAACTTAACGCATCTAAGAAGACTGCATTGCGAAAACCATTCGAAACCAATAAAAGCCCACTAGGAAATGATGTCAAGTTCAAAATGGCCACCTCACATTTACCAACAAGTCAGCCATGTCTTATTTAGTCAATCATTTTAGAATTTCTCAATTGGAATACAATTCTCTTTTGCACTGCACATTCGCCCTTCTAATGCGCGGTCGCCTTTCTAATGCGCGTTCGCTTTTCCAAGGAATATTACAGTATAATGCGCGGTCGCCTTTCTAATGCGCGATTGCCTTTCTAATGCACGTTCGCCTTTTCAAGGCATATTACAGTATAATGCGCGATCGCCTTTCTAATGCGCGTTCGCTTTTCCCAACAGACAGGCTCTAAACATGCCTTTTCGCTCAAACAATGACTTTTCACCACCTTCAGGGTCACGCTAATCTTTCGCTCTTTTTAACGCAAAAAACACTTTTCGCTCTTTTATAAATCGCGTTATGCCTTTTCGCTCCCTTTTCGCTAAAATTACCAGTGCGATGTATGGCGAAGTAAGGCGAAAAGGGTTTTAGCGATAGCTCGCGGAAACGGTCTCGCCATTCGTTAACGCTACCTTTATAAATAGCGTTAACTGTCTTTTTGCCGAAAAACCATGCGAAAAGCGAACGCGAAAACTTTTCGCCACTTTTCGCTCTTTTATAAATATGGCCCTTGGTTCCCTCTTTATCTCTTTACATTCTGCTCCTCTTAATTTTTTTAATTAATCTCTTTGATTTATACAGTATATCTTCTCTCATTTTCACCTTTATTCATTGTGGTTCTTATTACATTTCGCTCCACCCTCTCCTCATTCCATTTTTTATGAAAGGTTGTTAAGCAACTAAATAACCTATGTGATTAAAGTACTGTGCATGGGTGCAGCAGTATAGGCCAGCAAAACCTGTAGGAAACAGCTATTAATATTTAAAAATAGAACTAGACCAACAATAGCCCTTTGCTGCCATGCACTGTTTGCTAAAGGTGCCCATACACATGAAATTATGATCATGTGTACCGGAAGATCCCATTGGAATCTGTCTGCACGCATGAGGTGGTAATCACAATCACTGAAAGGTGTACTGTACCTCCGTTAACTGCCAACAGGTCCAGCACATGGGAGAATCCGGACACCATGAGACCCGGCACCTCCAATATAGACGGCAACCAATTTAAAACAAATGTAGGACAACTCTTCTACCAGATGCAAAACAAACTTTATTTTATATCACAGAATTGGCAGTGTAAAAAGGGGGAAAAAACATGGAGTGGTAATCACATACACGGCCCCGACCGATCCCTATAGGCGGGGATAGATCGGTAATGCACCCATACATGAGGCCAAGCGTATTGGCTCCAATACTGGTGAACGGAAATTTTCTCAGAAACAGTGATGCCGGTGGTAGTTTGTCTGCATTGTTGTCAGTTATTTTTGGCCCCCACACCTTGCAGATACTCGGCAAATCCCATCAGATCTGTTATCTTCTAGAACCCCCAAATCTTTTTCCAACACAGAATTACTTAGCACAGAGCCATTTATAGTATAGGATTGTTAAACCCCATATGCATCACCTTTATCATTTATTAAAGTGTATCTCCAGTGGGAAAACCACTTTTTTCTATTCAGAACAGGAGGTAAAGGAGCTACGTCTCTGTATTCTTTGTATTCTATACGGCAGGAGGAGCGAGAGATCAGGTAAGATTCTTATGTTCATTCCTGGCTCCTGAACATTTTACAGGAGATAAGACTTATCTGCCACTTTAATGCCTCATCTAACAATATATCTAGGTCTCAGAATAGCCACCAATCTGTGGCTATCTGTGGCTAAAAGAGCACAGCCCCTTATATGTACAACCAATCTGGGAGACCCTGAGGAAGCCCATGCGCGAGAGAGAACACAGGTCAAACCCGTTTAGTCGATTTGCATTTGGTGAGACTTGGCATTTGGTGGGGAGCCCAGGTATAGAGATGGACTAGAACTCAAACTCAAACCCGAGTTCGAGGCGAACTAATCGAGTTCGAACAGACTTCTCAAACTATCCCGGACACAGATTTTCGATATTTTCCGGACTTTCAATAATTATTGGATGTTCGAACGTTCGAGGAAAGCGAATATGCGAGTAAAATGTCTATTATACCTATACGCGAGCATCGAATCCGCAAGTAAAATGTCTATTATACCTATTCGCGAGTAAATATCGAATCCGTGAGTAAAATTTCCATTATAACTAGACGCGAGCATCGAATCCGTGAGTAAAATGTCCATTATACCTAGACGCGAGCATCGAATCCGCAGTTAAAATGTCTATTTTACCAATACGTGAGCATCAAATCCGTGAGTAAAATGTCTATTATACCTAGACATGAGCATCGAATCCACGGGTAAAATATCTATATACCAATACGCGAGCATCGAATCAGCAATTAAAATGTCTATTATACCAATACGCGAGCATCGAATCCACAAGTAAAATGTCTATTATGCCTATAGCACAAGCATAAAAAGTTTAATGGAAGCTCACTCTGTTTATCAGAAAATATTCTGTTTTATTGCATCACACAAAAATACACAACGTTTCGGAGAACGCTATGTCTCCTTCATCAGGTGATGAAGGAGACATAGCGTTCTCGAAACGTTGTGTATTTTTGTGGTGATGCAATAAAACAGAATATTTTCTGATAAACAGAGTGCGCTTCCATTAAACTTTATGCTTGTGCTATAGCTTGGAGTCCTGAAGGTAGAGGACTGAGGGAAGCAGCACCTGGTATTTACTGGCACATTGCTGAAGGGTGCCTAGGCCCACATTTGTGTTACAACGAGACTATATGCCTATAGGCGAGCATCGAATCCATGAGTAAAATGTCTATTATACCTATACGCGAGCATCGAATCCGCAAGTAAAATGTCTATTATACCTATATGCGAGCATTGAATCCGCGAGTCGTTCATGGGATAATTATCGAACGTTCGAACAGCCATCTCTACCCAGGTATACTGATGTTCCAGGTGGCGGATCCCTGTGTGGCTTGAGGAGACGGTTATCTTTTTGGAGTCAGGAGTTCCGAAAACCGGGTGAAGAGTGTGGTCCATCCAGCTTGTATACAGGTTGGTCCTGGCTTCTCATGTAGGTCCTGGTCCTGGGAGATTGTCTTCTCTGCTTTTTGTTCACTGGGGTTTGGGGTTGACCATACTTACATCTTTGATATATGAAGAGAGGTTGGCCCTTTAGATTTTGGCCTGCAACCTATTTTTTACTAGGCGTATTTGAAATGGGCATATGACATAGATGAGGAACATTTGTTTGGTCTTGGGAGCCGCTGGACTGCCAGGGTTTTAGAGTGCGGTCTGGGGACACCTTGACCGTTATATATCTTGTATATTTTGCAATGCTTGCAATTTTTAACCATGCTTTTTTTTACTCTTATCAGTGCCGCCCCTTTAATGCGGCTGCGTGATGCGGAGCATTGATAGGGGCAGAACTCATGTCATTGAAAAAAAATAATAGTAAATTTGCAGTGAAATTTATTTTTTGGTGCATCTCTTTTTCTCCAGGGCGGGGCGGCATTTGGAATTTTGCCTCAGGTGCCAAAAAGTCTAGGGACACCCTTGTACTCTTTATAGCCTAGCACTTTATGTCTTCAGCTGGAGACAATATAGGGGAGGTTTAGGTTTTTTTTGGATGTGAATAAATGCTTTTTTGAATTTTGGACCATTTAGTGGATGTGCCTGGTTTTGTATGGGGTTCTTTTCTCTTGGGGCAGCTCTGTAGCCCCAACTGTGTTTGTTGTTTGCAATATATCTAGGTCTGCCTGCAGCAATTGCACATCATTTGAAGTTTTTAATGCTCTACATAGCTAAATGTCATCAACAAACACAGATATCTTGCTCTCAATTCCCACTTCTAAAGTTGCCCATACATTACAGCTTACCTGGCAGACCAATCAATGACATACAATCAATTTTGGAGGAACCACCTTTATGGATCTTCTTTGCAACCAACATACAATCGCAAAATGAATGGGACTTTTTGACCGTGTGTTGGACGCAAAGAAGATCTAGAAAGGCGGTTCCTACGAAATTAATTATTGTTGTGTATCGGCCTGCCAGGTAAGCTGTAATGTATGGGCACCGTTAGTCATTTATAAGGACATTAAATAGAAATGGCCCCAGTACAGAACCCTAAGGCACCACTTACTACTTATATAGTCAGTCCTTGAGCCATAGCCCAAAATATGAACCCATAACAAAATCATAATGGTCTAAATTAACTAAGCTGTTTTTAAATCAGCTACTTTCCAGTCCGGTGGGAAATCTCCACACAAAAGTTAATAAAAAATTATAAAGAACTATGGTCTAGATAAAAATGAACTTAGCACAGCTTCACACACGCGTGCAATCGCAGGTGCCGCCCCGCGACTCAAGATGTGTATGCAAGCCTGTTTTGGCCAACAAAGTGCAAAACCACGGCACGATTATCATCGGAAACAGCAATGCATACACATTGCGCGTCTAGGGTGAGAACCCACAATTGCGTGTAAGAGACTTTAAAGGGCATACCCACCCATGTACAAAAATGTAACCTGTATGAGAGAACCCATGCAGTCTGAGAAAAGAGCCTTACAAGTCCGTGATTCACCACTGCTTTGTTCACGCTTCTTTATGGGCACTAGGGATTGCGTATCCGAACCCGGATCCGCCACGGATTTATCCCGTTCGCGAACGGCGGATTTTTCCGGATTTTCCGGATTTTCCGCCTTCCGAACTTCCGATTTGCGGATTTTTCGTATTTTCGAAAATTTTCGAAAATACGGGAAAACATGTATTTTCGAAAATTTGCGAAAATACAAGGATTTCTCTTAATTCCTTACATACGTATTTTCGAAAATATTCGAAATTATGAGGATTACTTGTATTTTCAAAAATACATATCTTCGAAAATACATGAAAACTCGTAATTTCGAAAATTCCCGAAAATACGGGAAAACACTTAATTTCGAATATTTTCGAAAATACAAAAAATCTCGTTATTTCAAGGGTATTTTTAATTTTAACGGGTCTGCTCGCGGATTTTCGAATTTTCTAATTTTTTAGAAAATTCGCGGATCCTCAAGCGGACCGGATTTTGCGAAGTTCGGACATCTCTAATGGGCACAAGCAGCAGCAGTGGAGGCTTGTTTGGTAATGGCCTTCGGCCATTGGTCGGGACAACACTTTCACGGCAGTGACTGACGGTCATTACCAAGAAGTAAAATGGAGTAGCGGCGATAGATTTCAGACTTCAGACCCATCAGCATCATTGCAACAGGTGAGTAAAAAGAAACTGGGGATTTGGGGGGGTTCTCTTTTACAAGTTAAATTTTTGTACAAGGGGTGAACTTTCCCTTTAACTAAAACAATTGTTAAAAAATAGTTTAGCTATCTTAGCTGTCTTGCAATCTTTATTACAGCTTTTATAATCCATGAAGCATTGCTCTCTTTTACAAAAAAACCCCATAACTTTTCTTTCTTTCCATTTCTCTTTTGACCTGAGAATTAAGCTACCGTATATACTCGAGTATAAACCGAGTTTTTCAGGCTGAAAAATCAGCCTGAAAACTCGGACTCGGTTTATACTCGAGTCAACCACTTACCTGGGCATTCGGCAGCCGCGCGATCTTTTCTGTACTGGCGCGCCGGTCTGACGTCACTGCCCGGCGCCAAGCCCGGCGCCGGGCAGTGACGTCAGCCGGCGCGCCAGTACAGGAATGCGCGCGCGGCTGCCGGAATGCCTGCCAGAATGCCGATACAGGGAGAAGAGAGCCCAGAGGGAGAAGAGAGCCAGAGAAGAGAGCCCACAGGGAGAAGAGAGCCCAGAGAAGAGAGCCCACAGGGAGAAGAGAGCCCACAGGGAGAAGAGAGCCCAGGGAGAAGAGAGCCCACAGGTACAAACTGAAATGGGTGGGAGGGGGAGGGGGGCATTCAAGATGTTTGGAAACTACAACTCCCAGCATGCTTTATTAGCTGGGAGTTGCAGTTTCCAACATCTTGAATGCCAAGTGAGGGTGGCATTCAAGATGTTTGGAAACTGCAACTCCCAGCATGCTTTATTAGCTGGAGTTGCAGTTTTCAAACATCTTGAATGCCAAGTGAGGGTGGCATTCAAGATGTTTGGAAACTACAACTCCCAGCTAATAAAGCATGCTGGGAGTTGTAGTTTCCAAACATCTTGAATGCCAAGTGAGTTGGCATTTCTACCCTCGGTTTATACTCGGGTCAACAACTTTTATTAGGATTTTTGCTGAAATTGGGTACCTCGGTTTATACTCGGGTTGGTTTATACTCGAGTATATATGGTATGTAGGTGTGGACCTCATTTTTTTGTGTAATAATTTAATACCTAAACTTCCACTTCTGTATAGTTTCTTTACCCAAGAACATAACACTGCACCCGAAGGGATTTTCTTAAATAACATAAAACTTGTTAATTAAATGTTAAATGTGCACTTTTGTTTCTTGCAACTTATTTTAAATAACAATATATGATATATGTATATATATCATATATATGATGATCACTATTACTTTCATCTCCATAATGAATTGTTCGATTTTACCAGATCTTTTTGTGTTTTGGTTATAATTTGAAAATAACTAAATTTCTTCCATTAGATTTGAAAGTGGTTTAAGCCTCACACACATTAGATACTGTGAACAAAAGCCACAAATGAAAGTCCAAAGACCGACCACTTAACCTGACAATCTAACATGTATGTCCGCTTCTTTGTGAGCCATCTTTTCAGATCAACTGACAACACTGAGAGGAGCTTACACAGGTTGGATTGTCGGCCAGAGCGGGAGATGTTTGTAAGCTGCTCCTCATGTATACAAGACTTCAAGGGCAAGCCCATCCTCCTAAAAATATTTGTTATTACTAATCAGACCCCCCCCTAGGTTTTGTTATACTCACCTTTTCATCTGACACGCCTATGGATACTTTCAGAGCCAAGTTATGTTTCCATTTGTGCTCATCATTTTGTATGTTTAGAGAAAATGTTTAGTTTTACATTGACTCTAATGGGTTTAGACTAGGCAATGCAGAGGCAAGAATTGTTAACATATAACACAGGCAGATAAAAGTGTGATTTGTCACCTCACATTGTAAAAAAAAAAAGGTTGTAGGGTCTTGTTTTCATTTAGCATTACATATTCATGACATTTCAGTTTAAAAGAGCATCTGTATTTCACTTGACTCTATTTCACTGTTCAACCCCATCCAAGATTTCTTGGTATGAAACTGGACCAAGTGAAACAAAAACTGATGTTAGTGCAGAGGTCACTGCGGGGTTAACAGGTGCTGTTCTGGACAAAAGGTGAATTCACAGCTCCTTGAAAGGGATAAATAATTTACAGTAAAACTGAAAGAGAAAAGTAGAAGTAGCAGGATCAGGTACCATGCAACCCTTTAATTGCCAGAAGAACTGAATGAGATGCTAGGATGTTGTTTTATTAAGATACTTTTGCTGCACCCTAAACATTTGTAGGGAGGATAAAGTTATTTATAGGGAAGGAGCAAATATAAGATAATATGTCAAGTATCGTTTAAATCTCTTCCAGCTGCCATAAGAAATAAGAATCTATTCAGACAGTATCAGTCAGTTCTTGAGGGCTATGATTTAAACAGTTCCATGTCTCCCAACATACCTGACTGCCTAAGCCCCATCTCTGTCCTAGTGAAATCAGGCCAGTTGGGTTGGGTGCAGTGATCGCTCTAATAAAATAGTTATTTAAGCTTAATAAAAATAGGATAAGTTTCCTTCTGTATACATACATGGTGGTATCTATAGTGTCTTCATTGGTGAGAGGCCAAAATCTAGAACTCTATAAGGACTTTTAGATGCCCTAACACAGAAAAACATAAAACTCAAAAGGATATACATAACGACACCACACGCAACACATGAAATACAAACTCATCACAACCACTGTATTATAATCCACACAGATAAAAGCAGCACTACTACATCTGTCTAACTGCCAACACATAAATCGTTAATGAAACATTACAGTGTCAGTGCCATTCAATCAGAGAAAAAAAATATTGTGGCACCACTGAACTAGCATGCAGCATTTTCGGACATTTTTTCCCATAGACTATAATGGTAACAATCCTTAAATGTGGATATTTCAAAACAGTTTGTTTCATGGTCATAAATACAAACGTTGATACCCCCAACCCCCCACACAGACATAGGTACATCCACCTACTGACCTACCCTTTATTCCTTTGGCAGCCATACTTAAAGGGTAACGAAAGTCAAAAAAACTCATTTAGATTTTTCCTCAATAAAAGATAGTTTTATGTTTGTAAACACAAAAAGACATACCCCCTCAACCAGACCCAGGTACACACACCTACTGATCTACTTATCCATTACTGTGGCAGCCATACTTAAAGAGTAACTAAAGTCAAAAAAATGAATTTTAATATTTTCTTAATAAAAGATAGTTTTATGGTTGTAAACACAAAAGGCATACCCCCTCAACCACACCCAGGTACACACACCTACTGATCTACTTATCCATTACTGTGGCAGCCATACTTAAAGGGTAACTAAGGTAAAATAAAAATTTAGATTTATCCTCAATAAAAGATAGTTTTATACCTGATCCAGGTATACACACCTACTGACTCACCCTTTCATTTCCATGGTAGCCATATTTAAAGGGTAACTATAGTAAAAAAAAAAAAAACATTTTGGCCAATCATCAAAAAAGTTAAAATTTTATCCCCCAACCTGATATGGGTACACACACACCAACTGACCCACCTTAAATGCATGTGATATATTTAAAGGGTATGTAAAAAAAACAATGTCCTCATCATTGGCAGTATTGAGTTTAAAAATCTGCAGCACAAACACACAGATTCCCCCAAAATGCGGTCTTTCAAGCCAAATTCAAAGTTTATATATAAACTTTCCCTTTCTAGTTTCAATTCCCATTAACCTCCTTGATAATAATACTAATAATGTTTAAAGGAGAACTAAAGAACTAGAGTTGACAAACATTTTGGCGCTTCCTTTCTTTGATACCATATCCACATGTTATTATATTTACTAATTTATTCGTGGCTGCCAATAAAGGACATATATAATAATATTAATAATAATAATATATGAACCCTGTAATTCACTAGTGTACAGTTGGTGGTTAAAGGTCTCTGATGTGTAAATATTGGTACTAGAGGTTGCTAGTATACCATGTGTAGTGATAGGGTCAAGAATCACCTAATATACGTATTAGGGGTTAGTCATCTACTGGGGGCCAGTAATGGGCCCATGTTAGTACTAGTACTGTTTTTTTACCACATTTTCTAAATACTGTATCTTTATTTGATTATTGTCCAGTGTGTGTCCATTCATATGTATTTGTTGTGTGCATCACTCTGATTTTTGTATAAAGTTAGAAATTTAGCTGGGGATTAGTAAGTATATTTTTAAGGAAAAAATGGATTTTGCTCTTAAAAGGAGTTATTCTTGTCACATTAGAACAGCAGACAACATCTTTAATATTAGTTGCTATTAGAATTACACTTAATAGCATACAAACAGAAGAAAATATGGTGTCTTATAGATCATTAAATTAAAATTTAAATTGATCAGTGTGGCATTAAATGGTTTTACATTAAAAATAAAATAGCCCTCTAAATGTTAGTCAAAATGTAAAGCAGCATTACAAAAATCCGATTAGCCTGCTCAATGTTTGTACAAGCATCCTGTTATGAATAGTGGAAATAAATAATATTAATATTATAGTAGCCTTAGAAAAGAGCTTAAGAAAGAAAGAAAATATATTTGATTAACCTTAGGTTTAACATAGAGCTGTTTGCAATGTGTGTTTTTAATTGGGCTGCTACAACCTGGGATAAATGTCTCAGTTTGATCACTCACCTGAATCATTCATTCATCAGGAAAGATCAAAGCTGGGAGCATGCTCAGGACACCTGTAGGGGAGAAGGATTCAGAAGGAGTTCAGCATACAAGGAAGCTAGGAGAAGCCTTAGGGCACCCACTGCAGGTAGCTGGGGACTGTTAAATTAATTGCCTAAAACAATGAGTACATTGAAGCTCTCCCCTGCAGGTTAATGTATGTTAAAAAGTCCACAGAAAGAACTGTCTCATTTAGTTGTTTCCCAAATATAAGAGTAAAAATTTCTGGGCTTGTAGTACCTATACCTCAAGTTTTTTAATAAAACTAAATGGCCCAACTTTAGTTTTTCAATGGTGATACCCTTTAAACATTTACACAAGTCCTGTGAGGGTTCTGTAACTTGTTTTATGGCTGGATACTTTATAAATCAACAGCAGCACCTAGGTACCTGAACCACCTAAAGGTAGAGTGCACAATGTCTCTCTGTTTGCATCTGTTAGATAGATAGAAAAAAAAAAGATAATTGTAAACAGCTTAGAACTAATGTCAAGGGAAGAACAGGGTAAAGAACAAACAAAAAAAGTTTTCTCTGTTGCAAAACCAATTAAACGATAGCTATCGCATGTATAAAGTTTTCTTAAAAAACAGTTAAAATGAAGTACTTGGGACAGGGATATAGGATTGGTAATTCCTACCTCCAAATATTGTTTCTGTGAGGAGCACCAGCCCAAAGAAAACTAATTCTGCCAGTCTTCCTCCTGGCTTCAGCACTATCTTTAATACAGGAAAAGTCCAGGACTAACCTGGAAAATGAAAACTGTATTTTCTGTAGCTCTGATGTCATGCTAGCGAACGTCTTAGAAAGATGCAATGTACCTTAGATTGGCCAATCAGAAGATGTGGCTTCCTGGCTCCCTCCATCCCCCCACAACCCCCAACCTGTGGTGTGCACTGCCGGACAATATTAGAACTATAATAAAAAACATAAATATAAATAATAAAAAAAAAATATAAAAATATATATATATAATTAAGAAAATAGAAAAAAAATATATTTAAATAAATGGCACAAATAAAAGACACACTGTTAAACCAGCACTTCTAAGTATACAACAAGGAACTCCACTTCTAATTTGCTGTAGAAGGAATATTAACATAGTCAACTAAGAACAGCAAAATAAAGCAAAAAAAAAATCCTTTTGAAAAATCTTTTAATAATCAGGGTTAGTGACTTCTCTATCCCTATTCACAATATTACATAGAAAAGGAAAAAAGTGGTTTAGCCATAATATTAATATAAAGTGGTTAGCCATAATATTACATTTTTACCAATAAGTGCAGTATATCATCCTCCCAAAACCATTTTCATTTTACTTACCTTACCCGAAGATGACTCTGCAGATACTTACAAGACCCGGTCCTAGCTGCTTGTGTGCCATGTATTAGTAGTAGTATTTTGAGGTAGAATAAAGACATAAGTCCATCCAGCCCAACCTTCTCAGCAATACCCTCATTTCCTGCCTAACTATTGATCCAGAGGAAGGCAAAAACAATCCCACCAGAATTATGAAGGGGAAATATCCCTGGATCAACTCTACTTTATGTTCAATACCAGTAACTTGCAACATTCCTTGTTTTCAGAAACTTATCCAGCTTTTAAACAAAAAATAAGCAATGAACCTGCCATCACAATGGAAGACAGTTCCATAGTTTTACCGTTCTTACAATGAAAATCCTTTTCTGAACATGAAGATTAAACTTGTTCTATTGGTGAACAATGCCCCAGATAGTGTATTGTATAGCCCATTAATGTATTTATACACAGTAATCATATGCCACATAGTTGTAACTCATCCAATCTGTCTTCATATTCAAGCTCCCCCATTCCCTTTATTATTTTAGCTGCCCTTCTTTGAGTCCTCTCCATTTCCAAGATGTCCTTTTTGTACACAGGTTTCCAAAATTGCACTGCATATTCTGAATGAGGCCTTACCAATACTTTGTAACAATACCATACTGGCTCTGGCTGTTGCTGCCTGGCACTGCTTGCTACCTTAAGTTTGTAATCCACCAAAACTTCAAGATCCTTTTTCAACAGGGATTCTTAAAGGGCATGTCCACTGCCCAAACTAAAATTTAACCCCTTACTGGCCACATTAAGAAGTTTAAAACAAGCCTCACCTTACATTTCTGCTTAAAATGGTTCCCCTGCTGTGCCCCTCCAAAGTCCAGGAAACTGCTGTGTAGAAGCAGTGTGTGACTCATGCTGTGCCTGAGTCTGCCCCAACCTCATCAAGGTTTGAGGCATGCTCAGTGCAGCCCTCCCCCCTCCTTCTCCCTCCCTCTCCCTCCCGTTTTTCTCTCCCTCCCCCTAACATTAAAACCTTTGGGTATGCGGTAGGGCATGCTCCCCCAGCCATTAATATTATTGCAAAAAAGTCCCCCAATCTTTACTTACCTTCCCTCTCTCTTCCACTGTTCAGAACTCCCGGCATCCGCGACCTTGATTGGCTGCCTCTCATGCAAGCAGAAGGCCAGAACAGTGCGGCAGGGGATAAGAGGGAAGGTAAGTAAAGTTTGGGGGACTTTCTAACAATAACATTAATGCGGTTGGGACTGAGTGAGCATGCCCTACCGCATATCAAATGTTTTCTAAAGGGGTGGACATGCCCTTTAACTTAACACAGAGCCATTTATAGTATAAGCAGCACAAGGATTTTTAAGTCCAAAATGCATCACCTTATATTTATCAACATTGAATCTCATTTGCCACTTAGCAGCCCAATGTGACAATCTATTTAGATCCCCTTGCAACGATTGCACATCCTCTGAAGTTTTTAATGGTCGACAAAGTTTTGTGTAATCAGCAAACACAGAAACATTGCTGACAAAACCCACATTCAAATTATTAATAAACAGATT